>OZ014458.1:11683168-12248824 GCA_963966035.1 Acleris laterana | reverse complement strand
GATGGTGGGCTTTGTGGCCCATAGATAGCAAAGGCAAGACTGCAATTCAGATTATGTTATTCGACGTTCCAATTTGACAGCTCAAATGTGTAAATGTTGCCACCTTCGTATCCAGGGTAAATCGTCAATAACTGGCCACTTTAGAAAGTGCCATTTAGTTACTAGCCATCGAATTTCTTACTGACACTGTTAGTAATAACTCTATCTAGGTATTCTAGTTTAATCGCAAAAATGTGAGCAAATCTCTTGCTTTACACATTTTATTGCGAAGTGGCCAGTTACCGGAACGTTTACGGTTTGGCACACCAAATCTTGCATTCGATGTTTTGTTTGTTTAAGTTTAAAACATACACTTACTGTTTGCAAGAAACATCGTTGACAACAACTCCAATGTGCCCTTGAAAATGCCACCAAATCCGAACCCTAATGATCAGAGCCCGGATTTTTCTCGGAATTAGTCTTTTTATCGATATCGAGTATTATTGTATAAAAAAAACATGCCGATGTATTTATATTATTTTATATAATCATTCGCGACAGTTGTTTTACATGTGTTATTCCATTTTATCTCCTACTTTATCAAATCAAGTAATAAAATAACTCGTCGGGCAATAAAGAGGTAAAACTTTGAATTAAGTGTCTACACTACCTCGCTGAAAATAATAGAATCTTCAGAAAATTAGTGCTATCACGTGCTACTGCGTGTACTGACTCTGTTAATGATAAGTTAAGAGGATAAAGAACCTTGTACGTCGACAACATTGTTGTGTCGCCCGATGACAGAATGACCTCAGTGTCGTCCTCATCATCAGGCTCTGGATTCAGCACGGTGCTAACTTGACCTGGAAAATATTCAACTAGTTTTCAAAGATATGTTAGTACCAAGGGCGGTAAACTCTTAAATGCATTCGCCTGCTGTACAATTATAAATAATCTAATACTACAGTTAAATAATACACTGGTAAACATCATCATCATCATCTTAGCCTAAAAGCGCAAAATGTGGTTACAGAATTGACAAGATTTCATATTTTCAAGACTTTAATTTTATTCGTTTTATAGATACTATTTGGAAGGAGGAAGACACTAATAGTTTTAACTTTTCTCTAGCATGTATAATTATTTTATTATTAATTTATTAAGATGTACTTATTCTAAAAGGGCGTAACTTCATTTCTACGACACAATGGACATATTACGTTAATCCAATCTGTATATAAAAAAGAAAAAAGTATCATGTCAACCGATAATTCTCTAAGGGCCACTTGCACAAAAAGTTTAACCCTGGATTAAGACACTAACTCGAGTTAAAATGTCAATTTTCGTATGAATCTGACGTCTACTAACTCGAGTTAGTGCCTTAACCCATGGTTAAATTCTGCGTGCAAGTGGCCCTAAGTATCTATCCATCTGTCAATAGTGTCAATATCAAATTTGAAGTATGACAGCTTTTTATCTCGTGAAAAAGGCAATGGTATTATAGCTTTTCAGGCGTAGTATTGGTAAAAATCGATATTTTCATTAACTTACTTGTAATATTGTAAATAAAGAAAAATAAATCTAAATAAATATTTTGCCGTGTTCAGGAGGTAAAACCCTTTCGATTCGTATAGTAATTTGCAGGTGTCACCAAAATGAAATGTTGTCAATTATTAACAAGTTTTTCCATACATTATTAACATACATACACATACATAAACTCACGCCTTTATTCCCGGAGTGGGGTAGGCAGAGCTACAGAATTACCGACAACTCTAAAAACTTGTTGATAATTCTGTAACAACATTTTGCACACTTAGGCTAAGATGTTAACCAGTGTATTAGTGACAGGTTGCAAGCCCATCGCCTAACAGTACTATACGCCTTTATTCCCTTAGCCGTCACTTACGACATCCACGGGAAGACATGGAGTGGCACTATTCTAACCCGGCAACCACACGGGTAAAATAAGTATTTACAAGTAAAATAACAACGACGTTGAAAAACAGAGTTTCTTGTAATTTTCAACGTGTTTTGAAATTTTATTATATCGTGAAAGCGACAAATTTAATACAACCCTTAAGAAAAACGATAAATAATAAAAACTTGGCCGGTGTGAGTTGGCCGTCACGGAACCCTCAGTGCGCGAGTCCAACTTGCACTACAAAACGAGTGATTGCTGAGTTTCTTGCGGCGTTTCTTCTCGGCAGTGGTCTCCTCTTGGAAAGCGCTGGTAGATTCTTGACGTGTAAAAGTGCCCGTGCGGCCTACTTACTGAATAAATATCTTTTATCTTATCACTTAACCGGTTTTTTGCTCCGACCAAATACAGGCCATCTTGATACTTACCGATAAAAGTGCTGAGGCTCTTCTTCATAACATTCGCTGGTGACTCCGGTTCATCCAACTAGAACAAATACAAAATACAGTGAGCGTTTTAGTTTCGTCATGTCCGTCCGTCCGTATGTGACAGGTATTTTACTCGAAAACTACAAGAGGTACATTGAGGAGTATAAGGCTGCGTTTCCACCAGCTGTGCGAGCCAGCTAAGTGGTGTTGCGAGGAAAAATCCACCAATAGGTTTTTTTTTTAAAGGGGACAGTCTCACACCAATTGACCTAGTCCCAAACTAAGCTCTAGGCTTGTACTATGGGTACTAGACAACGACATAAATACTTATATAGAGAAATATAATAATATACTTAAATACATAGAATAGAAAACATCCATGACTCAGGAACAAATATTCGCGCTCCCTTACCGGGATTCGAACCCAGGACCACTAGCTTCGTAGGCAGGCACTACCCACTAGGCCAGCGCGTCGTCGACGTCATTTTACTAGCTTCACTTTCCTATTGGTGGATTTTTCCTCGCAACGCCGCTTAGCTGCCTCGCACAGCTCTGGTGGAAACGCAGCCTAAGTGTCTTGTAGAAGCCGCTACTTAGTTTGGTAGTCAAATAACAAAAATAAATATTTCCAAAGGGGGCGCTCAATACAAGCAACAGAAGATTAATATGTCAAATTGCGTTAGGTACTTATCTATTTATTATTTAGATGACAACCCTCGCTTACGAAGTTAATGACGTCATGCGACGGACAAACAAATAATTATGTACTTTACACGCGCGTAAATAGGCAAATTTTGGCGCGTAGCTTGCGGGTTACAGTTGAAGTAAACAAGAACGTAAGTAACAACAATTTGTATGCAGTAATGGGGCCCTGGTAGAAGAGAATAGCTTGCTCCAAACACCGTACCTTGAATGTCTTCCCAATAGCCGTGGAAGTGGAGGTGAACACGTGGCTGGCTTCGCTCTTGACTGCCGTCCCGATCTCGTCCAGGTCTTTCTTCACCATGGAATAAACCTCGGCAGACTACAACATACGATAGGTTGGTACAACAGAAGTATAGGACTTGCCATAATTAAAAAGATAAAAAATCACGACACTATCACGTACAGAAGGGACTCCCTGTAACCGCAAACATGCGAATTTAACCCTACTCAGAACGCGTTAAAGATAATAATACAAGTGCGCGGCACGGAAGTGACCTTGGTTAAATTTCTGCGATCGATAGTGGGGGCGCTCCTAAAGAGACAAAATGCACCTTGAAAATCGCAATCAATACTACGCAATGCAACGAACGAAAATCGTTATCGACTACTGTTCTATTTTTTAATAATAACTAGCGACCCGCCCTCGCTTTGCTTCGGTTTATGTGAGTTTTCTGTAACACCCGTACATAAAACAGAGTTTATTATACATAAACACCTTTCTCTTGAATCACTCTATCTATTAAAAATAACCGCATCAAAATCCGTTCCGTAGTTTTAAAGATCTAAGCATACATTTTGTTTTATACCTCTACTAGGTAGTGATTTAATTCATATTCATACAAAATGTGATAGGTGTGAATTGGGAACTGGGTTTATACTATATAGTGATGTTAATCGGCAAGTGATATGAAAGCCTGAAATGTGAACACTGAACGTGTTTCTCTCTTCAGAACTGATTCCGCCGCTCATCTCAATATCTACACAGCGCATGAAACTTAGCTTGGGCGAAGTGCCAAAACTCTGGGATGTATTGAGCGAGACCACTGTGGGAGCGCGTAGAACAACCGGTCGGACATGCGAGTGAGCGACAGTAAACTGTTTATTGCAGATAAACTGCTATTATTATGGCCTCTAAATTATAACGAAATGCTAGTATAGTGCATTTTTAGCAACATATTAATAGGGGAAAAGAATAGTCTTCCGATTATATAGCAAAAAAAAAAAAAAAAAAAACGCAAGATTTTTGTCAGTATTTTATTCTGGTCGCATGCAAACATCCCTTGATAAGTTTTTTATTGGTCCTGTGCTTAGGATTCACTTAAAAATGCATATTTCTTTATTACGCCTACAATTTAAAATTATATCATCTAAAGAGATTGCTATTAAATTACACAAGGCGCACTGTCGAAATAGTAAATAATTATTGTAGATATTGTCGTTATTTATAAGAAAAGAAGGTCATATTTTCATCATTTCTCCGTTATGGTTATGATATAAAAAATTACAAAAGGTTACTCATACTCTATAATTTGGGTTTCGGTTTCACTGATGAGTGGCTGCGCTTCGATCAACAGTTTTTTTTTCGTTGTCCTTTTAATGTTACTGGAGATAACCGGATCAGACCGTAAGAGTAATGCATGTATCAGATCAGTATTGCAGGCAATCCTAGATATTTTGCGTGTGTGGTGAAGTCTCACATATCGAAATATTTTATGATTGCATTCTTGTGCATCTTCCGATAATGCACCTATTGGCAGGATTGCGTTGTGTTTTATAATGTCTGCTCCATGAATTAATATTTTATGGATGGTAACGGGCATATAGTACCATCCATACAATTGCACGTATAACTCCGCAGTTTCACGTGTATAAAAACGAAACGAATCTACATTTATCGCGAGTCCTGAAGCTATGACTATGAAGTTTTGAAGTGCCAGGTACAAATTATAATATTTGCCGTTAATTTATTTATTTATTTGTAAAAATCAAGGAGTTAATTCATGCGCTCGGTTGACACAAAAAACGTAATATTTAATGTATAAATAAATATTTACCGATTCTTCGATGTTAGAACTGCATTTCTATTCGGCTGCCTGCCTTAGCAGATTTAAGAAACAAATTGCTATTTCTTTTAAATAGGCGCTTTCGAAAAATGACCTCCATTGCAAATATCTCTAAAATTCGGCTAAATTCGGGTAAGGTTAAAATGCAGCGTATTAAAATTATCTTTAACTTATAACTTGTAATACTTAGTATCTTGGAATTGCTTGGCACATTTTTTATAATCATGACTTTCTAGTTTAATTTTACATGAATGATAAAACAGCAATTATAATTAATTATAATATGAAACACCTAGATATTATTTGTTATGGCGATACTTAAACATATATTCTTTGTAATAAAATCAAAAAAAGGACCTCAACTACTACACAACAGTTAAAATAGTACCTAGAAGTATAGTCGAGTTTTACGGGTTTATCGGATAGTGATGTTTGTTCGAGTACTATTCACCAACAAGGCAAATAAGTGAAAAAATAATAATAAGACATGATGGTCTAAGCGTTAAAGTTTACAAAAAAGTCATTTAACAGCAAGAAAGTGAAACATTTTATTTTCAAGCATGTCCGACCGTTTGTTCTACGCGCTCCCACAGTGCGCGACCTCCTTCAAGGAAAACTAGAACAAGTTACAATAACTGTTGCATGGTTAAAAACTGCCGATATAATGGGACCCCTACCTTCAGAGGTGATGACCTCATACATAGAAAACATCCATGACACAGGAACAAATATTTGCGCTCATCACACAAATATCTGCGCTTACCGGGATTCGAACCCAGGACCAATAGCTTCGTAGGCAGGGTCACTACCCACTAGGCCAGCGCGTCGTCAAAATGCTCTCCACCCAGCTGCCGCGATGCCGTGACGTTTACGACACGTCGCTGCGATTCCGTACCGTCACCGTATTTTGAGCAGCGGTGTAGGGCACGCGATAAAATCGTGACGCTTACGACACGTCACTGCGATTCCGTACCGTCACCGTATTTTGAGCAGCGTGGTCGCTTCATTAAACTTATAGCCGTCATCTTTTTGAGTAATGGGTTTTAAAGAACCCAACCGATTTCCATAAAATCTAACTAAGATCAAACCTAGTTTAACTGTTTAAAAAAAAATGCGTTGTGGGTTAAAAACGAACCATACCCAGATCCACAAATGCAATTTATTTACTCAGCCGACTTTACTATCTACACAGGAGCGCCATATCTCTTGCCGATAACGAAACATTACGTTATATAGATTGTATATGACAATGTCATCCGTGCGATTGAGAATTATTATCTTTTGGTCTTATATCAACATATTGACCGGTAATTTGAGGCCTTATACTTTGATGCTTATGTCAACTCCATACATTTCGAGCCGATAGAAACAAGAACCGTCAGAAGGCCCAGACAAGATGCACTACGCTAGCTAGCGTTTCTCTTCGTTTAGTTTTGAAACCAATCGCGTCTCTGGCACCGGTTACTCTACAGAATATGACATTCGCAAAAGATCATACTCGCAAAACTTCATATACGCATAACATCATACTAGCAAAATACGATATTCGCAAAACATTATATTTACAAATAGTCGGGTTTTGTTATAAAATCATTAGGTAAGTTTAGGTTATGTTAGATTTATATCAGGCCCGGAGGGCCAAACTACCCAGAAATAGGAGCTCCGCCGTAGCGGAGCTCCGTTGACACTATCTAATTCATGTCTTAATAATAGTTAAGTTTTGCTAATGTGATGTCTTGCTACTATGATGATTTGCGAATGTCATGTTTTGCGAATATGATGTTTTGCTTTTATTTTTCAGAATATCATGTTTTGCGAATATGGTATCCAACGAGACGGAAGGTCTGGCACATCACGTGACTTTTCGTATCACTTCATCTGCCAGTGACGCGATTGGTTTAAAAACTAAACGAAGAGAACATCTATCAATTATCTTAGTGATAGGACACAAACGGTTGTTGTAAACAGAACACAGTCCATTGGAGCAGCTGTTAAATTAGGTGTGCCTCAGGGCTCCATATTAGGTCTTTTCTTATTTTTGGTTTACATTAATGACTTACCACCCATGATAGAGAATCTTTGTGATATTGTGCTTTTTGCTGATGATACATCATTGATTTTCAAGGTAGACCGAAAATCCGTCAATTACACTAGGATAAACGCCACGCTAGGTAAAGTACTTAATTGGTTTACTAGTAACAATTTGCTACTCAATGCTAGGAAAACTAAATGTGTTAGGTTCGCTTTGCCTAATGTTAGACCGGTAGAATCTAGTATATTTCTAAATGGCGAGTGTTTGGAAATGGTAGATAAGGCGCTTTTCTTAGGGATAACTATAGACAAAAACTTGCAATGGAGTCCCCACATAGCAGTACTAGCAGGTAAATTAAGTTCTGCAGCTTATGCTGTTAGGAAAATCAGGCAACTTACGAATGTTGAGACAGCTCGCTTAGTTTATTATAGTTATTTTCATAGTGTTATGTCATACGGTATTCTGGTTTGGGGAAAAGCTGCTGACATACAGACTATATTCGTGTTACAAAAAAGAGCCATCCGTTCTATATATAATCTAAACTCCCGTGATTCTTTAAGATTACTATTTAAAGAAATTAGTATTTTGACAGTAGCGTCACAATTTATTTATGAGAATATTATTTATGTCATTAAAAATCACGACTCTTTTATTAAGAATTGTGATATACATAATTTTAATACAAGAAATAAAAATAAAATAGCTATTAAAAAATTTCGTGTTCGTAAGGTTTTTAAATCATTTGTAGGTCAATGCATCCATTTCTATAATAAATTACCTGACGAAGTTTTAAACTTACCATTTCCAGTACTTAAAACTTACTTGAAAAAGTCGCTGATGTCTAAAGCTTACTATAGGGTCGAGGACTATCTATCAGATAAAAGTGCTTGGCCTAAACTAAACACCCAAATAACTTAATAATAACTTAATCGTAAGAAATATGTACTTAAACATTGTATATTGTCTAGGGGACACGGTTTCTGTAGGAGAATGTGTCGAAACTTTTTATGTAGTTGTATTACACCATCATAATTAAGTATAATTTTCATAATTATTTTCTATTACTTACTACTAATTAGTTCTGGAGAAAATTCAGAGTTTTGACACATTTTCCTGCTCAACTACGCGTGAATACATTTATTTCTTATCGTATGTTATATTCATTGTTTTATATAATGCTAGGTTAAGTTTTAAAATTGTATATTTAAAAAACGACTAACTGTTGAGTTTCTTGCGGCGCTTCTTCTCAGCAGTGGTCTCTTGCGAAGCGCTGGTAGATTTTTGACGTGTAAAAGTGCCCGTGCGGCCTACTTACTGAATAAACATCTTTTATCTTTTTATCTTTTTAACAGTAGTTAGCGTAATGCATCTTGTCTGGGCCCTTAGGGTCGTTCGTCTTTTTTTGCGACAATAGCCCGTCTCTCATATTATGCGTCTCATTAGAGTTTTGATAATTAGGTATGTTTTTCGATATACGTCAGCATCAAAAGTAGCTAAGCAGAATATCATGCTCAAAATGATCTAGACACGACGGTATTCTCTTGACAATAGGGTCGAGTGCAGATCATATTGACCTCTTCGGTTGCGAGCTACTTCTGCTGCAGACTACTAAATAATCATGCTCTTTTTGAAACCCAGTTTTTATTTTTTTCATAGAATTCCGTGAGTGTGGTCATCTAAAAATTCGTCCTTCGTAAACCACATTAAAAATAATAACAAAATATCTGCAGGACAGAAAGCCATTTATCCATTAACCTACCGCCAAACAGCAGTGTTCGCATTGTTGTGTTCCGGTTTGGGGATAAGACAGCCGGTGAAATGACTAGCATAGAGGCATTCCATGTTAGTCCTCAGGGTTGGCAACGCATTTGCAGTCTTAGGATTGCATTGCAGTCTTATGAATGCGAATGTCTATGGGTCACAGTTTCTACTTTCCATCAGGTGTCCTGTGTGCTCGTTTGTCTTTTCCATGCCATAAAAAAAAAAGCATTACTTAGGCCCGTATTAATAAACTGATCTCAACTCTCATGCTCGTCTCGAGATGTGTCAAAAATTACAGTGTTCTATGGTTTGACATTTACTTTGTCGTATCTAGTGACGCGCATCTCAGCCAAGATGAGTTTATTAATACGGGCCTTAGTCTTAATAAAAAATACATGCAACCGTTTCGAATTGAACACAGATACCATAATAATTGATAGTTTAAAATTCTAAAAAACATCTAAACGTTGACGTTGGTTCATTGTCGTACAAACCATTGAAGGAATCACGTCAGGAGTCACTGGATAGGATATTGTGAGGAGGAAAAAGGGAGATTTTTACCCTGCAGTGAGACCAAAATAGGTAGATAAGATAAGATAAGATAGAGGCTAACTGTGATAGGGTCGTATTAAAAAAACTCGGTCTTCAAAGGGTGTTTAAGGGTAAAGTTTTGGAAAAAATTATGAAGTTTACTAGAGATTCAAGAGGTGCTTCATAGAAGGATTACGATAAATTATATCGTAATAAAGTACAGTAAAACCAGAGTTGTACAATGCCCTTTTAAATAAAAAGGACGTATGTGCAATTTGATATTCAAAGTAAATTTAACCCCCATGTTAAGAAATAAGGTCACTAATAAATACGCGGTCTATGAGACATACGCCCTATTTTTTAAGGAGGGCAGAATAGTTTCGGCTGTCTATTGGTGTCACAGTCTCTTTGGCATCTATCTGTATTATTTATACTAGCGACCGCCCTCGCTTCGCTTCGGTATATAATCCAGAATTTATTATACATAAAAACCTTCAACTTAAATCACTCTATCTTATGAAAAAACTGTATTAAAATCCGTTTCGTAGTTAGAATTTAGATATAATAAGTATAAATAAGCGTATATAGAGGGGCAGACGCCGGAAAGCTACTTTGTTTTATCTACAATTCTACACTAAAATTATAAAGAGGAAAGATTTGTACTTTTGCATGTTTGTGACAAATAAACTCGAAACTAATCGACCGATTTCAAAAATTCTTGCACTATTTTATTTTAAAGTATAGATTCCTTTATATCTAATCATGTTCACAATTGAAAATGAATCTTTTTGTCCATAGTTAGAGTGGTTTCACACTATAGTCCATATTGGAAAAGATTGGAAATTCCAGAAGGTTACAGCAAGATTTAAGACGGACATTTCCCTAACATACAATTTGATACAAAAATATCAAACAAACTTCAAAACTTCTCTTATCATTCAGTGCATTGCGGAATAATCAACATTTGTGTTTACCTTAGTTTTAGCCGATGTTATCCAGGAGTCCCACCAGTTGCCGGTGGAGCGGTCCTCCAGTGTGGTGCTCACCTCACTTGCCGGTGGATCCGCCGACCTATGAATTCAATAAGAATTGTATAACAATGAGCCAACAGACGTGCATAATGTAGTGACTATAATGTTTTCAATCCATGATGATGATGAAATTCAGAAGATAAAACCTTCTCCAATCATTATCTCGGCCTTTGTCATCTATGCTAGATGATTAACGCAATTTCTGGTGTGAAAGGATTCTTTAAAAAGCAAATCGAATGGCTTTCAAGAGATACGGCTTTTCTAAATAAATCCTTATAAAAACACATTCAAAACCCCTTGATTGGGATAGCGGGCCGGTCCCCCTTTTCTTCTGTGATAATGGTTGTGAATTGCATGTTTCTTTTAAATTGAAAATATGATACCTTCTGTTTATTGATTTGGAAGCATGACTAGTTTAAATGATACGTTTTATGTGCAATTGTAGATTGATATTAAAAATACCATTTAAAATTTGATTACCTACTTTTGATGTCTTGTTGCGCATTACACACATAAAAAAAGTGATTGAAATACCACATAAACACAAAGAAACACTGGCCATGCACGTTCAAAACTATCTCTTGAAGAAGTTTCAAACTAAATCAGTGACCTATTTTATCTTACGTCTCGGTTCCTCATTTAGGTATTTGCTGCAAGATTTTATAGCTTTCTGAAGGCCGTATATTGTGTCGCATATTACACATGACATTCAGACTGCAACTGAATTCACAAACATTATTTGTAAAAAAAATGCGGAACTAATAGATGTACAAACCAATTGACAACAAGAACGTGACTATACATCTGAATATATACGCCGAAGGCTTGTTAAGACCGTAAAGTGTTTACGTTTTTAAAATAATGAAAACAAGCCAATTAAAAACAGAGAAATCGCATTTATGATAAGAAAAGCATGTTGACATCAACAATGCATTGTTTTTAATAAACCAAAAAATAAATACTCACTTTTCAGCCATCATGAAACGTTTTCACAAAAAGTGGAAATAAAAGGGGCACATAGGTTCCTGCACATGAAATTTTGGCTGATTGTTATGTTTATTACACGAAAATTACAATAAATTTTGACATAGTTTTGTTTGCGTTGACATAAGTAGGATAGGATTGTTTTTTTTCTGTCAGTGGAAATATGGCGCTGGCAGCAAGGCTTTATGCCTGGTGTAGTACGAACTTTATTGTTAGGTTGCCAGTACACGGGCAAGCAACCTAACGACTAATAACTTTGTTGCGCGGTAATTTTAAATGAACTTCTGTAAATTTCAAAATAGAAAAGAGAGAAAACTATCGTTTTTTTTGGTGCATTTTATTGTTATAACTAGATAGTTAAGCTCGTAACTAATAATTAATAACACGTGATCGTCAGTACCGGAAATTAATTAAATAAACACAAAAGTATGTCAAGTATGTATTTTAAATTTATTCAATAATGTACGGTCACGAATTTTAATTTGGGACCAATTTAAAAAAAAAACCGGTCATTTAGGAGTCATAGACTTGCGCACGGAGGGTTCCGTACCATCTATACAAAATCACGTTTGTTGTAAGGGACCCCCCTTAAATATTTATTTTATTTTAATTGAAGTATTTATTTTTAAAGTGAACATACAACAAAATATTACTCGATGTATGAATGTGGAAGAAGCGAAAGAAATTTGTCAAGATCGTAGCAAGTGGAAAGAAGTGGTATCTGACTACCCCTCTGGGAAACAGGCGTGATTTAATGTTTGTATGTATGTACCTGTTGCCGTTATTAATATCGACTAAAAAGCGGCAGAAAAATCACGTTTGTTGTATGGGAGCAAAAGGGAGCAAAAGGGAGCCAAGGGATATACTTATTTTATTCCGTTTTTAGTATTTGATGTTATAGCGGCAACAGAAATACGTCATTTGTGAAAATTTGAACTGTCTAGCTATAACGGTTCATGAGATGAGCCTGGTAACAGACAGACGGACAGATCGACAGACGGTTTTAGGAAAAAGTGCTCCTTTCTCGTACCGGAACCCATTCATTGGAAAACGAGAACGGGCCTATCAGTTCAAGCTGTATTACAAAGTAACTTTTTTTTGCGTGTCTTTCTTTTAATTCTCTCTCTTTTGTATCACCTTTGCAAGTTTTTAAAAAAAATAGTATTTTTAAAAAACGTTTTGTTTTTTTTCTAATGATTTTTACCTTCTGTAGTTAACACTCTCTGAAAGCTGAACTAAAAAGCAAAAACCACAGATTACCTAGGTATCGGGTATGTTTGCAGGCCCTACTTTGAAAATCGAAGTTCGAAGTTACGTTAACTCCATCCCTGTCCTTCGTTATTCGAGACTTAATCTAGAGAAAGAGATGGAGGTAACGTAACTTCGAACTTCGATTTTCAAAGTGCCTCAGCGATGCGTGGTGTCGCTCCTGTGTGTCCTTATACTGACGAGACCCTCGATGGTACCTAGTTAATTTTAAGGTATATTTTTTATAAGTACTTACTTATTTGTATTTCGTTCTTAATGCTAATGCTGTGACAGTAAATTTATTTCCTTCTCTACTATTATAAAATGCTGACATATCCTTACAACTCGTGTCTAAAGTGTCATTAAAAAAAAAACTCAAGTAAAACGTTCCTTTTGTGGGTCTCACGGCTGACACGGCGCACCCAAACTTTCTCAGCCCAGAAACCGTCCCATTTCGCAAAATGTTCGAATAATTACATTAATTTCCCATACAAAATATTAATTTACGTCAGGATGGTGTTATCGCCCGATCGCTCGTCGGCGTGGGTTATTCAATAAGGTATTGAGCGTGTATTTTTATAAATAAATCCAGGCTTAGTGTAGGTTTAACAGAGATGTCGGTACTACGATACAGAGTGTTTGTTTAAAGCGTACGGTGGGCAACACAAGTGGGCTCGGCTTTTAGTTTTAAACAACTAATTAATTGTGTAGAATTTTACACATACGCAAGTATTTTTTTATTTTTTTTCAACTTTAATGGCCCCAATCCGGGATTGCCCATCATGGGCGGCGTAAGAGACGCATTTACACATTAGAGTGAGCAACATATTCTTATGCATTACTCCGTCCCTAGGTTGGCCCATGATGGGCCATCGTGAAGCCATAACGTTAGAACGGCTGTGATTCTCTCAAAAACGCGGTTGGATGGACGAACGCGTGAATGTCGCAGCGGCGAGTTTAAGTAGTCCCGTCAGAGCGAACAAAACACATTTTAGCGCGTGCATTCTTAATATGCCAGCCTTATACGATCGATCTCATCGACAGAAGCCATGCAGCCAATCACGTACATTGAAAATTACATTTAAATTGTATGAAACAAATCAAATTTAAGCTGCACATATTTTTAACATCTTACAGAACAAAATAATTTCAGTTTCAGGAGTACAAACGATCCATGTATTTTAAGCCCCAAGGTCGGAGGCACCCTTTATGAGCTGTCACAGGAATCACCTTTGATGAAACAGAGTGTAAAACGAGTGGGAAACAATGCCATATACATTATGCGGGCGCTGACGCGTTCTATTTAGTGTCAGGGTACAGCGGTAGATGGCAGCACTTGTTAAAAAGATTAACTTTATTCAAGGATACCGTAAGACAGGGGTCCCCATTGTTTGGTAGTTTTTTTTCGAAAAAATTGTAAACGGCATAATAACTTTTAGCATAAGTGTCAATAAGTGTAAACGCATATAGCATAGTATTGTTTCGCAGAAGTGATTCTATGTCTATCACTGAGCTATTTAAAAAAAAAAAGTTTATTTCGGACCATAAAATCCATATTTTGTTAGTTACACTTCAAACCTTAAAAACTATGTTAGTAAAACGAGAAAGAAAGAAAAAAAAAATAGCATTAAAATACGTCGTATGGCTATGAAAAGGGCAAGTAAGGGCCCTTCCAACAACCACATCGACCCAGTATTTAGTGAGCGGGCAGTCCAGACGTCATTTTACCGGTAGTCTTACTGCTGTTTGTCGGCAGCTTCACGAGTAAGATGGTAGTAGCGATCCGAACGGGCAGTTCATAAAGCCCTTCCACCACTAAAATTCCCTGGAAATATTCAAAGTTAACATCAAGTATCCCTTTTGCCACCCGTACACGAATCCGAGCACTCCCACAATGCGGCCGCGATCAGATTTTGTGCTTTCTTCACGTTATTAATAAGTGCTTGAACGAAGCCGTAACGGCTGCGATGCACAGGCTGTTGTCTATGGCTCTTTGTTTAAATATTGCTAAATAATATGTAATTCTTGAGAAGGGTCTTGTCTTCGTGGCATAATTGACAACAGATACTTTTATAAAAGGTGCTCTAAAAAAAACTTGCTGCTAGAGGTTTGTCTCACAAGCATAATTTTTTTTTTCTTTTATTTCCGAGACGATAAGTAAACAAACGTCACAGCTTGTGCTAGACTTAACGATAAAGTTCGAACTATGCCGGGCATAAAGCCTTACAAACAAAAAGGACGTCATTTTGACGTTACAGTGACACGCAGCGGTGTCCAAAGCTTGTGACTAGGTCAATCGGTGTGACTTTGTCCCCCTGATATTAATTAATTTATTTTATCGGCTTTCCGCGATCGTCAACATTGTGGCCGGCCTACCTCGTAATTGAACTACTTAACTCAATTTTTACACACACACCTTCACGCCTGCCTTACGGCTGCGTTTCCACCAGAGCTGTGCGAGGCAGCGAAGCGGTGTTGCGAGGAAAAATCCACCAATAGGGTAGTTAGGCTAGTAAATCAAAGTAATCCTATTGGTGGATTTTTCCTCGCAACATCGCTTCGCTGCCTCGCACAGCTCTGGTGGAAACGCAGCCTAACGCAATATTTACTTTTACGTAGGAGTAGTTCAATTGCAATGGGGTATGACTGATTTTTGTAAAGAACAACCTTACTTGTCAGTGGAGTCATACTTCTGGAAATAAGGCAAATTCACACAACCATTATCCTCCACCCCCTATATAACTCTAAATCCACACAACCATCCAGCCACATTCTTTTTAAAATCAATCACTCCATACCTACTTATTGTGACACTAATAGAATAGAACCTGAATCAAACACCATATATATAAATAAGCCTCACTCAATAAATCACCCTGTACCTAAAAATCTGAATGGATAATCCTGCCAACCTAATAATAATATGGCAAATCGACGCGCAAAGTTCATCGCTCAATCAGCGTGCTCGCGGCGGTGACGTCACGGCTCGTGACGCGCCCCGCCTGCCAGATGGCGCTGTGTGTGGGGGTGCTTGAACTTGCTGTTTGTTTTCAGCTTGTAGTTATCTGTGGGGGCTGGAAAAATGGCATCGCAACACTGGCCACTTTTCTTAGGAATGTTACCATATTAAAAAAACAGGTTGTTTAGGGGTGAAGCCACACGAGCGTAATTTTATGAGTTGTGAGTCGCGTATTTTCGGTTGCGTAAATTCTGCTGCATACAAAAGTCCAGCCTGATTTTGCGTCGCCGTGTGAATCAAACAGCACTGTTGTATGGAAGTGAATGCAGCAGAAATTACGCGAATGAAAATACACGACTCACAACTGTCAAAACTCACAAAATTACGCTCGTGTGGCTCACCCTTAATAAACCAAACCTTGAAACAGTTCCAGAAACCTATTTAGGAGTTTTCATCAAACTTAGCTAAGAATACATTGTATAGTTTTAAATTTAAGCTTTTCGAGCGTTCCAGACCAAAATACTGAAATATGGAAAGTGTCCGTCTGTCTATCCTATTCCTATTTCTCTGAAATAACTGAAGCTTTCGAGCTGAAAATAGATGAACGTGGAATAGTTTATGTCATGCTTTGTCCTTATCTGTAATTGCGACATTAGCATCTGACAGAAAGTGACAAAGCATGGCATAAACTATTCTAAGCTTATTCCAAGTTTATAAGTAAGGGGGGTAGCATTTAAAGGTCTGCACAACACAAGGCCTCATCACTACAAAGGGGTTTGGGTAAAAGTGTTGTCATTTGTAAAAGTCATACATTTTCAAGGTGAGCGGCCATTCCTAAAAGTGGTAAATTATGATAGAATTATTCATAATAAACGTATTTTGTTGTGTAAAGTAATACTCTTAAGTGCATCGGAGCCGAGATATTTAATTATTCATACCTGGGCGTACTTTTAGTACCAAAAATGAATACTTAAATCTTTAATATCTTCGCTCCGATATTATTTAACGCCATATATTATATTATATCTATGTGTATTTAAATGTCCTCTAAATAACTATGGAAAAATCATCTGTGGCCGCAGGAAAAAAAAGCAACAACTTTCTTCATACAAACTTACCCAATGCCCTTTGAAAATTATTAATTTAGGCAGCGAGAAAAAGAGACCTTAGAAATCTATCCATCTCATTTTAGGTCTTCCCATTATCATCACTACATAGTATAAAACAAAGTCGCTTCACGCAGTCTGTCCCTATGTATGCTTACATCTTTAAAACTACGCAACGGATTTTGATGCGGTTTTTATTAATAGATAGAGTGTTTCAAGAGGAAGGTTTATATGTATAATAAATCCTGTTTTATGTACGGGTGTTACAGAAAACTCACCGAAGCGAAGCGAGGGCGGGTCGCTAGTTTTTAAGATAAGAGGCAAGATGCAAACGTAGCTAACGTTTTTCTTTTCTCAAAGTGTATGGGATGACAGTTGACTACGTCATCGCAACCCACGAGAATGTCGTCCCATACATTTTGAGTGATATAAAAGAAAAACCAGCCAAGTTATCTACACAATATTAGCAAAAAACAGCAAAAAATCACGTTTGTTTCATGGGAGCCCCCTTAAATATTTATTTAATTTTAAATTTTTAATGACTGTGACTATACAACTAAATATTCTGGGAATATTTTCAAGCGTCTACCTGTTGCCATTAGAAATATCAAACAAAAAAAAAACACGTTTGATGTACGGGAGCCTTTCTTAAATATTTATTTAGGGTCCCGGTTTTACCCTTCGGGTACGGAACCCTAGAGACATTACTAGGTTTTGCATCTTGGCTAGGGAATCGGGTTTTCTCGTTTACCTTCACCATCTCACAAAATATTAATACTAAATTACTACAGAGGCCGGGAAGTAGGGGGTTGCCGGATAGTTACGAGGCTGGTAACCCCTTTTTCACTGCGAGGTATGTAAATATAGTGCTTTTCTCAAACACATACATCACTCAAAAAATAAAATTATACTTAATATATCTACGTATTTATCCTATTCATAAATACAGCCGCCATGTTTAAAAAAACCCGGCCTAGGCTATTTTGTACGAAATTTCTTTGCAGTTCTCTCTTTATCGCCATTCCCGAAACGTGATACTTTGAAGCCTAAAATAACCGACATAACGCCAACATTGCATGTTTGAGAAAATTCCATTGATTAATTGATTTCTCAAGCCTTCGACATTTCCAGCTACTTATTGAAAGGTTTCATAATCATTTAGCCTCTCAATCCGCGGTAAGGTTAGGTTCGAAATATCGTCCGTTACGATTGTTCGTGGCGATCGCTGCGTCGATTGGTCGGAAAAATCGTGCGCACGCGTTCTTGTGGGTGTCAGTTTGGGTTTAAGAAGGATAAGGAGGAATATTACTTGAATATGTACGTAAGTATGAATGTAATCTCTTTATTGCACAAAAAATATAAAAAAAAAGATAAAAGATAAAAGATAAGATAAAAGATAAAAGATATTTATTCAGTAAGTAGGCCGCACGGGCACTTTTACATGTCATGAATCTACCAGCGCTTCCCAAGAGAAGACCACTGCCGAGAAGAAACGCCGCAAGAAACTCAGCAGTCAGTCATTTTTTAAACATGTTACAATGGTAGTACTTAATCTAGCATTATATAAAGCAATAAATATTAAATTAAATATAATATCAAATAGCAAATAGCATGCGTAGTTCAGCAGGAAAACATGTCAAAAACATTACGAGAGAGACAAGGGGGGGGGGGGGGGAAGAGAGGAGAGGGAAAAAAAAAACGGTGTCCCCTAGACAAACAACTTTGCAATTTTACAAATTATGAATGACTAAGTTTCGGGTTTAGGCCAAGCATTTTTATCTGTTAGATAGTCCTCGACCCTATAGTACGCTTTAGATATTAACGACTTTTTTAAGTAATTTTTAAGTGCTGGAAAGGGTAATGTTAAAGCTTCGTCAGGTAATTTGTTATAGAAATGAATGCATTGACCAACAAATGATTTATATACTTTACGGACGCGGAATTTTCGGATAACAATTTTATTTTTATTTCTTGTATTTAGATTATGTACATCGGAATTTTTGGTGAAAGAATTTAAATTTTTAATAACATAAATAATATTCTCATAAATAAATTGAGACGCTACAGTTAAGATGTGAATTTCTTTAAAAAGTTCTCTTAAGGAGTCACGGGAATTTAAGTTATAAATAGAACGAATAGCCCTTTTTTGTAAGACAAATATACTTTGTATTTCAGCTGCCTTACCCCAAACCAGAATACCGTACGACATCACACTATGGAAATAACTATAATAAACTATGCGAGCTGTCTCAACATTAGTTAGTTGTCTAATTTTCCTAACCGCGTAAGCTGCCGAACTTAGTTTACCTGCCAGTACCGCTATATGGGGACTCCATTGCAAATTTTTATCTATGGTTATGCCTAGAAAAACTGCCTTATCTACCATTTGCAGACACTCTTCATTTAGAAAAATACTAGAATCTACCGGTTTAACATTAGGCAAAGCGAACCTAACACATTTAGTTTTTTTAGCATTTAGTAGTAAATTGTTACTAGTAAACCAATTAAGTACTTTAACTAGTGTGGCGTTTATCCTACTGTAGTCAATGGACTTTCTATCTACTTTGAAAATTAATGAAGTATCATCAGCAAAAAGTACAATCTCACAAAGTTTATCTACTGTTGGTGGTAAGTCATTTATATAAACCAGAAATAAAAAAGGGCCTAAAATTGAGCCTTGCGGCACACCTAATTTCACTGTAGCTCCAACAGATTGCGTTTTGTTTACAACAACTGTTTGAGTTCTATCACTTAGATAAGAAGACATGAGACTTGAAGCTTTATTGGACAATCCATAATGTTTTAATTTTAAAATTAGGGTCGAATGATCCACGCAATCGAAAGCTTTAGAAAGATCACAAAATATTCCTACTGCATCACAAGATTTCTCCCAACTGTTATATATATATTTAATGAGCACAGAAGCCGCATCTATTGTTGATCGACCTCGGGTAAACCCAAAGTGGTTACTGTTAAGTATTTTATTTCTATTAAAGTGACCTAACATATCATTCAGCATTAGTTTCTCAAAGACTTTACTTAAAACGGGTAGTATGGAAATGGGACGGAAGTTCGTTAAATCACTCATCTCGCCCGATTTAAAAAGAGGTATGACTTTACTATATTTCATGAGATCTGGAAAGATCCCCTCTGATAAACAATTATTGTAAATTAATGATAAATGGGGTGCAATTACATCTATGATATGAAATAGTACTCTAACTGATGTGCCCCACAAATCCTCAGTCTTTTTTAAACTAAGCGATTTAAATACCTTGACTATTGATTCTGAATTTACAGGGCTGAATTCAAAGTTTATATTACATTTACTGACATTAGTGCAAAGTAATGATTGAGCTTCAACCGCGGATGATTTAAGACATTTCGTTGTATTAGAGGCTATGTTTGAAAAATAATCTTCGAATGCTAAGGCAACGTCTTTATTTGACGTGATTTGTTTGTCACCTGCGTTTATGGTGACTTGATTGTCACGTGTTTTTGATTTTCCTGTTTCTCTATTTATAATATTCCATACAGTTTTTACTTTATTGTCAGCTGATTTGAGTTTAAGACTAAGAAAATTTGCCTTAGCAGTTAAACAAACTTGCTTAAAGGTCCTCGAATAATTCTTAACATAAATTAGGAAGTCGGCGTTCTTATTGTCCTCCCTCTCTTTATATAGGTCATAAAGCCTATTTCTACTCTTATGAATGCCTACAGTAGCCCATTCACTAAACTTGGTTTTCGACCTAGAAATAGTTTTCATTTTAAAATTATTATTAAATTGGTGTAGAATTACGCCAAACAAGTCTTTGTAAATACTATTAGAGTCATTGTTTAAGAAAGGTAACACTGAAAGATTAGCCTGAACTTTATTTTTGAATAATTCCAAACGATTGCTAGTTATAGGTCGGTATGTTATCGTCTGAGGTTTTTGATAAAAATCATTTAAGAAAGATGCCTTCTGACCACTATGGTCAGAATTAAAACAATTAAATATTTCTTTATCCAAACATTCGCAATTACAAAAAATGTTATCTAAGCAGGTTGCACTACTAACACCTATCCGTGTGGGTTCAAAGAACAGATTAGCTAAATTAAAAGATTTAAATAAACTTAGTAACCGAGTGGTATTATTTGACGTTTCAAGTAAGTTAACATTAAAATCTCCACAAACTATAACATGCTTCTGGCTATTACTTGCTAATTTTAACACATGTTCCATGGTAGATTCAAATGTGCAAAAATCAGATAGTGGTGGTCTGTAAACACATATTATTATATAACTTTCTAGTTCTGCGCAAGAAATTTCTACAATCCTTTCTATCGATAGCTTTATAATATCCTTTCTTTCTTTGGATTTAAGGGTACTTTTAACAATTATAAGAGAGCCACCATGAATGGCACTTTTTCTGGCAAAATAACTAACTAATTTAAAATTTATGAAATCTAATATCAATTGGTCTGGTCTAAGCCAATGTTCAGTAATGCACATAATTTGTACATTTTCATTATCTAAGAACAACCCTATTTCTAGTTCTTTGCTGGAAAAACCTTGAATATTTTGATGGATTAAATTTATACTCAAGGGTGTTTCCGCTGTCCTATAATTTAGTTTAAATCATGATGTAAGGCATTATTGCTAATATTGGCTTGCTGGGACTTGATGCTACTGTATATATTTGGTTCTATATTAAAAGCTAATAGGTCAACCAAAGTCAAAATATATTTCCTTGGCAAATGAATTTTTCCTGTGGTTAGGGTAAGGCGCTTTATAAATTTGTTAAAATCAAAGAAATGATATTTTTTATTGCAGCATATAGCATTATACATCATAGAATTAAAGTGAGCTATTTTATTATTATGACTATATGGCATACTGTGTGAGTATGGTAGCGCACACAATATTATTTTACCTATTCCCCTACCTTCAATTATATTAAGTGTTGACATTAATTTATCAACACTGGACTTATCCACACTAAGACTATTACCTACCAAAATGACCAAAGTGGTGGTCTTGTCAAAACTTCCTTTTAAAAGTAAATCACTTAATTGCATTAAAGTTGCATTATGGTAACAGTAATTTGTAACCTTTTGTTTTAATTTATTATTTAACAGTAAACCTAGTCCAGATCCAAGTTGGTCGGAATAAACAATAGTTTTAGTCCTACTTAAAATTTGTCTAGGGGACTCCTTAAAAGTATCAAGAGCCATATCTGGCTGAATCACAATAGTTGGTGAAGCTTGTAATCTATCACAATTACCATAACCACTGTTAATTAGAGAGTTAAAACGCTCTTCATTTAATCTACTTTCTTCTACCAATTGAGTGAAAGCCTGAATATGCTCCTTGACTTCTTTCTGAGTGGTTACATACTTTAAAGAAGTAACTTCAAGCTGGTCCTTTAACTTAGTAATCTCAGCATCGAGTTTCTGAGTATTTAAATCATACGCTATCCTACTTGAATCTAATTTATCATTGCACTGACGCACCCTATCTTTCATTACTGATAATTCTAATTTCATGTTAGTATAGTTTTTAATACATTTTTGACTTTTGATTAATTTTTGTGTTCGCCTAATATAATTATTAATTTTAACATATTTCTTCAATTTATTATTGCTGTCAAAGAATATTAATTTCTTACTGTCCTTATCGTTATTCCCTACCAGCTCTTGGTACAGGTTCTGTGTTGTTAAACTATCATAGCACTGACGTTCTTTTCTTAAATAATTTAATTCTTCATTTGCTGCGCCCAGTTCTTCCTCCAGGTTTGTGATGCGCTTTAATGCCACTTCGTGGGTAGAAGCGCACTGGTTAAAAGTATCAATCACAGACTGCAACTGCTCTAACTTATCTTGAGCATCTGATAACTTATAGTCATACTCCACTAGATCGCTTCTCAACACCGTGTTCTTGTCCATCAGTTTCTTCAGTTCCTCCTCGCTGTAAATATTACAACATTGTTATTAAAGTTATGATCAAAGGCGAAATTATCCCTAAAAGGGATCTCTTCCAGCTAACCCTGAAATAGATAAGTAAGGACAATGCATGGGATTGGACAAATACAAGTTTGCACCAAAAGTAGCAAAAAGAGATGATGATACTTACTATAAGTAAATTATAAACCAATAAAACTTACATATAATATTATAGTTACATGTAAATAATAATAACTATAATCATTATAGGGGCTTGGCTTCACGACTCATATATTATGCCATCGAATTTTAAGACGATGAAATGTGGCATTTTCTTTATGTAAGTACTTATTTATATCGTTGTCTAGTATACCCATATTACAAAGCCTAGTCTAGAGAGAGTTTGGGACTAGGTCAATTGGTGTGACATTTTCCCCTAATATTTATTTATTTTTATTGTTTACAGAATTGCTAGTTACCATTTTCACCTAACGATGTAAAATTTAGGTTACGTATCAGAACGCCTAAAATGAATAAGCCTCATGTATCATAATACCTAAACGTTCATAATACCTAATGCTGTTTTTTACAGAAACCGAAAACTTTTCAGGATTTTTTCAAATGCCATTGTATAGAACTCATTAGGTTAGGTTAGGTTAGTTTTAAAACAATCCTGAAAAATTTACGGTTTCAATAAAAAAGACTATTAGGTATTATGAACGTTTAGGGATTATGATACATTAGGCTAATTAATTTTAGGCGTTCTGATACGTAACCAAAATTTAATCAATGTTAATCGACTGTTAGTCCATACATTTTGACAGCTGTTAACGCTCTAATCGTTTGTTAAGTGGTTAACATGGTGGAATTAAGGTTATGTAATTTTGTAAGCCGGACAATACCCACATGTAACAACCCGTCCCATCCGTGCATCCAAGTGTCCCATCTATGCCCTTTATCGTTTCCTCCATCTCATTCTACTCTCCTTTTAAGTTAATTAACTTCAAGATCTTCAGGGTAGTGATTCTGTAAACAACGCCGGTCGTGCGGACTGTCGAATGATATCCAAGCGGCGAGATTAAATAGTCCGGTCAGTGCGAACAAAACACATTGTAGCGCGTGCATTTTCAATATAGCAGCACGATGGGTCGAACGTATAAGGCTGCTTAATTGAAAATGCATGCGCTACAATGTGTTTTGTTCGCACTGACGGGACTACTTAATCTCGCCGCTTGGATATCACTCGACAGTCCGCACGACCGGCGTTGTTTACAGAATCACTACCCAGATCCTGGCAGAATATCAGCGTCGAGACCGTACGTCGATTACCGTACTCGCTAGCGAGTTGAATGCTCTGTCGCTCGCAGACCTCGCAGTATTCTTATAGAGTGCAAGGGATCAGTACCCTTACCATGAGTTACAATTACCGTACTCAATTAACATACGTCACGTTTTTTAGTCCGAACCTCTCCGTAGCACGAATCCCTTACCATGAGTTACAATACAATTACCGTACTCGCTATCTAGTCGAATGCTCTGTCCCTCGCACTCTATAAGAATACTGCGAAGTCTTCGAGGGACAGAGCATTCGACTCGTAGCGAGTACGGTAAGGATCTCCCCAGACCTATCGACGCGGAATCGGCTCGAGCCGGTAAGAAAAAAAATTATGTCCGTGCAGTAAGAGTGAAAATGGTATCACTCGGCTCGGCTTGGCCCGGCTCGGCGTTGCGAACGGAACGACGTCGTTTTCGATCTTATTGCGTGGACATAAAACTTATTCTTGCCGGCTCAAGCCGATCCCGCGTCGATAGGTCTGGGGAGACCCTAATTGTAACTCACGGTAGGCATACAGGTGCCGTGAGGTCTCGTGTGCCACTCCTTACTATAAGTCATTTCTATTCTGTTATTGCTATTATTGTTATCCTTGACGTGTAAAAGTGCCCGTACGGCCTACTTACTGAATAAATGTCTTTTATTTTTTTATCTTATTGTTAATGTCCACATGCCTCACCGTCTGGTGACCTTTTTGACCTCTTCGTGACATTTTTTTTTTTATTATTTTGCACGAATGTTATATTATGTTCGTGTATTTGGTTTAAATTGTACTTTTTTAGGGTTCCGAACCCAAAGCACACGGTACCCTTATTACTAAGCTTACGATGCCTTTATTTTGATATAGATACGAGTACTGTTTTTTTATCAGATAGTTTTTTGTTTGTAACATTGTTGACATGCTCTTTCCCGGTTTTCAATTAGTTTTAATTCTTAAGCTATAGGTACAACTACAAATATATACTATAATATAAAATAATATATACATTATATATTTCTGTCTGCAGTTGTTTATCGCCATTCCAACATCACAGAATAAGGATAAATGATAGGGAATGCAAATAACCGGTTATAACCGGTTTTAACCGGTTATTTTCATACAAAATCGGCTAATAACTAGCATAGAGCATTCCATCTTAGTCCTCAGGGTTGGCAATGCATTTGCAGTCTTAGGATTGCTCTGCAGTCTTGTGAATGCGAATGTCTATGGGTCACAGTTTCCACTTACCATCAGGTGGCCTGTGTGCTCGTTTATCATCTCTATGCCATAAAAAAAAAAACCGGTTAATTTGCATTCCCTAATAAATGATCAGCAAAACGAGATTCCTAAATCATGGGCGCCTCAACGTAGGCGGGTGCAGGCACTGCAGGCGCATCTTGTGATGCATTGGCTCGATTGTTGCAACTGCACATTTATAATAGAAACCTCTCATTTACCACATTCGGCCCGACCTCCGTTATTACTGCTTAATATTAATATCGTGAGTTAAAAGGTTCGAATTGACGTTTTGGCATTTGAGGATTGTGGATTCGTTAAAGATTTGGGTTAATTTGTTCGATAATGGATTGAAATATTTTGTATTCTCACGTAATTTATTACAAAAAATAATAATTAAGTAAAATACGATCTTATTATTATTTTGTTTTATTTATGTTCTATTGTAATTTTAAAAACTAAACTAAACTAAAAACGTCGAATGACATACGTGCGGAACTGTTGTTGATGCAAGTGCGGAAATGAAATACTTTCCGCACTTGCCTTAAAGTATTATATTATTATATTATATTACGATGTTCGTAAGGAGTTTTTTACGTACCTAGTGTTAATGCTAATGCTTCAAGCCTTCATCCGAGATTTGTGAGATTCTATCTTCGATAAGTTTTAAATGTCAGATAATTTACTGACAAAAGGTTTTTATGAAGAATTATTGAGAAAAATAAAGAATATTATCATATCAGTGTTTGCTACGCCTGCTACTACTAGTGGTCGGAATGACGTAATTTTGTTTTCATCACACTAGCTCGTAAATAGTGTCCTAACATGCTAGAAAAATCGACCGTAAATCCTAAATAATACCCGCGGGCCTTTTTTTACCATTACGCTTCTAACGTGCGTAATAGCTTTTTTTTTAAATATTATACGTGGACTCAAACTATCACAATACGTCAGGACCCCAATTCTTGTGCCATTCGATATGAAGTTTCATTCGAGATGAAATGTCAGTTGAATACTCTTTCCTAAAAATCTCGCATAATAAACTATTGATCTCATATGTCACTAGAATCGGACTCCGAACACGTTTGACATTATCTGTGGTAAGTCACAGACAATGATGTAGTCTGCCGCTAATAAGTTAAAAATTTGATCTTTTGTCTGATTTTATTTCATTTCCTCGCAATTGTGATGAAAAACATTGTATGTTACACGGGTGGTAAAGGAAATACAAAGCTCGAGTCATTAAAGCCCTCAGCCTTCGGCTTCGGGCTTCTAACAGACTCTCGTTTGTAATTCTTTCTTTACCACCCTTAATACACAATGTACTATTGTAACCGGGTTACGTAGCATTAGCTGTGACGGAGAAATGACCATGACCATGTGGCGTTTAAGCTCTTTTAGCCATTAGCAAAACATTGTTTATTTATTTAGTTTCTCAGTAATTAACAATAAAAATTATGCTTTTGATACAAACCTTATTAACACTTATTTTTAACAACGTATTTAATTAAAGTTCAAGTTTTTCAATTTTATTGGTATAAATAATGTATTATAATCATCTTGTTGTAAAAAAGTCAACGTCCTATTTAGTTAAGTCACAATTGTTAAGGTTATCCAATATCACTGAGATAAGTGAATGTTAAAAAGCTAAAGAAATTTAAAGTCGATCGTCAAAACAGTGTATTCTTGTAGGTAACCATTTTTTTATTCCAGATTTTATCCGAAACCAGAGGCATTTTTAAAAACGACACTCATTTCCTCCCAAACACCTATCCATCAACCAGCCAGTACAAATAGAGAAAAAAACTAAAAAGCCATTTACGAATAAAGAGTTCCATATTCAAATTGTGGCGCGCGACGATTAGCATCCAAAATGGCCGCCCGATTTTCGGCCAGTGATACAGATTTCAATTTCCTGTGTCCGTTATCGTTGGGCTGTCATCTAAGTTTGACAAATCAGTTCATTTTGATGGGTCTCGTGATGGAGTAGTTCTGGTGTTAGTCATATTTTATTTTATATCAAGTTTTACGAACATACTTGCGTGATTTTAAGTATTACAACTAAGAAACATACGTTTGTGTAAGCCTTTCATCATTAAACTAACTCCAACTTATACCTATTAATAAAGCTACGGCCCTACGTCGCCTAGTGACTTCAAGGCTTTACCGCCAATGTTTCGCTACTTAAATTTCGAATAAAGTGAAAAAGCCGCCTGCTAGCGAGCGAGCGTCCGAGCAGAAATAATTGCGTCCAACGGTCTTAAATCTGTGCGCGCGTCATTTGTTTATTAAGGGAGCGATGCCTTTTAGCATAAATACGGGGCCGCAGAAACGTAAATGCTAGAACGTTGCGAAATTATAGGGACGCTGGTGTATGGCGTGTAGTTTAGGCAGCCATAACTTTTTACCACGAGGATATGCGACAAAAGTGTGAGGAGAGATTAAGGATGAATGATTCGTACTCTCCCAAGGAGGGTAATGTTTCGATCTGTTAAATGATACATTAAATTGAGTTCTGGTCGACTGAGAAACTATATCAAAGTGATGTAATTAGTTAATTAAATTCTAACCTATACCTACCACAGAAATTTTAGAACGGATCACAGATTCGTTTGCTCGAATTTCAATTGCCGTAAAAGCATTATTTCTGACACCGTAAAGTAAACCTTTCAGGTATTTTTTACATGCCACCGTATAGAGCTCAATAGGTTAAGGTTAGATTTGTTTTATAACAATTCCTGAATAGTTCACGGTTTCAGAAAAAATGCCTTTATGACAAATGAATATTATGGCAAATGAAATTCGGACAAACAAGAGAACCATTTTAGAAATAGTTGGCTCGTTTATGCTCTCAAACTTATGACAAAAATCGTCAGTAAGGAACAACAATATACTTTGAGTGCGGTTCTTAGAGACTAACACCCGTATTTATAGTCAAGAAAAGTAATTACTTGAGTAAAAGTAATTACTAAAGACACTACTAATACTCAAGTAATTACTTTTCTTGACTATAGGTAAATACGGGTGTTAGGTATGGACGCGCAAACCCCTAGGTTAACCCCAGGTTAAATTATTCACGAATGTCGTATTCATAATATGAGAACTGTCAATTTCAACTAATTAAATTTGCTAACAACAAATAACAACAAATGCGAGTCAAATCGGTGAAATACTGGAAAAGGGCCGAATCTTAAGTACCCGAAACCGACGTGCGTGCATGACTCGATGTATGAATGTGGAAGAAGCGAAAGAAATTTGTCAAGATCGTAGCAAGTGGAAAGAAGTGGTCTCTGCCTACCCCTCTGGGAAACAGGCGTGATTTAATGTATGTATGTAAATTTGCTAACCTAGTGTTAATCTGGGGTTAACACTTACGTGTAACTTATGGCACCAATTTGTGGTCGAAAGGTTCTTCCGGATCACCACGACCATTTTACCCTTTAACCTAACTCCAAACACCAGTGATCGCATGGTTGTGTTCCGGTGTGGGGATAAGACAACTGGTGAAATTACTAGCATAGAGGCATTCCATCTAAATCCTCAGCTGTGGCAACGCATTCGCAGTCTTGCGATTGTCATCGTGAGATGATATGGGCTTCAGAGATATACCATCTGGTGGTCGGTGGGCGGTGGTGTTCGTTGGCCTTATGTATGACATAGAAAAAACATTACATTCGTCACGGTTGGGCTGAAATTTGAACCACATAGTGTATACCCGATGACAATGCAATATTATGGTATCAGAGCTGATTTGATGATGGAGTCGGGAGGTGACGACAGGATCTCCGCTATTTTTAACATAGACCCGCCGTGTTAGAACTCAATAGTTTGGTCTTGATAAGCAGATAAAGATTATGCAAAAAAAAGTACATTCGGCTACAAAGACTTGTACCAAAAAATTAAATTTATCGCCAATCAATCAATAAAAATATTTAATTATTGTTGTCACAAAGAGGTGTTGTTATTCTAGATTAGTCAGTTCCACATGGACGCCCTGAAAGGGCACTATAATATTTAGGTACTTACTTAAAATTTAAGAAATTTCATGCATTGAAGTCCTAATTCTATGTTTCACAAATTAAAAATAAATATATGTTAGTAAATTAATTACAGAAACTTATTTAACATGTATCGACGACTATACCAAAAAACAAAGTTGACTTTTTAAATTTTGCTTGATATCAGACTTGTTTGAAGAAATAAAGGCGTCAAACGGTCAAAAAGTACTTATTATTGCCACGATAAAAAACCCGAATGCAATAATCAAGGCCGCTATTGACGGAACATTGATTCGTAATCGGTTAGTGTTGCCCGAAAAATAAATACTGCGGCCTAATCAGGGAATTAAATCAGCGAGGGCAACACTAATGGAGGTTTTATGGGTATCGCTCGTGGGTTGCCAGTAAATAAATTTATAAATTCACTCTCCGATCTTAATTAAAGGCTTCGGATCCTTAAATATGAATTATAATAATTAAACTGTATCGCAAGGTAAAGTAAGACCTTTTTGTTGTTTTTTTTTTATATTTCCCATAGACGGTAATGCCGTCCGTTGGCCGTTAATCAGTTTTTAGGGTTCCCCAGCAAAATAGTGTCACGTGACCCCATTACTCAGTCTCCTCTTTCCGTCTATTTGTCTGTCTGTATCTCATGAACCGTAATACGAAGGTATCTGAAATTTTCATAGCATGCGTTTTTCTTTTGCCGCTATAGCTATCAATGTAATTTCGTATTTTTTGACGAAGGGAATACAACCTGTCACTTATACGCTGGTACACATCTTAGCCTAATTGTGCAACATGCGGTTACAAAATTATCAACAAAAGTTTTAGAGTTGTTGATAAAGGCATGAGTTTATGTATACACATCATACATACATACATACATTAAATCACGCCTGTTTCCCAGAGGGTTGGCAGAGACCACTTCTTTCCACCTGCTCTATCGCGTCTTCCACATTCATACATCGAGTCATGCACGCGTCGGTTTCGGGTACTTAAGATTCGCCCCTTTTCCAGTATTTCTCCGATTTGATTACAGTGTCATAACTCATAGAAAGTGCTTCCGGTTCGTACCTGTCTCTCATTTCTCATGTTTCTCATTTCCTGTTTTCCGGAATAAAACTATTTCATTTCATTTCATTTTATTTCATTTCATTCGCTTACATACGCTGTTATAAAGAGCGAGAGAGAATGAAGTACAAACCCGAAGCGCCTTCTAAGTACTCACAGACTATACTTGCTTACGCTAAAATGCAAACACTAGCGATTGAGCAGGGTAGTGATTCTCTGAACAACGACGGTCGGACGGACGGACGAGTGAATGTCCAAGCGGCGAGTTTAAGTAGACCCGTCAGTGCGAACAAAACATATTTTAGCGCGTGCATTTTCAATTTTGCAGCATGGTTTCTGCCAATGGATCGAACGTATAAGGCTGCTTAATTGAAAACGCACGCGCTAAAATGTGTTTGCGCTGACGAGACTACCTACACTCGCCGCTGCGATTTCGCTCGTTCGTCCGCCGCCCGTCCGTTGTTTTTGAGAGAATCGCTACCCAACACCACAGATAATACTAGTGCTATACGCATCTCATTATTTTTCACATATGGACCGAGGAGCGTACTGCGGTCGGCATAGCCAACATTACAGCCGGAAAGCTGACCATTCGTGAAGCCATATAAGGTCGCGCGCAGACTTTTATCTAATCTTATCCTTTAAGTTCATTTCTCAGTTGCAAACGAAAACTTACTTTAGTGCTATAAAAGATAATACAAAATTAAATAGCCCGTGTCGGTGCTCTGATACAGTTTGAGGTGCGATGGGTTTTCACAAGTATTACCATGTCTGAGTAGCTAGTTCGGAATACAGTTAAAATGAGAGATAAGACGTTTTTGTATGGATACAGTGAATCTACGTTTTGCAGTCGAATGTTACATTTGTTTAACTTACTGTAATGCTGCGCTCTGCGCCGATTTGAAACTTTGCTTTAGTTGTGGCGCATTTTTTTTATAATGTATAGAAATAAACAAAGGATGTAAATTCAATTTTAAAGAATTATTATTCCTCTTTAAATAAAGGCCTTATTAGTCAAACAATGTTCACATGAAAAAAAAAAATATATGTTTATTCAGTACGTAGGCCGCACGGGCTATTTTACACCTCAAAAATCTAACAGCGCTTCGCAAGAGACCACTGCTGAGAAGAAAGCCGCAAGAAACTCAACAGTCAGTTGTTTTTTTTAAATATACAATTATAAAACTTAACCTAGCATTATACAAAACAATGAGTAACATACAATAAGAAATAAATATATTCACGCGTAGTTGAGCATATTTTTTTAAATGTTCGCCGATAATTTTCCAAAGAACCTTTGGTCTTAAGGTGGTCCCTACCACCGCTATTTGTCGTCGGCAACTGTTACTGAGGTCCTACTTTGAAAATCGAAGTTCGAAGCTCCAGCCCTGTCACTCGTCATTCGAGACCATATTGAGAAAAAGGGATGGAACTGTAACTTCTAATTTCGATTTTCAAAGTAGGGCCTCTTTTTTACTCCTATTTCGAAGTTCGAACGTTAGAGCGAAACGCCTATAGTAAAACTGTTGATAGTTTAGAAGCCCGTTTAAGAATGGCATGTTCCAATAATGCTCCGGCGCAGTGGCCGCGGCGCGGACACGCGTGCCGCTAACCGTCGTTTGATCATCGCCTCACTGGTTAACTACAGTTTAAAAACATGAAAAGAAATGTCATTCAGTCATACATACAACACCTGTTTAAAGAGTAAGTACAGAGCAGGTGATATTTTTATTAACTTTTAAAACCCCTAATTGTAAAACCTTCTAAGATGGATTTTTGTTTTATTAAACAGATACACATGTTTTGAATCCGCCACACAGCCATTTTTGAAATGAAAGTATTTAGTGACATTTGCGCTATATATGTAAACACTTTATTGTACAAAACAGAAGCAAGAAAGACAGAAAACACATGAACACAGAAATAGAAAGCAAAGCAAAGTTTCATCTCTATTACTTAAATGGGGGCCCGTTGTTTCCTTTAATTATTTTTAACATAATGTCTTTGTTGAAATAACTATTAATTATCTAATCATAATTTTGATATCGCCGGGACCTTACATCTTTTAGAATTTCTTAAAATATCTAACGCATAGACAAGGCAAGTTTAGGTTAGGTTTACATACATACATACATACCTTCAAACCTGTAATCCCAGATTGGGATAGGCAAAGCGACATAATTACCTACAACTTTAAAAACTTGTTGTTAAGTCCCGTGGATGTAGTAAGAGGCGTCTAAAGGAATATAGGCTTGTAGTACTGTTAGGCGATGGGCTTGCAACGTGTCACTAATACGCTGGTAAACATGCAAAATATGGCTACTGAATTATCAACAAGGTTAGGTTTGATTTTAAAAAATCCTGATAAAGTATTGATTAAAACACAGACCATGCCTAAAATAATTATGGCATTATGACTAATATAAGTTATCGACGTTTCCCAAAAAATCCTTCATTGTTGTAATGTAGGTAGTTTAGGAACTGGGGAATTGTGGGTAGGGAGGTCTTGACGGCAGTTTGCATTATACGTTAGCTCGGTAACCTGTGTTTTTCTATCTCCTGAATACCTAACGGCTATAGCTATAGTCTATACTTTTAGGTATTTAAAAAAATGTAAACATTTTAAACCACGTGACATTGTTAAACCACCAATCAAAACTGTTTTATCGAACTTTGACGTACGACGACTTTGACGTGAGCCAATAGAAGCAGAACACTGTCTGCTTCAATTGGCTGAACTACCTATATCACGTGATTGTTTTGTTTACACTTTTTTAAATGCCTAAAGCCTGAGTTAACAATTGTATTCGCGGTTTTATCCCGTGCCACCGGCTCCGCTACATTTAATTAGTTCTACCGCTAATTATTTACGTGGCTCACGACGCGATTCAACTATTCCTTCATCTATACGTATATAGCGATAGATATGCTAATGGCGGTGACCTATCGACGTATTTGGTGGGGTAATGCGGGGAATGCTTGCGGTTATGTTTCAACTTAAGTATCTACTCGTACGTGGATTTGTAATATTTGTATACGTTTTCTGGAGTCTTATAGATTTACTATACATAGTTCTATATGTACCAGTAAGAAAACGATAACGTAACGAGTAAAGAACGCAAAAAAACTGTCTCAAAAAACTAATTTTCTGTTTAAAGATATTTGGTTCTGTCTTAGATGATGAGCTGGGTCCTGGGTGTCCCTCACAATTACTAACATCCGAATTGTCCGAATTTTCATTTGCCCTAAATTGGTTTTCAGTCAGGCAAATTTTTAAGTTTTCCAATTATATCTTCGATTTGTTTAGGGTTGTATTATAACCCCACTAAAGAACTTTTTAAATCAAGCGGAAATGGCTTTAGGATAAACGAAACTTCGGACACACGATGCATTAGGACAAATGATGATTAGGGATTCTACAAGGGAACTGATGAGCTGTATCTCAGGAGCCCGATTTACACTTGATAATTTTTTAGTGTTTGTTTTTTTTAGGGTTTCTACTATAATTATACCTTTGACGTTTGTATATTTTACCGGCTAGCGATACAACAAAAATAAAAATACGTTGGAATAAACGTTTCTTGTATGGGGAGTCTCTCTCTTACTTCAATTAATTTTATTTGTAAGTTGATCCTAGAGCAGGTGCTTACCTCTCCCAAAGGATTGGGCTAGCTATCCAAAGAGGGAATGCAACCAGCGTCATTGTCATAGGGACCATGCAGCGAGCGGAACTGCAAGAGGGGGTATTTTTTTATAGTGATAATTATTTATACATACATACTTACATACCTTCACGCCTGTAATCCCAATGTGGGGTAGGCAGAGCTACATAATTACCTACAACTCTGTAAAATTCTGTAACCACATTTTGCCCAATTACGCTAAGATGTTTTCATCACACTTGCTCGTAAATAGTGTCCTAACATGCTAGAAAAATCGACCGTAAATCCAAAATAATACCCGCGGGCCTTTTATTTACCATTACGTAACTAAAGTGCGTAATAGCTTTTTTTTTAAATATTATACGTGGACTCAAACTATCACAATACGCCAGGATCCCAATTCTTGTGCCATTCGATATGAAGTTTCGTTCGAGATAAAATGTCAGTTGCATACAATTTCCTAAAAATCTCGCATATAGACTATTGATCTCGACTGTCACTAGAATCGGACTCCGAACACGTTTGACATTATCTGTGGTAAGTCACAGACAATGACACGTCTAGTCTGCCGCTAATAAGTTAAAAATATAATCTTTTGTCTGATTTTATTTCGTTTCCTCGCAATTGTGATGAAAAACATTGTATGTTACACGGGTGGTAAAGGAAATACAAAACTCGAGTCATTAAAGACACACTTCACACTTCTAACAGACTCTCGTTTGTAATTCTTTCTTTACCACCCTTAATACACAATGTACTATTACGAGCGTATTAGTGACAGGTTGCAAGCCCATCACCTAACCGTACTACAATCCGTTATAGGTACCACGGGAAGACATGGAGTGGCAACCACACGGATTATTATTTATAGCTTTTAATATTTGAGTAGCTTAGTTTAATTTTAATAACGCTAAAATGTATGAAAACATCTGAACCCTTACCATGAGTTACTATTACCGTACTCGCAGGCCTCGCAGTATTCTTATAGAGTGCGAGGGACAGAGCACTCGACTACCTAGCGAGTACGGTAATTGTATTGTAACTCATGGTAAGGAGTTCGTGCTACCAATAGGTTCGGACTAAAAAATCTGACGTATGTTTGAAACGTTTGTACTCGAGCTACCTTACGTTAATACTATCTATTTACGATAACGATTACATTTGCAGAAAGCATACGCAGACCCTCGCTACCCTCGGGAGTTAAATCTGAAAAAGAAAAAGAAAGAAAGAAAGAAAGAAAATCATTTATTCGTGACATGCATAACAAAGAACAAAATCTGGGGTGTGATTCTGTAAATAAGCAAAGGTGAACGAATGCGCGAGTGATACCAAGCGGCGAGATTAAGTAGTCCCGTCAGTGCGAACAAAATACATTGTAGCGCGTGCATTTTCAATTTAGCAGCACGATAGGTCGAACGTATAAGGCTGCTTAATTGAAAATGCACGCGCTACAATGTATTTTGTTCGCACTGACGGGACTACTTAATCTCGCCGCTTGGTATCACTCGTGCATTCGTTCACCTTTGCTTATTTACAGAATCACACCCCTGGAGTCCCTCATTTGTGTCCTTGACATAAAGCGTGCTTTATCCCCTCGGTGTATAATCTACAATTATTAAAAAAAAATGCTCTTGTTATTTTAAGTTTTGTCAGGGTTTCCTGCTCAACTATTCATTGCTTTTTTTTATAAGTAAGTAAGTAGTAGTTTAGTTATGTATTATCATTGCCAATGTCGCAATCATCATCATTCTCCCGCCCTTATCCCAACTTAATTGGTGTTGGCGCAACATGTTTTTTTTCTTGCAATATATAAAAAAAGTTTGTTGACTTTCTTGCGGCGTTTCTTCTCAGCAATGGTCTTGCTTTTGGGAAGGGTTTGGTAAAAAATTGACTGTGCCTTCTTATTTTTTTTTTCAATAATCCTTCACGCCTCAAAATGAGGAAGCTGAAAACAAGATGTGTTAAATCTCCCCGATCCCAAATCTAACTGTAATTAAATGAAACAATAGGCCGCATTAAAATCTAATGTCGTGGTAGCAGGTTCTGTTTAAATACTATTTGTATTCGCTAAGTATACAAATAAGAGCCGATCCGATCGCGCACCTTCGGATCGCTCCGTCGATCGGTGATAATAATATGGACATACCTTGGTTGAAGTTTATACGACGATTTATTTGTTTTAACCAGTTTTATCTGGTTTTAAAACTCCCGGTAGCATATTGCTAGATTGCTACCTCGTCAATAGTATCTTAAGATTGAGATCCAGTGATTTCCCATATTTTTTTGGTTTAATCTCTTTGCTTACATTACTGACACGAACTTTTTGAAAAGGTGTTATTAAAAAGTCGTGCTTGTAAGCAAAAACATATTATTTCATTTATAATATTTATTTAGTGCCAAAAAAATAAACAAATTATTTATAGCTAAGGAGTTTAAACACTACATCATGGTCGTTTCTACGTCACAGCTAGTGCTACGTAACGCGGTTACAAACAAAATAACGTCATTCCGACCAGTAAGTAGCAAACACTGATAATAAGGTTTTTCTCAGTAAATAGTAATAAAAAAATTTAAGAAAAATAGCATGATTTGTTTAGAAGTTTAGAACACCTTTTAAAAAGGTCCTGTTGTCAATGAAAGCGTCTTTTTAAAGTTTCTTTAATATCTAACGTATAGACAAGGCTTGGTTGGGTTATTTTTGTTTTATATAAATCCTGAAATAGTAAGTTTTGTAAAAAATAAATTATAATATGTATTCTTGGCAAAAAATTATGAAAATGACAGCGATAAAAAGATTACGATCCTCTTAGCATAATAAAAACCAAAAACGTTGCACACTAAAATACTACAGAGATGTTATTCTGGTCGAGCGAGCTTTAAGCTGTCTATTGAGAATGAACGCTTTTAATGTTGTTTGTTCGTTCCGTGACGGGACAACTTTAAAGCGCCGTTTAATAACTCGTCCGCCGAGTGGTAGAGAGAGCTTGTTAAGAAACTCACGTGCCAGTCAATTAAATCAACAGTTTAGGAAATTTAGGTATGTTGTAAAAAGCATTAATGCTACGCCAACGATATGCTACGCTCGCTACATTTACAGTATTAAGACGATTAAAAACGAATTATTTATGCCTCATCCACACTATCCTTTCGCAACACAATTAAACAATTTTTTAAATACCCCATTAGTGTCCTTAATTTGTAAACTCTTTGGCAACATAAGATTGTATCTTCTTTCGCGATACAACCGAACGCTAACCTTCCTGCTTTTAACTTAAGTAACATTTTTATATACCGACATGTTTCTTTCGTCGTGTATGAACTTAGAGTTAAAGTTTCTTTGTTTCTATACTTTTTATGGGTAAGTAAATGTACCCGAGTAAGGGCTTAGCCGGTTGCCAATACTTAAGTAAAGGGTAAATGTTGTCGGCACTTTTTCTAAGACAAGATTTAAGTGACAGTGTGTCAGCATCGTAAAACTTGAGGAATGTTGTTAAAATCGTAAATTATTGTTAAAAATATTTTTATGTTAGTCTCTTTTCTAGCTATTCTTAAGGTGTATGGAGCCCTGGGTAGTGATTCTCTCAACAACGACGGTCGGACGAACGAGTAAATGTCCAAGCGCAAGCGGCGAGTTTAAGTAGTCCCGTCAGTGTGAACAAAACATATTTTAGCGCGTGCATTTTCAATTTAGCAACATGGTTTCGTATTATTTATTACCTACATACTTTTGCGGAGCCCTTGCAGCCTCGCGTAGTCCCAGGGGGGTGATTCTCTCAAAAACAACGGACGGGCGGACGAACGAACAAAATTGCAGCTGCGAGTTTAGGTAGTACCGTCAGAGCGAACAAACACATTTTAACACGTGCATTTTCAATTAAGCAGCCTTATACGTGCGATCCATCGGCAGAAACCATGCTATTAAATTGAAAATGCACGCGCTAAAATATGTTTTGTTCGCACTGACGGGACTACTTAAACTCAACGCTTGGAGATTCACTTGTCCGTCCGACCGTCCGTTGTTTTTGAGAGAATCACTACCCTGATATCGAATGTAACTGTATTTTACTATATTTTTTTGTATCTTGACTTGACAGACCACGTAGGTCGATCTAAAACATATTCAAAACCAGACACCCTATTTCTGAAGAAAATGGAGCCAATATTCATGGACCTAGAGCAGCAAGCGCATTGGCCGCGACTTATTCGTCGCTCGGTAATCCCTTTCTACCCTAGTCTATATAGAAAGAGACGCACTGAGCGACAAGCGGGAGTCAATGCTAAGATATGCGTTAAAATATTCCAGGCGGAATATTTGCACACAGTCGCTTCCTACTTATATTATAGACAGCGTGTGCTACCGCGCGACACTAAATAACAGTGTCCCCGGCCTTTGCCGACACCGCCGGACGGTGGACACCGCAGAGAACCAAATTTGACGACGCGCTGGCCTAGTGGCCACCCTGCCTACGAAGCTAATGGTCCTGGGTTCGAATCCCGGTAAGGGCAGATATTTGTGTGATGAGCGCGAATAATTGTTCCTGAGTCATGGATGTTTTCTATAATATATTTAAGTATATATATCGTTGTCTAGTACCCATAGTACAAGCCTAGAGCTTAGTTTGGGACTAGGTCAATTGGTGTGAGATTGTCCCCTTATATTAATTTATTTATTTAAATAGTGTTGTCGAATGCTCATGACACATGTCATATAGACATAAGTATGTATGTATGTAAACACTTTATTGTACAAGCAAAAGATATAACAATTGTAAAATAGTCAAAAGTAAAACAGGGATGTACAAAGGCGAACTTATCCCTTTAAGGGATCTCTTCCAGGTACCTAACCTTTGAGCGATTGAGAAATAATTAATTTACAACGAATAGCCAAATAAGTAGGTACAACACTTAAAGTAATTTCTATAAATATCAACAGATTAAATACATAAACATTATTTTATCTTCAATATAATAAACAATAAGTTTAAGAACAAGTGTCTAGCCAGAACTTCTTTAGTCTAGATTTAAAAGAATCTACAGACTGAAACTGCCGTATGTCTATCCGTACTGTAAAGAGTTATATCTTTTGAACCGTGAAAGATAGCGTTTTTTTCAGAATATTGAGTTACGATGGCAGAATTCTTAAAACAAACTGTAAAAGGGTACCCTCGATGTAAAAAGAGGGGTGTTTAGGTTAGACCGCTATGTGTGTGTGTCTGTGGCAGCTCTTAAACGAGTGAATCAATTTGAATTTGTTTTTTTTTTATTTGAAAGACGGTTTTTAAGCCGTAGATTTTAGTTAGGTTTCATGAAAATCGCTTGAACCATTTAAGAGATATCATCTCTGAAAGAAAAGGTCACCATTATATCGGGGGTTGTCTATCTCATTGTTTTTATTATTAATGTATCATAAAAACAGTAAAACATACAAGCGTCAAACTTGGTATGATTAATTACAAAACCCTATAGTAAAACAACAAATATTAAAAACCGGTCTAGCGTGAGTTGTTTTTTTTGTGTTACTATTCCACATTTTACAAAAAATACATATTGAAATCTTGGCTCCTTCGTGTATACCGCCGTCCGTTCGTTCTTTTGCTCGTCTCTCGTATTTCGGCGCGCATTTATCTCTGCGCATGCTATCGCATCGCTATCGGCGAATCTTTATGCGCACGAGTCGAGCGATACGTAAAGCGCCTGATTAGCCGATAGCTATTGATAACGATTTTAAATACTTTTTTATCTGTCAAATGTGGGTATGGTAATATTAATTGGGTTATTTTTGACGCGCGTAGACACTAGATAGGGTTTTTTTTGGCTGAGTAACTATTAAATAGATAAAAACTACTAATATTACTACTTCACACTTAGCTGCAAGAGATCCCATTCAGCGATAAGTTCGCCTTAGTACATTACTTTAGTAAAAATATTGTAATATTTATATTTTTGTGCAATACATGTACTTTTGTCGAACTCGAACAACTTAATAATGCCGAACGGCTTTAAAACCCTATTCCTCGAAATGGTTTTCGAATTAGACTAATTATAAAAATATGAACAATCCCAATTGGGTGAATCAACTTTTAAGGTACTCCCTATTTTTCGACATATTTCACAGATTACCCGTTTTTAGAAAAACTATACATTTGCTAACGACGTGGCTGACACCGTTTATTTAATCAGACAAGTAGGCCAACATTTGAACTTATTTGATTGAAAATAATGCAGTTTTGAACAATAATATAGTTGGTAACGCAGGGATGATGTTGTCCCTTGGTTTTGTATGAAAAAAGTGCATTTTCCCCCGAGTTACCAGGTTTTTTCGAGCATTTAAAAATATTTAAGGTGTTTAACATATAGGGTTCATAAATTTGATGGTCTGATTTTAATATTCATACATCATTATTAACCATAAGTCACCAGGTAAGTTTTAATACCGCAAAAGAAAAGGAGTACTTTAAAAGTCGATTTACCCAATTACCTGCGCGGCGTTACGAAACCCTCAGTGCGCGAGTCCAACTCTCGCTTGACTGGTTTTTTGATCCGGTAACCCTACACGGATCTCATTGTGTACTAATTAATTCGACTTTGATTGTTCCTGTCAAGATGTAATCGCCGTTCTCTGATACCTTCCGATAGCATCTGTGGATTGTTCTGGATTGAGGGGGTACCACGCTGGTGATTGGGCCGATAAATCTAGAGTGGATTGATTCATGTTCAACAGGCGTGTTTGTCAAAACATTTGGTTGAATGATGTACAGTCGACAAAAAATATTGTATAACGTAAAGGTATCACCGCAATAAAATTCGTGCCATCTCTATGAATAGGTACAGCTCTCTTATCCAAAAGTATTATAGGAATGGCACCAAGGATTTACAACAGCTTGCCAAATGAAATTAGAGAATGTAAACATATTGTAGAGTTTAAAAGATTGTTAAACAGATACTTGGTTAAGAAATGGTTCTATTCGATAGATGAATATATGAATGACAATTTCTAATACCTGATGTGTCATTACATTACTTAATAATAACATAAATTTTAGGTATATAAATTTATTTAACGTTGAAAGGTTAAGTTTATTTAACTAGTCATTACTAGGTATTTAATTATAAGAATTATTTTATATTGCATGCTAGATACTAGCAGATTGTGACAGATCAATGCATTTTATGTACCACCTTTTGTACTCACTTTCCAGCAATAAACGATTTGATTGATTGATTGATTGTATCTTTGACAAAATATCTTTCACAGTTTTCATACATTTCATTTTGTAATGTTATTTTGTAACGTCAAATGCAATCCAAACAAAATTCTGTCAAGAATATTGGACACTTCTAAGCTATATATAAGGTGCTAACAAATTAGTCACGGATATTTTAAGAGATAATACATTACATTAAAACAATTAACTTTTAACTGTATTTAAGGAACCTTTGTATACCATTTTATTGTTTTAATTTACCGAACAAACAATATAAATTATAGTTAATCTTTAAAATAATCACCCCTACTATGTTCCTGTCAAGATGTTTAACACTGTTTGTCAAAAGTTGTTTTTCGTAAATGTCATTATGATTCGGCGGGAAAACTGTAGGTTATTATATACTAGCGTCTGCCCACGTGGAACAAAAAAACTCGAATGTCTAAAGAGGTCTCATTTAATTAACTTATTAACAGGGTGTTTTAACGTAGCAAATTTGTTTCCTAGTTTTCTCCAAAAAAACATAAGAAAACCTATGATGTTCCATACTTAAATGTACTCCGAGAACCGACTACTATCAGCTGTAAAAATATCCGTGGCTAATTTGTTAGCACCTTATATACATACTCGTATCTTAATTACTTAAAGAAAACTCTGCGTAATTGAAACACTTGAACTCGCAGCACATGAAAGGAGTTGAGTTCACACTTTAATTTTAAACATTAAGTAAGAAATTGAACCATACTTTTTGTACCTTTGTAACATAGTTTATTAATGAAATGTAAAAAAGATTTACAAAACGTAACAAAAATGCCAATTTCATAGGTACGGACCCAATATATGTCTCTGTTAGTACTTATTCATAAGGTCTAAAATGTTAGTTCACACAGTTTCTGTAAACTTCGTTTTGTACTAATGTCTACCACATTCTAACTTTCTTTTTTTTCTCAATCGCCCAAAGGTTAGCTGGACGAGATCCCTTAAGGGATTCGCCTTTGTACATTCCAATTCTGTAAATATTGTATTTGATTTCTGTTATTTTGTACAATAAAGTGTTTACATACATACATAAATATTGCTGTTACGTGTTTCCGTACCTGTTTAAAACGTTTTGATAGTTGTTATTTACTTGACAGTCTATGGTATTAACCATAGAATGCCAAAGAAATAGATGGCAAGTTTTTTTCAGAATATTGTGTTATTACGGTGGATTTACTAAAAAAAAACCGCATCCAAATCAGGTCATCCGTTTAAGAGCTACGGTGCCACAGACAGACACACATCACATACACACAGACTTACACGTCAAACTTATAACCCTCTTTTGCGTCGGGGGTTAAAAAAGGGTTCTCATACGAAAGAGATTTATGTCAGCGTAATTTTATTTTTCTTATATCATAAAATTGGTAAAACATTGCTTGCAATCGGAATATAGTACCTACTATGTGGCGGTACGGAACCCTCGGTCCGCTAGGCCAACGTAGTCTTAAGAAAGCTTGACGAAAACGCACTTCTTAACATAGTATAAAAAAAAATAGCTACCCGCCGTCTAAGTATTCCTCTGTATGTTTCAAACTAACGGATTTAATTATGTATACAATGTGTTTTTTATTTTATTTTGGATTATGTACGGGGGTGTTACAGAAAACTCACATAAACCGAAGCGAAACGAGGGCAGGTGGCTAGTATCCGATAAAATGCGATGACGTATAATTAATAGGGAATATGCGTGGACTTTTCAAGTCGCATTTCTCTACAAAATATGTATAGAAATACCAAAAAGAGATCACCAAGAGTGAAATTAAAATTCAGATCGATCAAGAAATACGAATGATACAAGCATTTTAAACTGCTAATTAGACAGAGAGATCCGAAGTGCACTGTGACGTCATTGTAACAGGTCGGCCATATAAACTCCACGTGAAATTCTGCTTATAGAGTTTCAATATAATTTACACCAAAGCCCATTTCCTACCTAAGTATTTTTTATCGTTACAATAAGTGTGCGATTGTTTTGTATTTATTTTTAAGATCTTTCTCTCCTTTATTTGTCTCAAGAATTTGGATATAATTTTAATTCCTACCTACCATAACCATTTAATAATACAAAGATTGTAATTGTTATTTTGATAAAAATATTTTTTTGTTTATTAGAAGACAAAATTGCTCTTCGAAACCTTTTTAAATAAATAATTTGATTATAAAATAAAAAGTATTTTATTACAACGTCGATGTATGTTCATTACAAAAAAAGGAAAACTAATCATATAAATATGAGAGTAGTTATTTAATGTAATTGTAGGTTTATTAATATTTATATAAGTATAATATATACATTAATATAATATTTTACTTGAAATATTTGCTCTTTCTAATTACCGTAGCCATGTAATTTTTTTTTTACTAATTACCATGCCCATACAATTTTTGTATCTCAATAACTCAAAAACCACTGTATTTATTCCAATGCCATTTTGATACATTTATTAATTAGCTTACACTTGTTCATATTCAAAAGTCATTTAGACAAAACAATAAGAAAAAAAATTGCCTACGGTAATTAGGCAGAGAACACTCAACTCTAAGAATGGCCGAAATACAACCTTTTACACGTCAAAATCTGCACCCTAAAAATAGTCGCCCATTTGATGCACGTATCGCAAGCCAATCACAGTTTGACCTTCGTGTTCACAGGAATTAGATCGCATTAGGTACCTATGACCTTAGTTGAGTTGTGTCACAGTCAAGACACGCATGAACATGTATTTTAAACGCGTTACACCAGCGCTGCGATTTACATTACATTAGGTACATAAATCAGACTAACTTCAGATGTTCTTTTCTTATAGAAAATTATTTTTCTTTTCTTTTTAAAAGCATTGACGGGTCACGGTTAAGCGACGCTTTCCAATACTTCCACGTTCTTCGTCGATGAGCTTACGAGTGAGTTATTTAAGAGAATAACGCGGCTGTATTTGCGAGCGCGCCGGCAGCCTGTCCTGTCGCGCATGCGCTTTGAAACGCCGCCCGCGCGCACAGAAATACTATCCAAAGCAAAAAGGCGGTAAGTCACACTATAGCCACTTTACTTTGCCCTCCAACTTGGAAAGGCTATTGCATATTGAAGATCAAGTTATGGTAGTTTAGTATTTGTGTACTGCGATTTGAGTTCAGTTTACGTAGCTAGGTAGCCAATAGGTACATGTAGGCCTTAGCTAGTTTATTTGTTTTATTCCCTTTCAAAAAGAAGCAATTATACTTGGTTAAATCACGGGCTTGCAAAAGCATGGGCTAGATCTTTTTTTTTTAATAAATTTGTCTTATGGCAACTTGATGAAAAAGGGTATGCGGGTGGTAGGACCTTGTGCAGGGTCCGTCCGGATCGCTACCACCATCTTATCCATTAATCTACCGCCAAACAGCAGTGTTCGCATTGTTGTGTTCCGGTTTGGGGATAAGACAGCCGGTGAAATGACTAGCATAGAGGCATTCCATCTGAGTCCTCAGGGTTGGCAACGCATTTGCAGTCTTAGGATTGCATTGCAGTCTTGTGAATACGAATGTCTATGGGTCACAGTTTCCACTTACCATCAGGTGGCCTGTGTGCTCGTTTGTCTTCTCTATGCCATAAAAAAAAGGTTTCTGAAGATTAAGTGAAAAAGGGTTTAAGTCTAGTATACCGTTCATGTATACAGGGTGTCCCAGAAACCGACGTCAACCCGCCTAGGGCTGAAGGAGCAGCTCATAAGCTATCGATTTAACCCCCATGTATGTTCAGCAATTGGTATTAGTTTCTGAGATATTGATCATTTTAATCGGAATTTATATATACCCTAAATTCATGTATTAATTCATATTTTTTTCAGTGTTTCCTTGCATGATTAGAATTACTACGTATACATAACAGAACGTATAATGAAGTTGAAGAGTTATTTCATCTTAATCTTAATATATTATAATATATTTAAAAGTACGTGATTATCGAGTAATCATGGTGAATTTGTTCTTTTGGTTTTGTTTACATCTTTTGCAAGTTCTATTGACGGCGACCTTAGTGACATTTACAAGATTATGAATAATCGAATGACCTAAGAATCAAAATCGGCTCTCGCATTTAGTTTCTAGAGCGCCACATAGCAACAAACATATACTTATATAGGCTGATAAACACATTACCTCGCGCGGCCATATAGTCCCAGTTGCAGTGAAAAATCGAGAAATGCGCCGGCTTCACACTGCATTTAAAATGTCTCCATTCGTCTGCCGCTAGATGGCGCACCGGAAGTCAATTACTGACGCAATAAATCCACTCGCGCGCATTTACATCTCGATCGCCAACCAATAACCACAGATAAAATAACTCTTGAGCCAATGGAATTGCAAGGAAATTGAATAATTGGTTATAGCGGAATGTTTAGTATTCTTACCAACATAATGAACGTGATAGAGATATACAGATCGAAAGTGAGTGGACGGGTCGAAAGGGGCCGCCCTAGGCGTACTTTTTCGTCAAATCGGAGAAATACTGGAAAAGGGTCGAATCTTAAGTACCCGAAACCGACGTACGTGCATGACTCGATGTATGAATGTGGAAGAAGCGAAAGTTTGTCAAGATCGTAGGAAATGGAAAGAAGTGACTAAGTCTCTGCCTACCCCTCTGGGCAACAGGCGTGATTTAATGTATGTATGTATGTATAATGAACGTGAAAATATATTTGTTATTTAATTAGTTCTGTCTTTATGGTTCATCTCAACCGATCGATATGAGATCTGTTACAATCTAGCCAGGAGACGAATGTGGGGTAAGTATTCCAGAATATTGGATTAAGTCCGAGGGAATAGTGTTTAAAGGCTAACCGCCTCACTTATAAACGTGGAATAGCCGTGGGGTAGCTAAACCGTACTTTCTCCTTATCTGTCATTGTGACATTTGAATTTGACAGATAAGGACAAAGCATGGTTTAGCTACAGCTACCCTACCGTTATTTTACGTTTATAAGTAAGGCGGTAAATATGAAGAAAAATATTGAAAGAAGAGGCAGCTTGTAGATTTTCTTAACTATGTCATAAAGTCTTTTAATTTTTTCCTGGGGCTTCGATGAGTTGCTTGAGCCCATCTTGCGTGTGCAGTCAAGGTAAAAAAATTAATATGTACATGTAGACCTTATTGCGATAGTAATGAGGTCTGTGTACATATTTTCGTCACTTTGTGGTGAATACATATTGGTTATCTTACTGTGAGGTGACTTACTCGTAATACGTATAGGTGGCTACTATCAAGACCAGCGTTAACATAAATTACACTAAATTCGGACTATTTCGTGAGAAAATATGTTTTTCTTTTTATTTCTTTCCTTTATGTCATAATAATGATAACGATATCGTAGATATATTAAGAAATGTACAGGTCAGGAGTACCCTAAATAGACGCACGTATATGAAGAATCTTATGAGTGTGGAAAAATCGAGGGAAGTTTGTCAGGAACCCTTAAGGGGGAGAGGCGTGATTGTATGTACCTATATGTATGGTATATCCTATACAAATTGGAATATTACGCCGCGACTTGTGCCAAGTTTTCCAGTCATGGTCAAACAATATCAGACCTGTAATGTACGCGTCAACTCCTCTGTACGCGTCTATTTTTTATCTCAACTAATAAAGAGAATAAATCACCCAGTACACCCTCAGCGGCAGTGTCCCCCGGCCTCATTTACCTGGCCATCGCGCGTATCGCGGCCGATATCGCGAGATACCGCGCAGCGATAAATAAAATATTGACGGGTACACCCGCTGGCGGTGAAGGTAAATTGAGAATGATGAACTTTATTAATAAAAATACACTGTTTACAAAAAGGTACGATATCTTGCGGACCCCAAACTAGGCTAGGCTAGGCTGAAATACTTTGAGGATGATTTTTAGGCGTAGTGGGGCTATAGTTATTACTTAAGTACACCTAAAATCCACTTCCGGAGTAAGAGAGTAGTCAATAGAGTACTCTGTTGATTTAGAGGTTTGAGTGAGTTTCGAGAACGAGTCAATTGTAAATGTAAAAAAACTTACTTATTTCGTCAATGTAAAAAAATCCTTACTTATTTCTTACGCGTAGAATTAGTTTTTTTTTTGAACAAACAGTCATACAAATATATTTAAACACAAATAGATCCTTCTAAATAGACTTATAGTTCCCAAAATTAAACATAGTAAAATAATAATATTAGTGACACAATCAAAAATGTATACAAAATGATTACTAAGAATTTTACCTAAAAACTTGTATACATATTCTCGCTACAAAATGTATTTATAAAACAGAAAAGAAAACACAAACCTGACGTCAACATGAAAAACAGAGTATACTTATTCATTCTACGTTCCAAAAACACTCTTTTATGAACTTATAGTACCTACAGTTGAATATGTGTATATCTATAAGTTTCTTATCATGATTATATAGTGTTCTTAAAGTAGTTCGTTCTACTACGAGGAATGGAGAAAAAAAGTAGTTTAGAAGGTTTGTCTGCTTTACCCCTTTTCTTCCCGTTGGCGGTCGATTTTCAAATTTTCGGTCAATTGCCGATGGAACAGCATTAAACGACTCACAACTTACTATTATGGATTTTTAGCCATTCATATTTTAGATGAGGCGTTGTCCTATTTGGTATAGTGACTGCCTATGAAGCTAGTAGTTTTGGATTCGATTCCCGGTCAGCGCAAATATTTGTGTGATGAGCGCGAATAAATGTTCCTCTGTTATTTCTCTGTATAAGTATACGAGTACCTAAGCCTAGAAGCTTATCTTGTCTTATCTTATCTTATCTTACAGATGGGACCATTCGGAAACACACCCTTTAGGATCTTTTGTACAATTACCCTCTAACACAATCAGCTGTTCGAATGTGCAGGTTTCATCACGATGTTTTCCTCCACCGTAATAGCATCGGATAATGCACTTATGTTATTAAAACTCATTGGTACATGGTGACTGCGGGGGTTCGAATTGGATACCTTACGATCACGAGTCGACCCCATAAGCCACAAGGCCACCGACGCGCTTAAACCTAGAGCTTAGTTTGAGACTAGGTAAATTTGTGGCAGTGGGCGGGGCACATTGCTCGCAGGACTGATGGCCGATGGGGTCAGAAGGTTTTTGAGTGGCGTCCGCAGACCGGGAGACGAGCTGTAGGTAGGCCTCCAACAAGATGGAGTGACGACCTTGTGAAGATCGCGGGAATGCAGTGGATGCGAAAAGCACAAGACCGGTCTGAGTGGAGAGCCTTGGGGGAGGCCTATGTCCAGCAGTGGACGTCTTTCGGCTGACATGATGATGATGAAATTTGTGGGAGACTGTCCCTGAATTCATTGATGTTAGCCACGTCCCCGTGCGGCTGTGCGCGCACCGGCCGGTTTAAATTAGCGCGCGAGTGGCCATTAACATGCGCAAGCACATTTTTCCCTAAAAGCCCGCTAAGCCTCCGGATTGCACCGTAATTGGTCTAGTATTGGCTAGAGAAATAGCTCGCTAAAAGCCACTTGAAATAGTTTTTGTTAGACTAAACCGGGTTTCTTGACAGTTTTGTAGGGTTTTTCAACCTTTTTGTTGGGTTTGTTAACCTCCTTGTGCGATCGGTTTTGTTTTTTTTACGTTTTGTTTATGAAGTAAGATGTTGGTTGGGTGCATATTAGGGCCCTGTTTTTACGCTTTGGGTAAGGAAACCTAAAAATGGTGGAAAGGTTCAGACCTTTGCTGAATTGAAAAAGGGTATAATACTCCGTTTATGTATATACCCTTTTTTAGTACGAGTTATTCATTGTAATAGAGGGCAAGATCGTCACTCATTTCATCATATCACTTTCCCACCCACCGTTTCTACGCAAGGGACTTCTCCCTCTTACAACTATTACTATTATCTAACAGTTCTTCTAGCAATCTATTGGAGCATCTCTACCACGCAATAACAAAATTATACAAAAAGGCTTCCTATAGAGTAGAGGACTATTTATCAGATGAAAATGCTTGGCCTAAACTATACACCCAAATAACTTAATAATAACTTAGTCGTAAAAAATATTTAAACATTCCATATTGTCTAGGGGACACGGTTCCTGTAGGAGAATGTGTCGAAACTTTTCATGTAGTTGTCTCGCACCATTATAATTACGTATAATTTTTATTTTTCTACTACTAATCAGTTTTCACATTTTCTGTTCTTCGTAACTACGCGTAAATATATATATATTTCTTATTGTATGTTACATCCATTGTTTTATATAATGCTAGGTTAAGTTTCATAATTGTATATTTAAAAAACGACTGACAGTTGAGTTTCTTGCGGCGTTTCTTCTCATCAGTGGTCTTGCGAAGCGCTGGTAGATTTCTAACGTGTAACGTGATCTTTTATCTTTTTTTATCAAGTCAATAGGTATTTAATACCTAACTGGGGCATATTTAGCCCACGTGCGTCGCTATCTAAAGATGTCCTTTTTACCCAGTTTCTGAACCAAAACACGCGGCTAATGGCCCATTGTACTGGGAACGTAGCTTGTTTCCAAACACGATAGCAGCAAAATAAAAGATCCACGATAGCGTTGATAAGCTGTGAATGAAGGATATTTGCGAATTAAGTACTCCTTTTAACCATAATCCAGCTATAGTTTGTAGGATTCCAAACTTTTGTTGGCTTACCACCCATTTTTTTTTACTGGGAACAAAGTGTTGAATATCTAGTATCAGTTTGCTACGCCGCTTTAGACTAGTGGTCGGAATGACGTCATTTTGTAACTGCGTACGCGTTAAGTAGCACTAGCTGTGACGTAGACCACGTGGCGTTTTTTGTGAAATTTGTTGTGAAAGTATACAAATAATTTGTTGATCAATGCTTTCACTTCTATATCATTAACCTGACGAAGTTGTAACGTTATCCTTTCCAGCATTTAAAAATTACTTAAAAAAGTCGTTAACGTCTAAAGCGTATAGAGTCGAAGACTATTAACAGTCAAAAATGCTTGGCCTAAACTCAAAACTTAGTCATTAATAATTTGTACAAAACCGTTGATGTAGGAAAACATATCGAAACTTTTATGTGGTCCTTTTATGTTTTTTTTTTAATTATTCTGTTTTCTCCCTCTATCTCTCGTTATATTTGTGACATGTTTTCATGCTGAACTACGCATGATGTTTGATATTATATTTACTCGTATAGTTTTATCTAATGCTAGACTAAGTACTGCCTGCTGAGTTTCTAGCGGCGTTTCTTTTCAGCAGTGGTCTCCTCTTGAGAAGCGCTGGTAGATTCTTGACGTGTAAAATTGTAAAAAAAAATTTTTAAAACTGAATGATGTTGAGACTGTTTTTTTTTCAGAACACCTTTAAAAAAGTTCCTAAGGGGAACATGGCGATGTACTAGTTTATTTCACGGCGAGCTAAAAGAACATCTATGTGTAGTGTGCTTTTTGCCTTGATTTTTGAGGTAAAAAAACTCCTAATATACCTATGTTATGCAAAATCGCATGGTGTCTTTAAGCAAATCTAATTTTGTGATATCGAAAACAAACAACATCTATTCTATATTTCTTCAGATTTTACGTGCTTTTCAGCGGGTTTACTTCAGACATTCATTCAAATATTTAATGGTTTCAAAGTAACCCCATTCGTAATTTAACTTTGATCATAGTATTTTTATTTTGTTTCCCGGAAACTAAAAGGCCTCAACTTTTTCTATTTAATCAAGTCGAAAAATCAAGATAACTGATTGATCACACTGTATAAGAATACTGTGATGGGCAGGGCATTCGACTCGCTAGTGAGTACGGTAATTGTAACTCATGGTTAGTGTACATGAGGCCCAGTTAAGATGCAATACGCTAAGTTAGCGATTTTCTGAAATCGAAAACGTAAAGGATTAACTTTAGCTGATGACAGAATCGCGTTTATTTATTATGTCAACTCCATACACTGAGTCGTTAGAAAACAGTAACACTAGATACACTCACTGATAGCTTCGAGAACTGTCAAAGTGTATGGAATTGACGAAGGCGCTCGACGCGACCATCTTGACAGCTTACGTCAATCCTATACATTTTGGATACGGATAACGAACGCCGAATGCATCTTGTCTAGAGCCTCAGAAACGTAAGCAGCGTTTGCATCTAGGCTTAGGCCTTCTGGTTAGGTCTACCTATGCTGCGTCTTCCAGTGTGCGGAATCCACTCATACTTGTGTCAAACCTGGGTCCCTGGGAGGCCATGTCCAGCAGTGAAAGATATTAACGCTACCAAAGGATGATGGTCAGTTTTGTATGGACACTGGCCTAAAAACCAATAATGACAAGCCATATGTCCTTTGAAAGATTTTTTCATATTCTACAACTTTTTGTATGGCGGGAAATCTTAAATCGCTGTGTGAAATATTTAAAAATCTGGAGCATCGGGACGCCTACATAGACGACGTTAGAATAATTACTTGGAAAAACCGCGGTCTTTGCATGGCAATAACTTTTTTCACACAAAGATTTCGAACCACCTGTCATAGTAATAATTTTACAACTTAGAATTACCTATTCGGGGACATATCGCTTGTCCTTATTGGTAATTAGGCCAATTAGCCCACCCTCCTTTCATTACATGTTTACGAGGAAATAATAATGTAAATCATTAAAATACAAAATTAAATGTGTAAATCTCATCACACCACACTAATATTACAAAAGTGAAAGTTTGTGTGTGTGTTAGTTTGTTACTCCTTCACGCTGTAACGGCTGAACGGATTTGAACGAAAGGAATAGATATAGCATTCCTAGATTCACGTCACTATTCATCACAGCGGATTTTTTTAAAGTTCCCGAGGGAAAAAGGGTTAGGGAAGAAGTCACGGGCAGCAACTGGAATTTAATTTATATTGTTTTTTTGAAAAACTGAGCTTTATTTTAGGTTGATACGATATACGTATACGATGCTATGCAAACAGGTTATATCGTATCGACTAATCACTTCTAAAATGTCATACCTGTCTAAGCAAAATTAAAAAATCTAATTATACATTCAAATAACGATACATTTGGACAAAGCAATGTTACTGGAAGGAAAAAATGTTGTTTCTGCCCAGTCACATCCTTTGGACGGACTTTTGTCACCGCGTGGCATGATTTACATAAAACTTCATATTGTTTTTTTTAAGCTGAGTGATTTGAACCTCTGGGCTTTGTCGAAATGATTGGATTGACGTGGCAATGTAGGAATTAAAATTCAAAGAAGTAAGTGGTTATTCGGATAAGATCCTTGGCTAATACTAGGAAAAAAGGAATGGCCAAATATTGCGTGTGAAGGAATAGCAAAACAGCATTGTTCTTCTTCTTCTTACGCAGTGATTTCGCCAATGTCAAGTGAGTAGAGTTAATCAGTAAAGAATATATCAAAAGTAAAAGCCGGACATCTTTCAATCTGCCATCTTCCCTCCCCGAAGGTTATCGCAAAAATCCAGCATTGTTTTACTGTTGTCAATATTAAGACTTCATGGTTGTGCAATATGCCAGGATTGATTTCTTATCTGGCTGTAGGCTGCTGACATATGAACAGAAAAAAAAAATGCCTCGTGATATTATGTTCATTTTTTATACATTATACACAAAATACTTTCATGTTATATGGGAGATGAGACCTCTACTTTTGTTAAATGGAATTTGTTTGATACGGTAACCAAATGAAACCTTTTCAAAATGAAAAGAAATGTTTGTCAATCGGATTGTATGAGTAAATTTCAGGTGCTTTTGCTGGCAGTCCTTTTCTTTATTTAAAAATTGGCGTGTGAAATATCGAAGTCACAAACATTTCTCATCGCTAAAATGAGGTGACAAAAGTAATGTTAATCTTATTTTGTTAATTGCAATTCAAAGTATAGGGACAAATACTAGTACAGCGATGAGCACTGGGACGTTTACCTTAGAGTGCGATAGCTCTTAGAAGGTGCTTCGGGTTTGTACTTGTCTCTCACTCACTCTCATACGCTCTTGTTAAGACCAAGTAAGAGAGAAGTATAAACCCGAAACACAGTCTGTGTTCAGACTGTAAGGTTGCCTCCCTATTTATTTATTATTAAAATATAAACAGACGTTGACATGATTCATAAGAAACATTCAATGTTTTCAATCATAAGAAATCGTATAACATCGACACGTAGAGTTATACTCATAAATTATATTAGACATGCATAAAAAAATTGAGGGACCACCCCTAGCTCTACAAGTCTCTTACCCATCCGAGTCACGGACCCAAAGCAAGGTTAACTTTACCGTTCAAAACCCATATCAACACCCAATTTAGACTCTATTTTGTACATAGTAAGATGCAGTGTTTATTTTACAACAGCATAAAAACATTCCGTAGACAAAATTCTAATATTTTTATTTTTTAAATCGAAAGTTTGTCTAAATACAGAGCACGTGCCGTGTCTTGTCTGTGGCATTTCCTATTGATTTGCATCGAGATATTATTCGGAAGTTACCGAATTTTGTTTATGACGTGTAGCGGGAATAAAAGTTTATTGGTCATTCATTTTGTTTTTCTATCTAAAGTAGGGTGTGATTGGAGATTTATGTTATTATAAAAAAGGGCTGTCGCTGTGTTTTTAATTGTTAAGCTAAAAAAAACATACAAAATGCGAAAGTGTTTCTTCCCTTATCGTCCGATTTACGATTTTTAAATGTATTGATGATATTATGAAAAATGAGGTTAGTACTTTTTACAAGCTTTTATTTTACTTGCAATGTATGTATGTATGTACAGGTCAAATCTTGCAAGTTAAATTTGAATTCCCGTAAACGAAATGGGCTGAAATTTGGACCAGATTATGTAAACCCGATCAAAATGGATAATATGTTATGGTATCTAAGAGGTGATCTGATGATGGAGTTGGAAGGTGGCGACAGGAATTGACGGGATCTTCGCTATACTTAACCTAGGCCCGATGTGTAAGGACTTGATAGTTTGGTCTTGATAAGGAAGCGTCAGCAATAAAGGTTTTGCAAAAAAAAGTATGATCGACTAAAAAAGATTGTCCCAAAAATTAAATTTTTGACGGAAACTATTACTTTTCAAAAAAAAAAAAACTTGGAAAATAACAAATAAACGGAAATGTACAAACCTAGTTTTTCATAATAACTACACCATATTCAGAAATCCTAAAAATGGCCTGACGCTAAATTACTATGGATTTATTTACACGATTTTTCAAAATCCTCTTAAGCCCGCGCTACACAAGTCACGGATCGGGCGAAAGCCGCGAACGGCGCACACCGTAAACACCCGGACATCGACGTTTGATCCATGTGGGACGTGTGCCATACGCAATGATGATGATGAAGTAGTGTGGAGCCATAACGCATATTCTTCGCAGTTTTGCGTTTCGTTCCTCATTTTTGTCGATTCTTCCCTCTTCACAGGGATCGTGAAATTACCGTAATATACCTACTGCGAGTATGAAGTCATGGTTTATCACGACGCGAAGTATCTGCGACGGTTTACCCTTGAAATATCGACTAACGTTTCATCGAACGCTTCATTACGTCAAATTTTCATTTCATCGACAGGCATTTCCACATGCATTTCCATTTTTTGATTGTCACAAGTGTAACCTAACCTAACCTACGTAATCAATGATATAGATAACCTGAAAACAATAAGGCTTCAGGAGAAAATAGCTTTCGATGAAATGAAATTCGACGTAATGAAGCTTTCGATGAAACGTTTGTCGATATTTCAAGCGGCACCCATCTGCGACTTCGCGCCGCGAAAACGCGTCGTGATCCACGGGCTGAGTGTAAAAGGGGCTTTAAGGCTCAGCTTTACTGGTCAATAGCCCGCATGCGCATGCTTGTAGCAATCCATTGCCGAGTTGTTTTAGCATTATTGAGCCGGGAGCTATTGCAGCGATGCAATGTAACACGAAAAGCAAGCTATCAACCAATGAAGCTGAGCCTTTAAACGATGTCGGTGATTTTGGATCTCGTGCCAATCTCCTTATTTGTCATTGGATCACGCAGCGAAATTCCGAGCATGGCTCTCTCCATTATACATAAAACAATTTCTAGACCAAGTACTTACTCATGTTTATAACATCTTTAACATCCAATAGGTCCTTAACTGTATGCAAATTGATTAGAAAATTCAGTCCAGAATAACTACAAGTCCGACGTTTTAAAGCTGCCTTCAAAGGCCCTATAATACCCTATAGACCTATACACCCTACGAGGGTCTATATGCTTGTAATAGATCTAAACAAGAAGGGCATATGTAAACAAAACGATCATAACAAAAAAATATTCATATTACATTGCATAAGGTCTCTTTTTAATTGCTATCCAGTATCACATGCATTCTTTATTCGTATTAAACGACTATACCCCTGTTTGGTAGAAAAACGCCGTATAAGAGTATAAGGTGTATATGCGCTTACGTCTTTTCTTTGCGCGCCAGTATAGGTCCAAATCGCGCGGTATGCAAACGGCGGAGTAATAAATGTATCGGCGCTATCTTCAAAGGCGCATCGCCTGCGCAGCGCTCCTGTCTCCGCGCGAAAGGCTGGACAACCACTGGAAGATATAAAAAAAAACCTGTCAAAAAAAAAGTTATATTGACACGCTTTTGGTGCAGACTCGATTAAATCTGTTGTTAGGTAGCTGCTTATCAAGGCCAAAACTAATGAGTTTCAAGTCGGTGGGTCTATGTTAAGTATAGCGGAGACCAGTGCCCTTACTATGAGTTACATTGAATCTACTCGCTAGCGAATCGAAGCTCTATCTCTCCCAGACCTCGCAAGAATTCTACACAGTGCAAGGGACAGATTATTCGACTCGCTAGCGAGCGAGGTAGTTGTAAGGTTGTAACACTTATAACTCATGGTAAGGATTATAGTACAGCTTCTAGATACAGTTGACGTCATAGATATGCAAGTTAAATAAAGCACCTACCATACTCGGCAAAGGCATATTACTTTCGATATGTACACAGGTTTTGTAAATACTTACATGGCAGTGCCCGCGGCAACACCAAACGGAAAACACTTGATTTTCTAACAAAGGGCTCATTGTAGAAAATGATCCGAAAATGGCGGATACCCGATATTTTGCAAGGGTTTTTTTATGGCAAGGAAAAGGCTTTAAGAAGGATCCATAGACATTTGAATTCTCAAAATTACAATCTCAAGACTGCAATCCTAAGGGCCGTATTAATAAACTCATCTTGGCTGAGAGGCCTGTCACAAGATACGTCAAACCATAGAACACTGTAATTTTTGTCAGATCTCGAGACGAGCATTAGAGTTGAGATTAGTTTATTAATACGGGCCTAAGACTTTAAACGCGGAATAATTTTAATGAATAATGAATTTAATGAATAAACAAGATAAATTTTGGTGCGTCTTTTTTGAAATTACTTTTCGTCCCGAGGGTAGACATGTCATTGTATCACTTTCAACTCGTATCTAAGATAAACAATGGTCTTTTTTGAGTATGAGACAGAAAATAATTATGCTATAGTGTGTATAATTTTAATTGTCTATTGGACGACGCGATGGCCCAGTTGGTAGTGACCCTGCCTACGAAACTAGAGGTCCTGGGTTCAAATCCTGTTAAGGGCAGATATTTGTGTGATAAGTGCGAATAATTACTCTTGTGTCATGGACGTATAACATTGTCTAGTACTACTCATAGTAAACAAACCTAGAGCTTAGTTTTGGGACTAGGTCGATTGGTGTGACATTGTTTCCTGATATTTATTTCTTTATTTATTACTAGTTTGTCGTTTATTTTTTAGAGTTGTTGCTAATTCTGTAGATCTGCCTACTCCGCTCTAGGAATGTAGGCGTGAGTTTATGTATGTATGTATTTATTACTATCGATATCTTTAGCTACCTCTGTGCACATTCCGAAACCAATGGTCAGCACAATATTTATCGCTCCGCTAGTGCCCATTACGGAGCCCTGACGCCATTTTTATTTCATTGAGATTGGCACGTGCACAGTCGAGAGCTGTTTATGTGCGAGGAGATGCATAAGTAAACACTTTAGTACCCGAATTAAGGACGAATTAAAAGTATGAAATAGGAATAGATAGGAAAAGTTAGATATTCATTTAGACATTGAAAAAAACCTGCCAAGTGCGAATCGGAGTCGTACCGTCAGCATCAAAAGTAGCTAAGCAGAATAACATGCTCAAAATGATCTTTTGACAATAGAGTCGAGTGCAGATCATTTTGCTACATTGTGCTACATGCCATTTTTCTTTTCATTACAGAGTTACTTTCTCCATACTAAGGGAACCCGGCGTTTGTTTTTCACCAAGTATGGAAAACTTTGTGCGTTTACTCAAAAAATTGTAATGAAAAAAAAACTGGCATGTAGCTTTAAAACTTCCTTATTTCACAGTGATTCTAATCATGCAAGAAAACATTGAAAAAAAAAAGAATAAATACATAAATTTAGGGGTTTTTCGTATCACGGACATAAGGAAAAATTACAAAGATCCCGATTAAAATGATAATTATTTCGGAAACTAATAAGAATAGCTGAACATACATGGGAATTAAATCGATAGCTTATGAGCTGCTCTATCAGCCCTAGGCGGGTTGACGTCGGTTTCTGGGACACCCTGTATACATTTTTATACGCATAGTGGCAGAATGTCATGATGCCTGTTCCACAAATTTATGTGGAATAGAAATTAAAAAAAAAAGGACTTTGCCGGCCTAGGCCTGCACGATTAGTATGAAATTCCATTAACGACCTCTTGTCCTAGCCGCACCTGAAACGACATAAGGAACATAACATCATCATTTCATTGCATGTGTGAGAAAATACTGTTATTATTATTCCCACACACGCAACAAATAAGTTTAGCATTGTTTTACTGCTGTCAACAATGTCAATATTCAAAAACTTCATAATCGTGCAATAGTGCGTCAGGATTGACATATTGCACGACCTGCCTAGTACTTTAAGGAACGCCTTATAAGTGTGTGGACGTGTTAAGGTTTCAAAGCAATATGGTATTACCGAGTAGAATGAAGCGAAAGAGACAGAATCTGATGGCGGGAAGAGACTTTGTTTCATACAATGTCAAGATAAACCCAGTCCCCAATTCACACCTATCCCAATTTGTATGGATATGAATTGCATTCGCATATAAATTACAAGAAATGAAAGTCCCTGTACTACCTGTTGTACTTAAATTCACGGCACTTTGGTATTGAAATCACTTATATAAACTATTTCAGACGCTGAGTAAAATATGAATGGCCGGGCAAAAACAATGAGACAGCCGCGCAGCCCGCGCCTGCGCAGTAGCGCGGCTTGAAGTAGCCGCTTGAAACCAAACTGACAGACACATTTTGACTAGGTATCAGAAGTTATCCATTAACCTACCGCCAAACAGCAGTGTTCACACTGTTGTGTTCCGGTTTGGGGATAAGACAGCCGGTGAAATCACTAGCATAGAGAATAGAGGCATTCCATCTTAGTCCTCAGGGTTGGCAACGCATTTGCAGTCTTAGGATTGCATTGCAGTCTTGTGAATGCGAATGTCTATGGGTCACAGTTTCCACTTACCATCAGGTGGCCTGTGTGCTCGTTTGTCTTATCTATGCCATAAAAAAAAAAAGTTATCATTCTGTCCACGTTACAGAGAGAGACAAGTTGCTTGGCTGCTGCAGAAGGGTCATGGTTATGGCTGTGTGTCTACGCAAGTAGGTATGTTACGAACATTCGCATTCGATTTACGCATGCGAATGTGTGCAGGTCAAGGTGGTAGAAGCGGGTTGAAAGTGATACATGTCCACCCTAGAGAAGAAAAGGAATTGCATGTTTAAATAAAGTACCAGGAGCTCAGCGGTAATTAGGAGATCGCAGGCGGTGCGGCGCACCGGCAGCGGCAGCGGGCGCGCACACTGCACAGCGCGGATGTCTCCCATACGTCAGAGCAATGTACTTTTGATGTTTATGCACTCCTAGTATTTGACGTTATATTTTTTTCTTTAAAATGTGTTTTTATTTAGTTTCAACATAATTGAAACGAAACTTAATATATAACTTAATATTAAAATCAATAACATACTTAGCTAAAATATATACAAAGGAAGTATTATAAGTGAGGACGTAACTAAGGCTAGCTGGGCGAGAGATGTAATCATCAAGAAAGTTATATAGAGGAACTGGAACATAGTACACTCACGAGATTTAATTTCGTACCCACCTTAAGTCGAAAGTCAATCTGACACTCTACAACAATAAGGTTAAGTTTCCTAAAAGTTACAAGTGACTTGACATCTCTAATGACATTGAAGGCTTAAGGCATATTTTTCTTGACATGGGTCCCAAATTAACGCTCGTGACCGTACTAGGTCAATTTGCGTGAGATTGTCCCGTGTTTTTTTTTTAAGATTATTATTTTGTTCAAAAGAACGAACCATTCCCTTACACTCATGCTACTGCGCTTTTAACTAGACTATGGCTGTGGCTAGATAAGATTTATGGGATCCCATTCAACTTTATTATAGTTTATTGTGATATTTTGCTCGAACACGAAAAGGTATGTGCTAAACGATATTTACTGAAAATTATTACGTATGATTTCTTACGCAGGTTTAATGAAATGATGAATTAAGAACTTCTTAGCCTAGTGGTAGTGAACCTACCAAGCTAGCAGTCTTGGATTCCTCGTAGAACAAATGGTTGTGTTAGAGCACAAGTAATTGTTACAAAATCTTCGATGCTTTCTATTAGTGGAAGACCCGAACCTACATCGTCCTTCACAGAGCTGATAATAGAACGAAACATATTTTATCATGAATTTAGTATATTAGAAAACATATTCAAAATGGGTTCGCTAAAAAAATCCTGGGCAGACTATTTTTAATTATTTTTCAAAAAATGATTTTTAATTAAATGTTGCAACATCAGGATAATAAAAAAATTTTGTCCTGACTGAAAGTATAAAACATATAGAATGTGCAGCCGTTGGGTTGTCCACTATTTACCTGGGCGAACTACTGGGTTGTCAGGTATAAACAGGTATATCGATGCCAGTTACTTTCACTGGATTGGATAATTAAAAAAAAAATATATCATCATAAGCGCTGTTTTATTGCGAACACGTTGATATAGGGTTGTCTGCGAAAATTCCGGTCCTATTAGGGGTTTGCGAATTTTAAAGATTTTAATTTCAACGCGCGTGGAAATGTGTGACAGAGAGATCCGAGGTAAGTATACTGTGTAATAATAAAGGACCCAACATCGCAGTCGCTTGTGATGGGACCTTGAATAGTAGAAAGTGCGCATGCTCGGTGTGTAAACTATGGAGGGTAGAATGTATCCTATATGTATCCTCACGCCTCGGGCCACGTTCACCAAAAATTCATCACGGGTTTAAGACACTAACTCCATTTAAAATGACAGCTTTCGTATGAATCTGACGTTTACTAACTTACTCGAGTTAGTCTGCTGTGCTGTCTTAACCCAGTGTTAAATTTTTGGTGCAAGTGGCCCTTAATGTGTTTCTCCATCGAAGACTAACGAACAACTAGTTGCGTCTTACAAATTTTGGTTATTCCGGGAATGGAACTCAGGAACACTAGCTTCGAAAGCAGCCACTACCAACTAGGCTAAAGGTTCAATGTAGTAGTTTACTTTCTCTACCATGTAGTACTTACTTCTATTTTAAAGATCCACTAGTAGTAAAAATAAATTATATATGTACGTGAATTAAATATTGCAGGCCTTAAAAATATAACATACAAAATTAAAAACGATGTCTCTTCACCATTAAGTAAAAAATCAAAAGTGTCCATGCCCGACCGTTTGCTGGGATATGCGGCAAAGTGACGTAACTACAAATCTTCGAATAAACAAATTCATTTACTTTTACATTCAGGGGTCCTTACGGTGTCACCACAGATTAAATGAGAATTACTTGGTGTATTGTTAAGGCACATGAAGCTTTTTTTACCAATGGAAGTTTGTACGATCTAGCGAAGACAGGCCTTAAATTTCTGCTATAACAAAAATCAAGTAAAATAAATTATTTATAGCTTATAAGGGGTCTATTGCTGGCTGTCATTCTGAAAACATCTGTCCAATTATTTATTTATTTGTAAAGTACTTTATCGTTGATTTTGGTTCGCAAATCCGGGGCAGTTTTGTGGGACAACTTGTAATATTGATGAAGAACTTGCATTGAATAAAATAACAGTGAAAAGATGGTTCCAAATGAGTTAGCGGTCAAGATCACACCAAGCCATTGAAGTGGATGCTCGCCACCTTCAAGGGTCATAACGACTATGACTAAAAGACTTCGACGAAAGGACAGAATTAATCGTACAACGTTACTTATAATATACTTGACATTGGCAAAATTACGTTATTATGCAGACGCCATTAAACAAATAATAATATAGATTATAAACCCCAGTCTCCAAACTTTTTGACATTTTAAGAGAAAAATCGACCATAAGCTAAATCAAGCGTCATATGTTTTTGACATAAAACAAATGATTCCATGCTCATGATTTTTCCAAGTTTACCCTTAGAGCACTATTAAACACGTGCCAACAAATAATTCTAAGTCGTTTTGCATAGCGTCAATACATCAATATCGCGCGCGGGGCGTGCCGCGGCCCGTAATTACAGGGCACCACCGGTCGCAAATTATTTCGCTTTTAATTTTATTTCGACTTATGCACCTCCTGCTTCGGGCGGTGCATGCAGACGGAATTTAGATGTTTGGGTTTGGGAACAGTGTCAATGTGGCGGGAATTTTGTTAGGACTAGATTATTTGTATGTTGTCGATTGGGAGGGCCCATTATTTTACCATAAAAAAACCGCATCCAAATCGGTTCATCATTCACTTACACGTAGTGTAGCCAACCCTACTATATAATATAGTATCCTATATTGGGGATCGAATACTAAAGAAATAGTAGGCGAAACTTCTATATTTTGGGTAAAGCGGAACGCAGTCGTAATCTTTTTTTAAAGCCCGTTCCGCTCTACACGCATAACAGCAAATAATATACATTTAAAAAATAAAGTAAATATTTAATCAATATTTTAAACCACACTATATATTTAATTTTTTTGCAATCTACTATATTTTGAAAGGTATATAACAGCTTGGAAAATACTATATTTGATAGAAAAGAAGGTTGTAACGCTACTTACACGTCAAACTTATAGCACACATCTTTTCGGGGGTTAAAAACTACGTTTGACACGCGCGTTTTTTTTCATTCTACGCGTTTTTTAGCAACAATGACAATCGACAGGTTCACTAATGTTTTACCAAATCTATACTAATTAATTTACTATATACTATATACATCATTTTACAAAATTTCATTTTGCAAAATCTTATAGGTATACTATTGCATACTACCTACATAGGGTATCTGGGTTTATTAAATTAAGTCAGGTCAGATTAGACTATACTAGACTTTGGTTTAGACTTTGGATCACAAAAAAAATAAAAATAATGCGGCAGGAAGTATCTTGCTGATGAAATGAAAGTTTGTAAAATGATATAGTAATTTACTATTTTATCCCGATTTTTTTAACAGTTTACGGGGAAATACCGATAAACTACTTTCATGCGGACGGAGTCACGTGTACAAACTAGTAGTTCATAAGCTTCTTGGGTTGTTTCAACAGTGTCCAGTTTCAACAATCGGTTCATGTGGAGTTATGGTTCGGAATAAGGATTTATGAGCTCTAACGTCAGTTGGCACTGACGGCCATGTTGTTATTTGGTTTTCAATGGCGTTCGTTAATTTAATGTAAGTTCGTTTTAAATAGGGTTTTACTATTTTATATGTTTTCGATGTCGGGGCAATGTACTGGCAATGATCTGTTATCGTAATGTCAACGTTTTGTTAGCTCTTATTTACATGACAGTAATGGCGGCAGATTTAAAAACAATACCATAAGATCAAATACGGTCTATGGCTGGCTATAATAATTAATAACGAAAAATTTCACCTAACCATCTCGATAATATTATCCGATATCGTGTTAAATCAGAAAATACATCTAAACGTCTTAATTTATTATAATTATACCATAAATTACAAATCCGTCCCTCACACGTACTTGCCCAAATGCGGCGTTAAGGAGAAAAACATTACTTTGCCGGCCTCGAGCCGTTAAGGCGCAAACACATTAAGAAAGGAGGCGGCGCGTTTCTTTTCTAAAAATCGGCCAAGTGCAAGTCGGACTTGCACATCATAATGGATTTCGAACTGGGTAAAGGACATCATCCGGGTTTCATACATTTTAGGTCCAAACATAAAAGTGCCGGCCAAAAAAAAAAGAAACTATATTCTGTTAGATCTTGTTCGCCTGAGCATTTGTTATTATGGCACCAAAGCTGTAGTACCAATATCCATAGTTTTATTCTAGTTAGAAAATTAAATATTTCATTGAATTGAACTAACAAGAACTAATGAATTATTCTACCATACTTTACATTTGAACATATTTTGGTAAGATACGGTGGTTTGGTGCCTAAGTAAGAAATGCTTAGGCGGGTACATTGCATCAGAATAAATCTTTTTTTTTTTTGGACCAAAATGGATGATGTCCTTTGTGTGAAATTGTCACGGATATTTAAAATACGAACGCGTTTCCAATGCGTTGTGGAGGCGTTTTTAATATAAGAACGCTCCCCAATGCGCCGCTTCGCTCTCAGTGCGTATGCGGCTGTACGCTTGCGCGAAAGCCTGAGGCTAGTCGCTACGGTATAAGACTTTTTTGCAACAAAAAAGAACGTAAAGAGAATATTTTACTTTATAATGCACACTTTTATTTTATTACAACTTTTTGACCGCCTTACGTCAAATACAAAATGTGTCACTCACGCAAAACATGGTTACTATGCTATGTATGTAAATTAGAACTTAATTCATGCACCACAGAGTCTCTTTTAATCTTGAATTTGTGTGGCGGTGGCCAGACTCTCAGTTGTCGCCTGTAACTAGAATTGACATCGCATTATAAAACGTCAACCTACGCAAAATTAAGTTACTACTACGGGGTGAGCTTTTGGATTAAAAAAAAAGATAAAAGATGTTTATTCAGTAAGTAGGCCACACGGGCACTTTTACACGTCAAAAATCTACCAGCGCTGCGCAAGAGACCACTGCTGAGAAGAAACGCCGCAAGAAACTCAACAGTTAGTCGTTTTTTTAAATATTGAAGATTGAAAACTAAAACCGAGAGTATAATTTGGCCGTAAGCTTTAACAGTTTTTGGACGAAGTCCCCTGTCTCTCCCGTTTTAAAGTTCGAATCTAAGAGTGAAAAAACATGAACATTCACTGCTTTGCACCGCACCATACTATAATAGGCTACGATCGAAGCGGTAATTGTTACTGTACCCTTACCACGAGTTACAATTACCGTACTCGCTAGCGAGTCGAATGGGTGTCGCTCAGAATCCCTAACAACGTTTGTCGTAACACATCGTTTGTCTGAATTTTCATTTGTCCTAAACTGGTTTTCAGATGAGTCAAGCCACTTTTTAAGTTTTCCTATTATATCTGTGGTTCGGTTAGGTAAGGTGTATTTATAACAACACTAAAAACATTGTAAAATTTTAAGCGGGAATAGTTTTAGAATAAACGACAATTCGGACAAACAATGCATTAGGACAAATCGTCGTTGAAACTGCAAAACCGCGTAAGTAACATTGTTAATGAGGAGCATAATAAACATATTTTCTAAGATGCCAAGGTATATTTTGCTGTATAATAAATTTTTTGGTTACGCGATTTTGCAGTATCACCCGAAATGACGATTACGGATTCCATAGGGGAACCGAGTTGAATGCTCTGTCCTTCGCACTCTATACTCATCATTCGACTCGAGCATTCGACTCGCTAAGTACGGTAATTGTAACTCGTGGTAAGGGTACAGTAACAATTACCGTTTCGATCGTAGCCTATTACAGTTTGGTGGATGCAAAGCAGTGAATGTTCATGTTTTTTCACTCTTTGATTCGAATTTTAAAACGGGAGAGAAAGACACTTGACGTAATTGCCCCACTAACGTAATAGCCCCCCGCTTGACCTTACCGTTTTTTTTTTCATGTAGAAATAGACATTAGATACTAGTGGGTGGCATCTTGGGTGCGCCTACTGGATGTGCGGTTCAAACGATTGCAAGCCTATTCTATAATATAAAATAGGCTTAGAATCGTATGATTAGGCTTATAACGTAATCGATAAATATGAACGGTCTTTTCCTACTCTTTTACGTTTTTGTTCGTCATTTTCTAAGTTCATTATAGGTGCGGGTGGTAGGACCTTGTGCAAGGTCCGTCCGGATCGCTACCACCATCTTATCCATTAACCTACCGCCAAACAGCAGTGTTCGCATTGTTGTGTTCCGTTTTGGGGATAAGAGAGCCGGTGAAATGACTTGCATAGAGGCATTCCATCTTAGTCCTCAGGGTTGGCAACGCATTTGCAGTCTCAGGATTGCATTGCAGTCTTGTGAATGCGAATGTCTATGGGTCACAGTGTCCACTTAACATCAGGTGGCCTGTGTGCTCGTTTGTCTACTCTATGCCATAAAAAAAAAAAAAGGTGACAATAATAAAAACCAAATTTTGTAGAATATAAATTTTATTGCTCCTTATAAATTTTCTTAAAAATAGGAAAAACTTAATTTCGCAGTGCGAGTGTCTTTTTCGTTAAAATAAGAATATAAACTAGTAACTTCTAACATTTTAGTACAATATGAGATATTTTAGATCTTACAATTTATACAGATAAAGATGCTAAGCTAAAATATTTGATATAAAAATATGACTTAATTTTAATATCTACAAGCACATGTTATAACCACACATAGAAGAAATATACAATAGATTTATACAAGAAAGTAGAAATGTAATTAAAATATCTAATGGTCCACGTAACCGAAAAAGTTTAAAATATTTCTAATTCCTTAAATACATAAATTTTGTGCTGTAATTTCTGGTAAAATATTGTTTACAAATAAATATTATTTATCAATAAAATTAATATTCCACGCCAGCATGTAAAAGATTTTAAAAAAATGAAAAAAAAACTAACAACATGCTTAACAAATAAACTATTAATACAGTGTGGCAACAACAGTATGGAAGAACAGATTTTTTTAGCCTACTTTATTTTTACTATTTTTTATACATCAAACAAGTTAATGATACAAACTTAAAATTTCTAGAAAAAAATTTTGATACATGCGGAATCAAATTTGTATCACTACTTTAACCACAATTCTCGATTTCATATAAACAATAGTAAAAAGTATCTAATCACTTATAATTAAAAAAAAATGAATTTTAATCTAGCACCCTAAACAGCGCTTATACAATAAATCTCAAAATTCATTTTCATATTCGTCTACAAAATATACAGTATAAAAACAAATAAATAATATTTTACATAGGAATCGCTAATATCGTTAAGCGGTGTTCAAATTTGGACGCTGGATAGTCTCACCATACTTATCGATGCTAAAAGGAAATTTCATATCGCTTCGTCCCTTTTCTATAACCTAGAAACATACCAGTTAGAGCGAGAATACCAGGGTACGACACTGGGTGTCGACCGAAAGTGTTTGATACTTGGTACTCTCATCCAAGTAGGTTTGTTAGAATGAGACGGAGCTACACAAATGTGCAATTCAGTACAGATGAATGTAGCCAGTCTGTACAGAATCACCACATGAATATAAAAAAGTCGAAACTCTAATAAGAAATTAAAATACAACTCAAAAATTACTTTTAAGTGATTTTTCTGACCGTTAAAAATTTATTAAAAATCACTCTTAAAGTTGTTACATTTTAAGCACGTTTTTTTCTGTTTTTCATGTTGGGCCTTTTATACTCCATTTATTTAGGTGCTTAAATAATCGTAAACAAGCCAAACAGCGTGGGTCCGTTAAACAGCCAATCAAAACTGTTTTCTCGAGCTTTGACGTATCAGTGTTCTGTTTCTATTGGCTGACGAAATGTCACGTGGTTTTGTTTATTTAAACTAATAAATTCCTTGAAAAAATGGAGTATAGTATATTTTAGCATTAGCATAATATTTAAAATACAAGGCACCAATATATTTTTCTAAGATGATCCTGGGGTCTTATTCTACTTTGTCTCTACACGTACTGTTATCGTATTGTTTCAACTCGACTGCCATTATTGTCAAGTACATAAGAGCTATTATAACTTTGACAATATGATAACAACAGCGGGCTTAGTATGGTTGCCTTTATCGCGGAACAAAATTTGGATAAAGCATCCGTCACTCTCGTACTAATAAACGTGTGGAAAAGTGACAGATGTTTTCTCCTCATTTTGTCACGCGAATGCAGCCATAGGCCCCCAGGTGTGAAGACAATGTAGAATAAGGCTCCAGATAAATCGTTAAACATACTCAATCTCAACAAACAAGGACTCAAAGAAACACGTCGTTATAGTAATTCACTGGTCCACATACCATTCCGGCTAAAAAGAAACATATTTCAAGCCATTATCCAGTACATTAAATAAAAGTTTGCCTATAACTGGCGTAACGTTACAAATCTTACTTTAAGTATTTATATGAAACAAATTATAACGTTCCAGGCTAACATTTACAATTTAAAAACTAACGCAAGAGTCATAGTTCAGAATTTGATTCTTACTAGGAATTTTAATTGATTCGATCACAAAACTGTGGAGAAAACTCTTTGGGCTACAAATAGGAAGGTTATATTAGTCAGTTGCTATAACAAGTTTGCCTGACGCCGGCAAGAATGACGCTGAACTCGTCGTCGTTCCTGGCCTCGGCCAGGGCCGCGGGGGGTGCGGGGTACGGCCCTGCGGGGGGAGGAGCGGAGATCACAGAAGCATACGGAGACGGGTACATCCTCTCCGAGCAGTACTCTGGCCCTGGGGCCTGCTCCGGGCAGTACGGAGGCCTGTAGCCCTGCTGCTGCTCGTACCGGTACTGCTGATGCTCCAAAGACTCCGGAGCGTAGTCCAAATACTTGTCAAACTCCCTCGCATCCACGTCAGATTCTGGCGAGCCAGTCCTAATCTCAGAACGCTGGTTCATAAACCCCTGCTCAGATTCCTGGTTAGCTGGAGGTTCTTCCGAGAAGTAGTTGCTCCCGGTATCATACTCGGTCTTAGGCTGTTCTGGGTAATGTGACTGCGTGACGTACGAATCCTCAGTTTTGAACATCTGCTCGTACTGCTCGTACGGATGGTACTGGATACCGTATTCAGCGTTCATCGGGCCGCTTGGGGCAGAAGAAACCCTTGGTGTAGAAGTCCCCAAGGTCTGCTGGTCTTGGGACGTAGCGACTGGAGGGAAAAAGGTCCCAGTGACCAACGGAGGCTGTTCAGCTAGGGTCCTCTGCGTGCACATGACGTACATCCCGTTAGCCATGCCCATGGTGGCGACGGGCGCTGGAGAGAAAGATCCTGTGTTCCTATAGGTCTTGTAGGGGGAGTAGGAGTCTGACATGGAAGACGCGTTAATAGCCCTTCGCCGTTCATCATATTGGAAGTTCTCCTTCTCATTCTCCACTGGTGATGCCGCTGGGGTCGGAAGAGGGGCTTCGGCAGGCGCGCTCCTTCGTCCTTGAGGTTCTGGAGACCTCGCCGGGCTTGATTCAGGGGTTTGAACGTGTCCATTGAATTGGTTGGATTGGTAGTCAGAAGCTAGTGGGGAGGTTCTGTAGGGGGAGAAGCCGGCTCCTGGGTTGTGGGAGAATCTAGTGTCTGGCGAGTCATTTGTGGTGGCGTAGGGGGAGCCGAGGGCGGCGGAGGTGGGGGGTGCGCTGGCGGGGGGTGCGGGCTGGTTGGGCCGCGTCTTGTTCTGCTTCCGTCGCCGGGGCCGGTACTTGTAGTTGGGATGCTCCGTCATGTGGATGACGCGGAGCCGTTCCGCCTCCTCGACGAATGGCCGACGGTCTTGTGGGGTCAGCGAGCGCCATTTTTTACCTGGAAAATGGAAAAGTTGAGTTAGTTAAATGTTCAATTTCCTAATTGGTTTTAATGAAAATTTAGGGGGTGTAAAGCTTTGATAGATGATTTTGTTATAAAAGTCATAGACGCATTTAAATGTAATGCAAACGAAAATGACCTAAAACACAAAACACCATCTCAATATAAACAATTTAAAAAATAAATCGACTATCCGATAAATCCACACTTATATCGATAACATACCAACGCTTCTCGTCCCTAAATGTAAATTGTTTGTTTTGTCAGTAGCCAGGCAGTGTCCCCCTGATAAATATCCTAAGAGATTGTCCATGCTTTTCGATAATTTCTCTATACAACTAACACTTCCTCTGGCAAGCAATCTTGAACCTTTACCCAGATACTTAAAGTAGCATTTACTTTGTTAAACAAAAAAGGTTATTTATGATGCGCTCATTGCTTGTTTCAGAGTTATTTGATAGAGTCCCATCGTGATTATTTAGCCTCGTCTGTGACAGGAGGCTTCCATTTTATTTTCTCTAATATTATTCTTGGTAATCTTGATACCGTGTAATATTCGTAAATGCGGTGTAATGTTACGTATTAGCTACTTACATTAATATTGTGCGATAAAACATCTAACAGGTGTTTAGTGGTGGCAAAAAACGTCGATAGTTTTTAAATAATGAATGCCTTCGAGCCTAGGTCAAAGGTTAAATAAAAATAGATTGCTAGTATTGATTAATTGGATTAGCTAGTAAAAAATATTGCGTAAAAGAAATCGGTAAATCAATTTTATTTTTTTATTTTTTTTGCTTTAAGTCGTTGTCACTTTCTTCCTTGGCGAATAAGAAAGTGACTTAAGGTGTTCTAATGGGACATTAGTGCTATTAAGAGTTTGTGCAACTAGGTGTTACAGTTTAATGGTTACTTATGCATGATAATTCCTGAAGTCTTCTTTGTAAACCAACACAAACATAAAAAAAAAAAAGAGAAATATGATTTAATTAAAAAAAAAAACAGTAATCTCTCCCAACGATAATAAGATTGTACACTGCTTTTCGATTATAGACGTTTGTCTGTGGTCAATAAGTTTTGCTTGTGTTCAATGTTAAAAAAGTCCAAAACCTCTTTGAGTGATGTCAAACGTCATTTTGACAAATGACGGGTTGGCTTCCTGTCGCGCCTGTCGGAGCCCATTAGAGCAGGTTTCGGTTTATCGGGATTATATTCTTATCAATAGAGTTACAATAATTAATGGTTAAATAGCAGTAGGAGTATGAACATGGATTTACATTGATAGACAGTTGAAATTTTCAGTTTTTCTATTGCCGCTACTTATTACAACAAATAATGAAATAAAATAAAGTCAAATATTAAAGGGGATCTCGACAGGCGTTTTTTGCTTGGCCGTAATATTGTACAGTCAAGGATATTGATTCCTAACCACTTTGGACTATGTCAACGTTACACTCTAAATAAAGTCATAAGCAGTCTCTTACGTTTTAATTGATTGGAAAGTGGTCTAGAAATTAATTTATTTGACTGTACAGTGGTACGGAGCCCTTCGTGAACGAGTGCTGCTGAGTAGTGATTCTCTGAACAACGACGGTCGGACGGACGGACGAGTGAATGTCCAAGCGGCGAGTTTAAGTAGTCCCGTCAGTGCAAACAAAACATATTTTAGCGCGTGCATTTTCAATTTAGCAGCAAGGTCTCTGCCGTACGTATAAGGCTGCTTAATTGAAATGCACGCGCTAAAATGTGTTTTGTTCGCTCTGACGGGACTATCTAAACTCTCCGCTACGATTTCGCTCGTTCGTCCGCCCGTCCGTTGTTTTTGAGAGAATAATATACCACAGGCCGGTTTTTATAACAAATTTACAATCAATAAATAACACATTCGTCTCAATCTTTACAATATTCACGTCAATTCCCAGAGTTCTGTAGAAAACATCAGAATATTTGTTATCTATTGAAAAATAAATGGCAGGCCATTAACCAGCGATCTTGAAATAGATTTGGTAAAAATAAACCGACTTTGGTAAATGACTGGGATCAATCAACGTTTCGAGTTTTTGCAGAATAGTGACGTAGAGAAATGTCACTTCTTTACAACCATAGTACAGTCGACTACAAAATGATATACTTATCCAGTTATTCACCTTATTGTAAAGTCCAAAAGTCATAAACATAGGGTATGTTAGATGATTGTCAAGGTAATTAGCTTAGTTGGTATAGATGAATTAGCGAGAGCGTGGAATTGCATATAATATATAGTGGTATTGTGTGTTTATAGGCAAGAGAAAGAGAGAGAGAAATACTTAAGTAGTGACCCTTACTATGCTAGCTGTTTCGGGTTCGATTCTCGTATGGGTAAATATTTGTGTGACGAGCGCGAATATAGTGAGTCTAGGATATTTTCTATGTATTTAGTATTTCTTTATATGCATAAACGTGTACATATGTTTGTGGTTGTCCCTTAGTACAAGCCTGTGCCCATATTATAGTGTCCATGATCGCGGTGGATCAAGCATCCGTCACTCTCGGACTCACGTATGGGCCAGAAAGTGACAGATGTTGTATCCATGTTTATCCACATCAACAAACACAACCATAGGCCAACTAAGCGTATTTTCGGACTAGATCAATTTGTTTGAGATTGACTTTATATTTATTTACGTATACCCTTTTTCACTTGATCTTCAGAACACTTATACCGTATGTCACTAGGGCCTCTGTATTTGTAGATAAAACATCCGTCACTTTCTGACTCGTCTGTCCGAGAGTGACGGATGCTGTATCCACATTTCGAAATGCAAACATACTAGGCCCGGTGACGTTTTATTTAATTATCGTAACTTTTTAATTCATAATTGAATTAATTAATTTATAAAACATAGGGTACAATTATGGCACAATCGTAAAAGTATCGCAATGTTCGTAGGAATCTAGGAATACAAAATTATAACAGTAAGCTTCATGCATTACTTAAAATAATTTTATACATAATAATTTAAATACTCTTATACGGATACGGATTTCAGGTTTTTAAAATAGTCCATCACGTTTCTTATTCTAAGCCATCAATCACAGCAGTGTTCGCATTGCTGTGTTCCGGTTTGGGGATAAGACAGTCGGTGAAATGACTAGCATAGAGGCATTCCGTCTTAGTCCTCAGGGTTGGCAATGCATTTGCAGTCTTAGGATTGCATTGCAGTCTTGTGAATGCGAATGTCTATGGGTCACAGTTTCCACTTACCATCAGGTGGTCTGTGTGCTCGTTTGTCTTCTCTATGCCATAAAGAAAGAAAGACCTTCATAACCAAAACGTCCCGCCGTCACCGTTCTATTCCGGAAGCCGCCATGTTAACTGAGTGACTTTAAGTTCCAGTTAATGATAATATTAATGATGCCATCGATCATAATGAATCGATTTATTCCACTGCGGACCGGTAAAACACAGTCTTACAAAGTGTACTTATTACGGAAAAATCATTCCAGGTAACGAAGGCCATAATCATAAATACTTCAAAATTCTAAATATTAACTTACTGGCCAGAGGAAGGCACGTTATTTTATGAAGTGAATCTACTGACATAAATATACAATGTGTTATAGTACCACTAACTTGAAAATATAGGTCATATTGTACAAGATGTAGACAATTTATGAGTTGTAACAACTTGTTACAAGTTGTAGATAAAGTTTTGTATGAGACTGTGCGCATAATTTTACGTGCGTACTTATGAAAGTTTTATATTTCAGTATTCTCAGTATCAGAATGTGACGTTATTTTTTCACGTGACGATACGAACGAGCAGGGTAGTGATTCTGTAAACAACGCCGGTCGTGCGGACTGTCGAGTGAATCCAAGCGGCGAGATTAAGTAGTCCCGTCAGTGCGAACACAACACATTGTAGCGCGTGCATTTTCAATTAAGCAGCCTTATACGTTCGACCTATCGTGCTGCTAAATTGAAAATGCACGCACTACAATGTGTTTTGTTCGCACTGACGGGACTACTTAATCTCGCCGCTTGGATTCACTCGACAGTCCGCACGACCGGCGTTGCTTACAGAATCACTACCCAGTAACTTCAAAAAGGACCAAAAAAAAATCCCTAGTAAGCTGTCATCTCAGTCATAGATGATGTATGAGGGTTGACATTATTAGGGTTCCGTATCAAAATGGTAAAAAAGGAACCCTTATGGTTAGACTTCGTTGTCAGTCTGTCTGTCTGTATGTCACAGCAAGTTTTCTCAGCAACTACAAATGCTATCAACTTGAAATTTGGCATAGTTGTACAACTTGCGTGCCCGCATCTGTTTTTAATAAAAAAAATATGTAATATGTTTATAAATAATTGAAAAGGGGTCTAAAATGGGGGGATAAAAAATTAAAGTTGTTTAATAATAGCAAACAGAAAGTCATATGAACGGGCGCAATCTGCACATTTCAACTTAAATACGGAACCCTCGGTGCGGGAGTTCAACTCTCACTTGACCGGTTTTTTTTAATCATTTACAAGGCACCCTTATAGTTTCGCCATGTCCGTCCGTCCGTCTGTCCGCGGCTCAACACAGAGATTCTTGGTACTACAAAGCTGCAATTTAGTAGTTATACATTTTCATCATGCCGACATTTTCGCCAATTTCTTTCATTATAACTCAGGAGCAGTGTGGAACACGCCAATATGACGCGCGGTGGTCCCGTCCCCGTTCATCATATCATTAATTAGATCACAATCATTATCATTAATTAAATAATGATTAATGACAGTCGCCTTTGATGTATCAAAGTTTTGATGGACAAATAGTTTAGAATTTATTGAAAACATATTTTACATTTATTTTTTAAAATTTTAACCGATTTGTTTAAAATTTATCGTTCGATTGCGAGAACGTCATCTTTTGTAACGATGTTTGTCTCTTTTTAACGGATCAATCGATTTTGATTAAAGCATGATGCCAATTGTGGTACCACCCTCCAATAGCTATGTGTGTTAAATCGTTGTATAGGTATTTTTGAATTAAATGAAAGTAAAAAAGCAACACCCAACAAGAGGGTAAGGTCCTCAATGTAAGTTTATATCGTTGATAATGTTTTATCAAGGTCACTCTACAACTTTTTTTAAAACAAGGAGTAGGCAAACGAACACACAGACCAGCTGGTGGTAAGTGGAATCTGTGACCCATACACATTTGCATTCTCAAGACTACAGTCTTAAAACTGCAATCTTCAGACCTTAAATACGTTGCCAACCCTGAGGACTAAGATGGATATGCCTTTATGCTAGTAATTTTACAGGTTGTCTTATCCCCGCTCTGGAACACAATAATGCAAATACTGCTGCTTGGTTAGGTATGAATATGGGGTAGCGACCCTGACCCTGCAAGGGTTCTGCCACCGGTAAACTTTACGGTACGAGTACGCACTTAATTTAGTACGCAGTTCTTCGAAGTCAAATTAAGTAGGGTCATGGCACCAGTAATGGACACTTAACTCTTCACTCTTTTGACGACGCGACAGCCTAGTTGATAGTGACCCTGCCTACGAAGCTAGAGGTCCTGGGTTCAAATCCCGGTAAGGGCAGATATTTGTGTGATGAGCGCAAATATTTGTTCCTGAGTCATGGATGTTTTCTATGTATAGGTATATTTCTCTATATAAGTATTTATATCGTTGTCTAGTACCCATAGTACAAGCCCAGAGCTTAGTTTGGAACTAGGTCAATTGGTGTGACATAGTCCCCTGATATTATTATTATTATTATTCAAATGTCGTACAATAATGAAGTGTCCATCATTGGTCCTTGTCCATTACTGGTTCTGTCAACCTACGGAGCTGAGTGGAGCGCGCTTTCGTGGGTTAAAAAAACAACTTTTGGCGACAATAAAACACAAGGAAAATACTTTATTCATGACTCTAACTGTCTAATAACTGTTATATAAACCAGACAACAAATAGTTGACTCTATAAAAGCGCAAACTAAAATCCTTAAACGTACAAAAAAACAACAAAAATGACGCAAACGGAATCGAAATGCAATAAAAAAAGCCGGATAGGGGACGGGTATTGTGAACCCGCTCTAGTTAGAGAGGGACGGCTGAATTTCGAATTTAGAATGCAGCGCGTGCGCGGCGTATCCGTTGCGGCGAAAAACGACGCCAGCGCCGCCGCGCGGCCGCCGCTGAGACTTGCCGAGGTCAATAATTGTAATAGCTTTATTTAGTCCGCACTCATTATATTTCTTTTTTTTTGGTCCGTTTAGTTGCCGGCTTAGAATAGTGCCACTCCATGTCTTCCCGTGGAAGTCGTAAGAGGCGACTTAGGCAATAAAGGCGTGTAGTACTGTTAGGCGATGGGCTTGCAACCTGTCACTAATACACTGGTAAACATCTTAAGTCTGTTTGGGCAAAATGTGGTTACAGAATTATCAAAAAGTTTTTAGAGTTGCTAGTAATTGGGATTGACCAAAAAAAATAACTCAAGGTTTTTACTTTCAAATTCGAAAGAATAGAAAATTTTAAGACACCAATCTCATTAATTAAGAAAGGTTAAATATACTTTTGCCAAAATATCCAAAATAAATGAATATTACAACTTAATAATGCCGAGCGGCTTTAAAAAACCCATTCCTCGAAATGGTTTTCGAATTGCAGTAATTGTAAAAATATGAACAATCCCAATAGTAACTCTGCCTACCGCATTCTGGGAATGAACGCGTGAGTGTATGTTTGTATTTATTTTTATTGCATGTAAGGTAAGTGCGATCTGTGACCCATAAACATTTGCACTCTCGAGACTTCCATCTTAAGCCTGCGTTCCTATTCTATGTGTTAACCCTGAGGACTAATCACTACATAGTATAAAACAAAGTCGCTTTCCGCTGTCTGTCCCTATGTATGCTTAGATCTTTAAAACTACGCAACGGATTTTGATGCGGTTTTTATTAATAGATAGAGTGTTTCAAGAGGAAGGTTTATATGTATAATAAATCCTGTTCCATGAACGGGTGTTACAGAAAACTCACATAAACCGAAGCGAAGCGAGGGCGGGTCGCTAGTATGGAATACGTCTACGGTTCTCTTGAACACAATATGAATGCTGCTGGCGGTAGGTTAAAGGATAAGATGGTGGTAGCGATCCGGGTGGACCCTGCACAAGGTAAAGCTTTACTAGTCTTGACTAAGGCTGGAATGCCTCTATGCTAGTCATTTTACCGTCTGTTTTATTCTTGCACCGGAACACAACAACTTGAACACTGCCTGTATCCTGTATTTGGCTGTAGGTTAAAAAATAGGATGGTGGCAGCTCCACTAAAACTTACTTACTTTTTTACATTTCGTTATTTATTTATTTAATCGGAGAAATACTAAAAGGGCCGAATCTTAAGTACCCGAAACTGACGTGCGTGCATGACTCGATGTATGAATGTGGAAGAAGCGAAAATAATTTGTCAGGATCGTAGCAAGTGTAAACAAGTCTCTGCCTACCTCTCTGGGAAACAGGCGTGATTTAATATTATATTTATATTTGATAAATAAAAAAGTACCTAAATACAAATGGAGGACTTAATGTCTTAAGGCATTCTCTACCAGTCAACTACCTACTAGGCCATGCATAGAACATTTGAGCTTGGTTCAAACATTTCAGCAAGAGCCTTTGAACATTTCATATCACATAAAATCCTGCAAATTCTGTTGAAGTAAAAAAAACCCTAGACGCGTAAATGACAAACATTTTTGACAAGACACTCCCAGACACTTTTACAGTGACAAACGATTCTGGAATTCAAAATAAACAATACCTACACACATTTTATTAGCACAACACTATAAGATCTTAGAAATACCGAAGGCTACCGACAATTCCCGAAGCATTTCCCGAAGTAAACAAAGAAAACCTATAATCTTAAATGTGACGCCAGCCGTAAACCATACAGTAGCATAACGCTTCTACTTTGACTATGGGTATTTTTTGTCCTTCTCGGAACGCCGACGAGTGCCGAAAAGCATAAACCGAGCTTTATTCGACCCGCGCTTGCGCTGCGGAAACGATGCTTTTATACTTTTGGCGTGTGGGTTAAAGTAGACGCTGACAGCGGGCTCGTCTTAATCTTGTGGTTAATGGAACCCATCATCATTATCCATATTTTATGGCATAGAGAAGGTCAGCGAGCACACATAATGAGATCTGTGACCCATAGAGATTTGCTTTTTCAAGACTACAATTTTAAGACTGCAATCCTAAGACTGCAAATGAGTGGCCAACCCTGAAAATTGACGTGGATTGATGCCTAAAATAGGTAAGATGGTGGTAGCACAAGGTCCTACCATCACTGAAATACACACACTACGATTATATCAGAAAATGAATGCTTCTTCAGGTTATCGACTGAATTCAATTGGTAGAAAATGACAAAACTTGTGCCTTTTGAACTGTATCATAAATCATTAAACATAATTTTATTGTTTGCTATATCCGACCATCAATCCGATTCCCGGTTAAGGCTGAGGAATTTTCAAAAATCCCTAAAGGCATTATTAATTGTTGTCAAAAATAAAAAAAGTCTCCTTTCCGTATAAAATTTCCAATATGGCGGCGTTCGCTTTTTCCACCCTGTATACCTACTCTGACACACGGAGCAATCTTATCCTCGCTGGTTTATAATTGACGAAGTGAGAAGCAATTTCAATAAAAAGAGTTCAGATTTTTTTGACACCACATCGAGCCCGCTGTCGCTTCCACCTCAGCCCCCGCTCCCGCCTCATCCACCGCTACCACCTGTTACTTGCTCTCTAGTAATAAAGCCTTGCAATAAGCTCCGGCCCGAGGCACTGCATTGTGCGTGTGCGCAGACCCGCCCGCTTCTACAGTTTATAATCTATTTTACGCAGTCGCTGGAAACAGTAAAACCAAAGAAGTACCTACAGCGGAGATTATTGGGATTATAGGAGTACCTTTCAAGCATGCAATGTAGAGGTACGGTGTGGCTTAAGTTTTTCATGTACTGGGTTCGATTCCAGCGATAAATAATACGAAAACATTTCAGGACAAAATACAACGCAATTCGACGTAGTCATGCATACATAACCTCACGCCTTCATTGCCAGAGTGGGGTAGGCAGAGCTACAGAATTACCAACAACTCTAAAAACTTGTTGTTTTTTTTTTTTTTTTTATGGCATAGATATGACAAACGAGCACACAGGCCACCTGATGGTAAGTGGAAACTGTGACCCATAGACATTCGCATTCACAAGACTGCAGAGCAATCCTAAGACTGCAAATGCGTTGCCAACCCTGAGGACTAAGATGGAATGCCTCTATGCTAGTCATTTCTATAAACACATTTTGCACAATTAGGCTAAGATGTTTACCAGTGTACTAGTGAGTGACAGGGTGCAAGCCCATCGTCTAACAGTTCTACAACCTTTATTTCCTTAATAGACATGTAAATATTTATTATTGTGTCTTGTAACAGTGCCCTTGTAGAGTTTATGTTGTTCACTAACGTTTTACCAAATCATCACTTGACAAACTATATAATTTTACAAAGTTTATTTCGGAAATAGATACTTTCCGTCGCATTGTTTTATATTTTTTGTGGTCGAAAATCTAACCTATCCTTACTTATTTAATACGCCCATGTAACCCATTTAATATGTTATAGTTTAAGCACAAACACGTTTTTGCGAAATTAAACTTTGTAAAATGATATAGTTTGTCAAATGATGATTTTGGTCGAAAGTCAGGATACCATTTATGTTGAAACTGAAGAACTGTATTTTTAAGACCTCATTATATCAAGTAATAAATTACCATGACTTAATCGCCTCTTACGACATCCACGGGAAGACATGGTGGCACTGTTCTATCTAACCCGGCTACCACCAATACCAATTGGAGAAGGGATAGCTTATACCCTGGTTTAACACATAGGTTGTTTTTAATCCCGTAAAATTTCAAAGTTTTCAAGGGAATAACCATAATTAAAATCCCCTGCATCATTGGACCAATAACTAATTCTACGCGGACGAAATCATGAATAGAAGCTAGTTTTGCAGTAGATAACTTTTCGTGAAGTAAGAGAGTTGAAACAAAAAACGTAGGACAGGATTTTAGGATTTCGAAACCAAAGGAATTATTTATGTTTTTTTTTTAAAGATATCAGCTGTCAAACCAGAGGTCGCTACTATATCGGGGGTTTTTATTTAAAAAAAACAAAGATGGTTATTCACTAGCACGGGCACTTTTACACGTCAAAAATCTACCAGCCTATTTACTTAATAGTAATGCCTGTTGCTATATATCTCGTATTATTTATTTATGTAGATATTAGAAAACCAACACAAATGAGCGCAATAATAAATATTTGCAAAATGTTTTAACTACAGAATGTATTTCCTAAACAGCTTCCACTTAAACATGTTTTATAAAAAATAAAAAATAAGAACATGACATGTGTAAAATTAGGGCAACGATAATTGCCAACAGCTTCGAAGAATAATTCAAAAAAGGCGCCATCTCTTAATCAGAGAGAGAAAAACTTACACAATTTCCAAATCCCTGTCTTTTATAATTTAGCTACCATTATATTTCAAATGTATTGCTTCTTACTCAATTAATATTCCTTCCACAGCTGGCAGCCTGTTGCCACGCGCGTCCATTCAAAAATCCGTTTGAAAACTAAAAAAAAATCACTTATTCCGTACCGTATCAACGTCGATATTTATTTCTCCTAATTTGACTGCATTTCTTGGTTAGCAGTCGTGACCATCAATCATACACTCATCCCGCTCGCGCTCACGTAAACCCCATTAATCTGTCTCTGTCTTTAGGTTTAGGATGCGATGCGCGTACGCCGCCGAGCCCGCGCGTGCCGAGACGTCGTTCCTTTTTTTTATTACAAGAAAAACCATAATAAGAGGTTGTTAGGGATAGTTTTTGTTAAAACGAGTAAAGAGGTGCGAAGTTGGGTAATTAACGACTGAGGGCTCTAAGTGTTGGGTAAAAAAGGGTTAAACTTTTAATGTTCTTGGTAAGTCAGATTGAGTCTGTAAAGGGTTAACGTTTTGTTTTAATTGGGAGTAAGATGCATACAAGAACGTTTTTTTTAAATAGGGTGAAGATTTTGTCGACGATGAAGTGACTTCACCCAGAAGTACTTAGCCTGTAATTTATTGCATGATACACAAATTACGTACTTTATAGGATTCTCTACACACGTGTCGTCATTTATAACCGACTTCAAAAAAGAAGGTTATGCGTTCAAGTGTATGTATTTTGTATCCATTTTGAAGACATACGTGCTTCGCGCTACCACCTCTAAGGTTCCAGAAGAAGAAGCCTTCCTGAATAATTGAGAATGCATGCGCTAAAATGAGTTTTGTACGCTCTGACAGGACTTCGTAAACTCGCCGGTTTATATGAGCTGCGCCGTGTTCACTCTTTCACTCGTTACACCGACTGAATACCGTTTTTAAGAGAATAACACCCTTATGGTCACCTCATGGAAGCGCTGGTAGATATATAATGTGGAAACTAGGGAATGCAAATAACCGGTTATAAACGGTTTTATCCGGTTATTTTCGTAAAAACTGTTATTAACCGGTTAAATTACATTCGCTGGTGTAAGCGTGCCCGTGCGGCTTATTTACTAAATGAACCTCTTTATTGATAACATGTCAAAAGCAATAATATGGTTTTTCCCAGTAGAATAAAGCACCTGTCTGTACGCAAGCGTAGCGATTTAACTATAATAGTTAATAGTGGTTCCAGAAGCGCGCATGGCTCGCCGCGCGCGCCGGTCACGTCCCGCGCACGCGCCGCGCGCTCCACTGTCGTGACACGGCATTACGGATACGACACGACAATTGGCACTGGGCCGAGATTCTAGACGGTAAAAGCGTTTTATATCTTTGACCTGCTAGCCTATTATAGTCGTGTCTATCGGGTCTCTATTGACTGCCATAATTATTTTTAGTCATAATGTGTTTTAAGTCATAGTTTTCGCAAGTCATAATGCATTTTTCTCAGGACTCGGTTATTTTTTCAGGATTTTTATAAACCTAACCTAACCTAACCTAACCAATCTACACGACAAACGTTTATTAAAAACTGTAACTTCAGCCTGAAAGAAGTTATGACGAAAAAAAGTATGACTAACAATATATTATGACCAACGATATGTATGGCAGTCAAAGGGATCCGCGTGTCTATCATGTGGATATAGCATGTGTCACTCTCTGACCAGTATGTAAGTGCGAGAGTGACGGATGCTTTATCCACCGCGGTAAAGGTCGTAGGGCCCAGGGATCTATTCTAGGTGGAAAAATCCTAATTTAGCCTTCCGTTTATCTGATGGTGCTCAAACCAAACCCTTGAAAGATCACTCGCGTATCTATTCGTTTGTCACAGCCTGTTTTTAACCGATTTCTAAAAAGGAGCACGTTGTACGTTCCACTGTAAAAATATATATGGATTTTTTCAATGACTGGAGGTAAAAACTTGAAGTTCGTTTTTTATTTATTTAAAGCAGTACCTAACGTAAATAAATGGTTATTTAATAGAACTTGGTATCGCCATATATCTTAAATGGACGAGGGAAATAACACTTGACTTTATATCAAAAACTGAATACATGATTCATTTTGACTTATCTAATACAGTGTGTTACCAGCACCCGGGCTTTTTTTAAAGTAGGTTAAAATAACGTATATCTGTAACGTAACTATGACATTAATTTAATTAATAAACACATTTTCAGGCTTTGTTAACTTTCTAACAAAATTTTAATTGCCAGCAATGTAAAGCACAGCAAATTGACAAGTGCAAATGACAGTCGACGGATACTTTGATTATTTATGATTTGCCCCCGTACCACGACGTGCCTTGTACCAAGCAACAGCGATACTGATAACGATGAACACGCAGCACATGCACTACATTAAAAATGGACAGTATCTAAGAAAAATCATTGTGAAGTTATTTTAATTATTTTTTAATTGATAATACTTGCAAACAATTGCTAAAGCAGCATATTATCGGCAGTTTTAATAAATGCCCGCATGCCGGTAACACACTGTATAGTAAACAACTTTCTAACCTCAAAATGTTTTTTTTTGGGTAAATCTGCTCTTTTATCGTCAATAAAGTAAACCGAGTTTACCTACTCAGTTTTATTACTCGGCCAATTTACTAGCTGTGATTGCTTAATTTAATTTCAAATGGCTGTTATACCCAAAAAAGCTTAATTTTGAGGTTAGAAAGTTGTAAACTCTATTAGACAAGTCAGAATTAACACGGTATAAGTGTATACAACAAAATGGTATGGAAACGCGCCCCGTTGCGGAGCGAACGGCTAAGGATCGGCTTCGTTTCGACATTGCTGCTCGTACTGTTACTAGCTCCTGTGACATAATTTATATGACATAGGTAATAATTGTTATCATAATCATTATGTCAGCTAAAATACACCACTCAAATACCATAAGCACTTACAGAAACAGAAGTCAACGCGTAACATGACGCTTTAACCTTTATTGCATAAAAAAAGTAGAAATGGCGAACTAAATGCCTAATGGCATTCTCTACCAGTCAATCAAATAATCATACAGAAACTAACAAAGTCAATTCCTGTAACTTGAAAAAAGTTTTCAATTACTGTAGGACCGCATAATTATTTTTTGATATCACCTTAATTGCACAAAAAAAACAAATGCATAATACTTAATGGCGGACCCTTATCATATCCTTTAACCCTGGAGTTCTCTTACTATGCGTCATGGACGCCCCGGGGCGTCACTAACCGGTGCGTCAACTTCTATTACTGGGGAGAAAAAAAAAATACAGTGTGTAAAGTATAAATAAGTTTGGTAATCTCTACTTTAACCTACTGACAAACAGTGTTTGCATTGTTGTGTTCTAGTGTCGGGATAAGACAACCAGTGATATTGACTAGAGAGAAAATAGAGGCTTTAAGTTTGTAAATGTCATTGGGTCTCAGATCTATTAAAGTTAAAAAGTATAATTCACTAGCGACCCGCCCTCGCTTCGCTTCGGTTAATTTGAGATTTCTATAACACACGTACATAAAACAAAATTTACTATACATAAAAACCTTCCTCTTGAATCACTCTATCTACTAAAAAAAACCGTTTCAAAATCCGTTGCGTAGTTTTAAAGATCTAAGCATACATAGGGACAGACAGCGAGAAGCGACTTTGTTTTATAATATGTAGTGATAGTGATTGGCGACTACTGATTCTCCCTCGCTTCACTTCGGTTAATTTGAGTTTTCTATAACACCCGTACATGAATCAGAATCTATTAGGTATACATATAAACCTTCCTCCTGAATCACTCTAACTATTGCTGAAAACTGCATTAAAATCTGATAAGGCGTTTAAAAGATCTAAGCGAACAGACAGTGTAAGCGACTTCATTTTATCAGTAACTAGGGACCCGCCCTCGCTTCGCTTCGGTTTATGTGAGTTTTCTATAACACCCGTACTTAAAACAGAATTTAATTTACATAAAAACCTTCCTTGTGAATCACTCTATATCTATTAAAAAAAGCCGAATCAAAATCCGTTGCGTAGTTTTGAAGATATAAGCATACATAGGGACAGAGTGACAGCGGGAAGCGACTTTGTTTTATACTATGTAGTGATCGTTACGTAAAGTCAGCGTCATATATAAGGTAAAATTCATAATGACCAAATAGTTCGATACGCCATATTAATTATACGACGAAGCGAACTATTTCAGCTGACGCTGACTGTACATAAGCTCTTGTGCATTACATGCGCCCGTTGATGTCTTTCCTATTGTTCATTACCATTTATTTTTGGGTTTACATATTTCTACGACATAGTATACCATTATCTATCCTAATATCACATTATGACCATCATAAAAAAATCTTATCTGTAAAAATGTTATTATTGCTAAATAATAACATCGATTTCTATAATATTATTTCATACAAAAAACGAACATCTCTGAAAAACAAAGAAATTTGATTTGACCTCTATTCTAATATCAGTCGAGATGACGAATGAATTGTCAATTTGCATACATATTTGACAAATGTCGCACGTAAGTAAGATATCGAACGATATGATAGTTGGAGCTGACTCTAGTTTGTCTCTGAATTAAAAAAACCATGACAGCTGTTAGAAACTTTTCAATCTTTTCATTACCGCCATTTCAAATTTGTTGAATGTGGGTAGATAAAGTAGCGTATGTAACTGTATAATATAATTAGGCATTAAAACACTTGTGTGATGTTACTATGAAACTCGGCTCGTTTCATAAACCCACACTCGTGTTTAATACCCTTCATTATGTACAGTCACATAAACTACTATTATATTTGTAGCAATATTAATGATTCGCACTTTAACTGCATATTTTGCCGTCGTTTTTCGCCGGCAAACTTGCACGAAATACCAGGTCTACATAAAATGTACTATTACCTATTCTCTCATGTTCACGTCAAAGCGTCCGAAACACGTAGAACTGTCTAATCAATGTATTCCATAGACAATATAGCTACCGTTACGTCTTCGCCGCGCATTCTAATGTTCCCTCTGAACTTGCCGCTCTATGGGCATTTAAGTTTATAGCGTGTTTAAACTTTATTGTTCCGAAATTCTGAGGCCAAGTGAAAAATGGTTTAAGTCGACTTAACTTGGTATATATATGGAGTATATTAGACTTAAAACCTTTACTTGATCTTCAGGAAACTTACACTTTGTTACTAGGACTTCAGAACTGTAAGTATACATTGACGACGCTATAAGCCTATAGTTGGTATAGATACATTTCTTTTTAAAGATTTCAATTTCATTGTAAAGTTGAGGTTGAAAGATTTCTTTATCGGTTTCTGAAACTTTGAGAGCCCCCATTATTTTTTAACGTTGCTTTACGCTTCTACTAAGAGTTTTATTTGAACACCATAACATTCAACTATCTATCAAAATAAAAATTTCGTGAATAAACCAAGTAATTCCTTTTTTTTCGGGGTTTAAAGGTCGAACTTCGGTGTCTTGTAATAAAATTATAAAAAAAATGTTATTAAATAGCCCTTAGATAAATTAAGGGTTAAAGTACTTGAAATGGATAGTTAATGGTTTCTTCTACTCGCCTGTTTTTTTTTGACAACGCTCTACCAAACACCCTGTATATTAAACACCAAAGCTTTTTCAAAAACTATGTATGCATTGAAATAGGTAAATATTTAAATAAAACCCTGTCAAATTACCCATACCGGTAATCGAACCCAGGACCAGTAGTTTCATAGCGGTCACAACCAACTAGGCTCGACACATAAATTAAAATATGTTATTAAAATTAAATAGTCATTTATAATCTTAGGCGACCGCATGCTCGTTTAGAATATTAATTAATTAAATACCTTCCCAAACTTATTTTGAATAAATAAATATAACGTACAAACGTCCCACGAATTATATTTATTAAATTTTAAACTTAGTATTGACTTCAATACATATTATATTTGTGGCCCGTAAACCCTTAAATTTACATAGGGTTTTACATTTCAATCGATAAACCGTTACCATAATAAAACCCTGTCAAATGTCATTCGTTTGTATATCACAGCTGTTTCTCAGAAACGATCTCAACGATGTTTTTTATATTTTTTTAGAAGCTGAATCTGATGTACTTCTGGGAGATAATGACACAATTGTGATTAATTTTAATAACGTTGTATAAAATACATGTAATATAAAATCCCTAATTCCAAAGCTGATAGCTATTCACTCACATCCCTGTTATAATTATCAACAACCTTCCTTTACTCAAGTTACTAAGTTGTACTCAGCTGTTTTATATCTTTCAGTGCATTTGTGGAATTACTGTGAGACAATGAGCGCCTCAAACATGAAATCTCGCAAGGCCACTGCACGCCAGCAAGAAATCCAGCTCAAGGCCGCCTTGAAACAGCTGCAGGAAGCTAGGACCTTGAATGACCAGTTAAATAGGGAACGGGATGACAGCGAGGAGGAACTGAAGAAACTGATGGACAAGAACACGGTGTTGAGAAGCGATCTAGTGGAGTATGACTATAAGTTATCAGATGCTCAAGATAAGTTAGAGCAGTTGCAGTCTGTGATTGATACTTTTAACCAGTGCGCTTCTACCCACGAAGTGGCATTAAAGCGCATCACAAACCTGGAGGAAGAACTGGGCGCAGCAAATGAAGAATTAAATTATTTAAGAAAAGAACGTCAGTGCTATGATAGTTTAACAACACAGAACCTGTACCAAGAGCTGGTAGGGAATAACGATAAGGACAGTAAGAAATTAATATTCTTTAACAGCAATAATAAATTGAAGAAATATGTTAAAATTAATAATTATATTAGGCGAACACAAAAATTAATCAAAAGTCAAAAATGTATTAAAAACTATACTAACATGAAATTAGAATTATCAGTAATGAAAGATAGGGTGCGTCAGTGCAATGATAAATTAGATTCAAGTAGGATAGCGTATGATTTAAATACTCAGAAACTCGATGCTGAGATTACTAAGTTAAAGGACCAGCTTGAAGTTACTTCTTTAAAGTATGTAACCACTCAGAAAGAAGTCAAGGAGCATATTCAGGCTTTCACTCAATTGGTAGAAGAAAGTAGATTAAATGAAGAGCGTTTTAACTCTCTAATTAACAGTGGTTATGGTAATTGTGATAGATTACAAGCTTCACCAACTATTGTGATTCAGCCAGATATGGCTCTTGATACTTTTAAGGAGTCCCCTAGACAAATTTTAAGTAGGACTAAAACTATTGTTTATTCCGACCAACTTGGATCTGGACTAGGTTTACTGTTAAATAATAAATTAAAACAAAAGGTTACAAATTACTGTTACCATAATGCAACTTTAATGCAATTAAGTGATTTACTTTTAAAAGGAAGTTTTGACAAGACCACCACTTTGGTCATTTTGGTAGGTAATAGTCTTAGTGTGGATAAGTCCAGTGTTGATAAATTAATGTCAACACTTAATATAATTGAAGGTAGGGGAATAGGTAAAATAATATTGTGTGCGCTACCATACTCACACAGTATGCCATATAGTCATAATAATAAAATAGCTCACTTTAATTCTATGATGTATAATGCTATATGCTGCAATAAAAAATATCATTTCTTTGATTTTAACAAATTTATAAAGCGCCTTACCCTAACCACAGGAAAAATTCATTTGCCAAGGAAATATATTTTGACTTTGGTTGACCTATTAGCTTTTAATATAGAACCAAATATATACAGTAGCATCAAGTCCCAGCAAGCCAATATTAGCAATAATGCCTTACATCATGATTTAAACTAAATTATAGGACAGCGGAAACACCCTTGAGTATAAATTTAATCCATCAAAATATTCAAGGTTTTTCCAGCAAAGAACTAGAAATAGGGTTGTTCTTAGATAATGAAAATGTACAAATTATGTGCATTACTGAACATTGGCTTAGACCAGACCAATTGATATTAGATTTCATAAATTTTAAATTAGTTAGTTATTTTGCCAGAAAAAGTGCCATTCATGGTGGCTCTCTTATAATTGTTAAAAGTACCCTTAAATCCAAAGAAAGAAAGGATATTATAAAGCTATCGATAGAAAGGATTGTAGAAATTTCTTGCGCAGAACTAGAAAGTTATATAATAATATGTGTTTACAGACCACCACTATCTGATTTTTGCACATTTGAATCTACCATGGAACATGTGTTAAAATTAGCAAGTAATAGCCAGAAGCATGTTATAGTTTGTGGAGATTTTAATGTTAACTTACTTGAAACGTCAAATAATACCACTCGGTTACTAAGTTTATTTAAATCTTTTAATTTAGCTAATCTGTTCTTTGAACCCACACGGATAGGTGTTAGTAGTGCAACCTGCTTAGATAACATTTTTTGTAATTGCGAATGTTTGGATAAAGAAATATTTAATTGTTTTAATTCTGACCATAGTGGTCAGAAGGCATCTTTCTTAAATGATTTTTATCAAAAACCTCAGACGATAACATACCGACCTATAACTAGCAATCGTTTGGAATTATTCAAAAATAAAGTTCAGGCTAATCTTTCAGTGTTACCTTTCTTAAACAATGACTCTAATAGTATTTACAAAGACTTGTTTGGCGTAATTCTACACCAATTTAATAATAATTTTAAAATGAAAACTATTTCTAGGTCGAAAACCAAGTTTAGTGAATGGGCTACTGTAGGCATTCATAAGAGTAGAAATAGGCTTTATGACCTATATAAAGAGAGGGAGGACAATAAGAACGCCGACTTCCTAATTTATGTTAAGAATTATTCGAGGACCTTTAAGCAAGTTTGTTTAACTGCTAAGGCAAATTTTCTTAGTCTTAAACTCAAATCAGCTGACAATAAAGTAAAAACTGTATGGAATATTATAAATAGAGAAACAGGAAAATCAAAAACACGTGACAATCAAGTCACCATAAACGCAGGTGACAAACAAATCACGTCAAATAAAGACGTTGCCTTAGCATTCGAAGATTATTTTTCAAACATAGCCTCTAATACAACGAAATGTCTTAAATCATCCGCGGTTGAAGCTCAATCATTACTTTGCACTAATGTCAGTAAATGTAATATAAACTTTGAATTCAGCCCTGTAAATTCAGAATCAATAGTCAAGGTATTTAAATCGCTTAGTTTAAAAAAGACTGAGGATTTGTGGGGCACATCAGTTAGAGTACTATTTCATATCATAGATGTAATTGCACCCCATTTATCATTAATTTACAATAATTGTTTATCAGAGGGGATCTTTCCAGATCTCATGAAATATAGTAAAGTCATACCTCTTTTTAAATCGGGCGAGATGAGTGATTTAACGAACTTCCGTCCCATTTCCATACTACCCGTTTTAAGTAAAGTCTTTGAGAAACTAATGCTGAATGATATGTTAGGTCACTTTAATAGAAATAAAATACTTAACAGTAACCACTTTGGGTTTACCCGAGGTCGATCAACAATAGATGCGGCTTCTGTGCTCATTAAATATATATATAACAGTTGGGAGAAATCTTGTGATGCAGTAGGAATATTTTGTGATCTTTCTAAAGCTTTCGATTGCGTGGATCATTCGACCCTAATTTTAAAATTAAAACATTATGGATTGTCCAATAAAGCTTCAAGTCTCATGTCTTCTTATCTAAGTGATAGAACTCAAACAGTTGTTGTAAACAAAACGCAATCTGTTGGAGCTACAGTGAAATTAGGTGTGCCGCAAGGCTCAATTTTAGGCCCTTTTTTATTTCTGGTTTATATAAATGACTTACCACCAACAGTAGATAAACTTTGTGAGATTGTACTTTTTGCTGATGATACTTCATTAATTTTCAAAGTAGATAGAAAGTCCATTGACTACAGTAGGATAAACGCCACACTAGTTAAAGTACTTAATTGGTTTACTAGTAACAATTTACTACTAAATGCTAAAAAAACTAAATGTGTTAGGTTCGCTTTGCCTAATGTTAAACCGGTAGATTCTAGTATTTTTCTAAATGAAGAGTGTCTGCAAATGGTAGATAAGGCAGTTTTTCTAGGCATAACCATAGATAAAAATTTGCAATGGAGTCCCCATATAGCGGTACTGGCAGGTAAACTAAGTTCGGCAGCTTACGCGGTTAGGAAAATTAGACAACTAACTAATGTTGAGACAGCTCGCATAGTTTATTATAGTTATTTCCATAGTGTGATGTCGTACGGTATTCTGGTTTGGGGTAAGGCAGCTGAAATACAAAGTATATTTGTCTTACAAAAAAGGGCTATTCGTTCTATTTATAACTTAAATTCCCGTGACTCCTTAAGAGAACTTTTTAAAGAAATTCACATCTTAACTGTAGCGTCTCAATTTATTTATGAGAATATTATTTATGTTATTAAAAATTTAAATTCTTTCACCAAAAATTCCGATGTACATAATCTAAATACAAGAAATAAAAATAAAATTGTTATCCGAAAATTCCGCGTCCGTAAAGTATATAAATCATTTGTTGGTCAATGCATTCATTTCTATAACAAATTACCTGACGAAGCTTTAACATTACCCTTTCCAGCACTTAAAAATTACTTAAAAAAGTCGTTAATATCTAAAGCGTACTATAGGGTCGAGGACTATCTAACAGATAAAAATGCTTGGCCTAAACCCGAAACTTAGTCATTCATAATTTGTAAAATTGCAAAGTTGTTTGTATAGGGGACACCGTTTTTTTTTTTCCCTCTCCTCTCTTCCCCCCCCCCCCCCCCTTGTCTCTCTCGTAATGTTTTTGACATGTTTTCCTGCTGAACTACGCATGCTATTTGCTATTTGATATTATATTTAATTTAATATTTATTGCTGTATATAATGCTAGATTAAGTACTACCATTGTAACATGTTTAAAAAATGACTGACTGCTGAGTTTCTTGCGGCGTTTCTTCTCGGCAGTGGTCTCCTCTTGGGAAGCGCTGGTAGATTCATGACATGTAAAAGTGCCCGTGCGGCCTACTTACTGAATAAATATCTTTTATCTTTATCTTTTGATATCCCTTAAACAGCGCAACCGACTTTCATAAAACTTAAAGAAAACACATCAGAATTGGTCCATCCGTTTGGGAGATACCACAGTTAGACACAGATATACAAGTACACAAATACACGGATACACTCGTTTAACATTAAAAAGAACCCTAAAATTGGGTTATTTGATCAATTTGAAATAATGTACCATAATGGATAATTACAAAGTGCAATTTAACAGCTTAAAAAAGTAAAAAGTTCTATTTACTTTAAAACCAAAAGCTTCGTGAGCGAATATTATAAAAGCTCATATATAATTCAAAAGCGCCGACGTCTCAATCCACCGATAGGATCGTGAAATTCATGGTCACGAGCTACCGCGGCACAATAAGACAAACACACAGATTAGCTGGATTTATGGTATTGTCTATGGACTAATGGGAACAGATAAAATGCTTACGTAGGTTTATGCAATATTATTTTATTTTGTTTTGCGTCTTTGCCTGTAACGGTTTGGGGATTCACTGTCGCGCTCAAAAACATTTTGGAGAACGTTAACTTGTTCTTTTTTTAAACTTGGTATATGAAAAATCATCAAATAAGAAGTTAATTCTGACTCATTGCACAACCATGAAGTTTCAGAATATGGGTTATGGACAGCAGTGAAACAATGCTGTTATTACTATTCCTCGCGCGACAAATAAGTTTGACATTGTTTTACCGCTGTCAACAATGTCAATAGGTAAAAACTTCATGGTCAGGAATGACTTCTTATCTGCCTATTACTGTAAGGAATCTTTGTCTCCTGTCATTGTAGAAAGGAGTTTTTTTTTGTGTGGCATAGAGAAACAAACACACCTGATGGTAAGTAGGATCTGATACCTATAGACATTTTTCAGTCTCAAGAATTCGATCTTAAGACTACTAAAGACAGATAAAAATGGATAAAAGGATAAGATGGTGGTACACACAAAGTGCAACCCCTACCACCAAAAAACACCAAAATCAATCAAATCATTTACGAGAATTATTACAAAGTTTATCACCAACGGAAATCGAACTTACGACCGCACAGCAGGTTTGGCTGCTGTTGGAGCAACGATGACTACATCGACGACGCGATTAGTCTTATTACTATACTTCATTTGTTTATGTATTCAATAAAAATGTAAACACAAAACATGTGGTATAGTTCGTCAGCCAATAAGAGCAGAACACTGATACGTCAAAGCTAGACAAAATAGTTTTGATTTGCGGTGTAACAAAGCGGTTTGGTTTGTTTATATTTAATTACCGACACAAACGGAGTATAGTAACTCTGCCTATGAGGCTAGCGGTCCAAGGTTCGATTCCTTGGGCAAATAAAGTTCACACAGGTCCAGATCACATTGAAACAGACATTATAAAAAAAAAAGGTTTAACGGATCATTTTCGTTTTGAAATTATTCACTCATCGCTTAGCTACGAATACTGGTAATTTTAGACCAGAAACTCCCACTTGGAGCATTTAGAAGGGCATTAGAATCTAAAAGCAGATAATCTAAAGGTCGTTGTCACTTCATTCATCCAAGTGTTCCCATACACCGCCGTCCGTTGACCTCAAATTTCCACCATTCCATACAAAATTACAGGGCACCAATCGTCGCCGAAACAAATGACATAATTGTCAAAATTGTGTTGACACGTGACAATACGACAAAAGGGACAATAATATCGAACACGCACAAGAGCGAGGGGAACAAAAAATGGCGCGTCAATGTCAATTATAGGCGGGAACGGAATTAGAGAGCACGACGCCGATTTCGAATTTGGAACCGTTTTGTTTTAACGATAAATCGAACGAATCTGTGGTTTGCCGCGGGTGGTCTATAGTCTATGGTATTATTTTGATTGTTTGTGAATGGGTGTTCATGAATGGAACGCTGTCATCAGCCAGCGTTTTGGGGCTTTCTAGAGTGCCAGTGCGAGGGAATGAAAACAATTTTGTAAGGCTTTGAAAAGTATGGCAATAATTTGCTTTCTTAATCAACGTTGGCTAAAGAAGTCTTAGCATAGTGTTGGACTATTTTATGACATACATAGAAGTATTATCTTCGTACTAAATATATTATTAAGAATTGATATTCTTAATTGTTTAATAAACGCCATAAGCAACTTAATTATAACCCAAAACCGCCACATTGTCGGACGAACGAATAAATTACAATAAATTAACTATAAGAGCGCATTAGCGTATTTATTGCGCAAATAATATCGCCCATATATCGTCCTTTCGCCGGCCCTAATTACACCTTTAGCCTTTCATATTAAAAAAACTAACCGACAAAGCCTTTAAGGTCAAAAATCCCACTTACCCAACAAAGCGTTACCTACTTTTAAACGTGATGTCAGTCACGTTCACATTCGCAACCTTATTGGCTTTGGTACTTACGCCGTTTCTTTTAGCCGATCTTTTGGCGCGATGTGGGTGTTCGAAGTATGAAATTACGAGTCGCGAACGAGCGACAGTTTTTTTTTAAACGCATCGCTATGGATTACTGTTATTGTGCCTATTGAAGATTAAAAGTTTGCGTTATGGTTTCCGATAATTTCTTATTTAGGTTTGGGTTTTAGGTATTTTATTGGGTTTTTCAAGCTACAAATTTAAGATGCCGATTACATTGAGTATAATTTTTCAAGAGAACGTTGAGAATGGTCTATTTTAGTTAGTTTTATAAAACTAAACATAGTACAATGATTTTTATAAGTACAAATTGATTCCTAGACCACTTCGGACCATGTTAAAGTGACTTACGTTTTGGTTGATTATGTCACTTTGACATAGTCCAAAGTTGTCTAGCAATCAATTTCCTCGATTGTACCTACTTGGTTCTTTTTAAAGAGAACGCCTGAATTGCACCATTTAAACTAAACATCGAGAAACGACAATATTCTAGTCACTTTAAAAAATATTACTTATATAAATCTTGATACAATTTCCAGAATCTTCTACAGAAATATTACGTACAAAATTACAAGGAAAGTACAAAGTTACTGTAAAACGGGGTGAGTAGGGACACAACATAAAATGAAGCGTATGTTACTAATTATAAGACTGAAATTATTTCCAATAGACGTAACGTTATTGTCCATTCAACACTAAACTTATTCTTATTTGTAACAAGTTATGACTTATTTTAGGGTTTAACGGTAGTGCTAACTTTCAAATCGCAATATCTCTTTAAGTTACTAAGACAAATAGACATGTTTTATCTGTGTAATCTTAATGCTCAACGTTATTTTTACTCAAATTATCAACGTCAAAATTAAAACTGAGTAAAGCAAGTAAAATCTTGACACAATGTAACGTAAAATTTATAAATTTAAAAAAAAGCGCAGAGGATGCGTCAAAATATTGAAATAACGCGATAACTGGGCGATATTTACGGCGTCTAAATAAAGTGGAACGGGCTTGAAAGGGCGATAATTTTATTTATCGCTTTATAATGAGGTGTTTACACGATCGGACCTTAATCTTACTTTTTAAAGTTGAGGCGACATAAAATGAGTCACACATTACGAGGGTCGCGAAATTGTGGTGGTAATTTTTTGTTGAAGTACCTACTCGAAATTTGACACATGTCATTTTGATATAATTTATAACCTCAAATTTTATAATTGCACGACGGAAAACGTTGTCAAAACTGACGATATTAAAGTACTATAATTTTCTCAAACTTAGGAGAGTTACAAATCGTTATTTTCATGTAAATAAACATTATTGAAGGAAAGCTATCGTTTGTTGACAATACGATAGCATGCCAAAAACAATATGGTTTTACAAAGTCGAAAAGAGTCCCATAGATAGATAAAATATGTTAAATGTTAAATCTTCTTGTTTTTTTTTCTTAATATACTTAGATCGTAATCCCTTTAACCCTTTTTTATAAGTAAATGTTTCTTTAACTACCACTGTAAAAAAAAACCTATTTGTAACATAAAATGAAATCACACCTACAATTACATAAAAAAACCCATCCACAAATGTAAATACAAGAGCTGCCCTGCGTAATCGATTCATCGAATCACGCTAATTACGATCGATTATTTCATATTCGATTAAAAACACGGAAGCTGCCAGCAATCATCGATAAAAAAAAACTAGATTATCAGTAATAGATGCTTTCGTCATAAATATGTACGCGGGTATGGGAAAATATCGTTCAGGTCAGCTTTCTTTTCTATTATACGTGCGCATGCGATGATTTGTTGACTTCCGCGTTAAAAAGTTTAACACGAGTTTTTCTGAGTATGTACTCACAGGATCGGGGGAAGGCTTGAGGTCATTATGTTACAAAAAGTTTTATGCATTGAATAAGTCATGGCTAAGTCATTATATCGTTCATTGAATATAAAACGGACACAATCCAAAATGAGTCAGTGTTGCATTTTATAATTAGAAGCTGTTGGAATACGATTTTTAATGGAAGTTTTTTTTATGGCATAGAGAAGACAAACGAGCACACAGGCCACCTGATGGTAAGTAGACACTGTGACCCATAGACATTCGCATTCACAAGACTGCAATGCAATCCTGAGACTGCAAATGCATTGCCAACCCTGAGGACTAAGATGGAAATTGGAATGCCTCTATGCTAGTCATTTCACCGGCTGTCTTATCCCCAAACCGGAACACAACAATGCGAACACTGCTGTTTGGCGTTAGGTTAATGGATAAGATGGTGGTAGCGATCCGGACGGACCCTGCACAAGGTCCTACCACCCGCAATTACTATTATACGATTTATTTTGGAATGTGTCTGTTTTGTATTCAATGAGCGACATAACAAAAAGTTTTATGCATTTTTGTATGAGATAGAGAAGACAACCAAGCACACAGGCAATCTGTAGGTTAATGGGATCTCGGTATAGACATTTGAATTCTCAAGACTATTAAATCTTAAGACGGCAATCCTATCTTATCATACATAACTTATTGCGGGTGGTAGGACCTTATGCAGGGTCCGTCCGGATCGCTACCACCATCTTATCCATTAACCTACCGCCAAACAGCAGTGTTCGCATTGTTGTGTTCCGGTTTGGGGATAAGACAGCCGGTGAAATGACAAGCATAGAGGCATTCCATCTTAGCCTCAGGGTTGCAAACGCATTTGCAGTCTTAGGATTGCATTGCAGTCTTGTGATTGCGAATGTCTATGGGTCACAGTTTCCACTTACCATCAGGTGGCCTGTGTGCTCGTTTGTCTACTCGATGCCATAAAAAAAAAAATGCAGATGGGCCGTTTCAAATAAACTTCGACCCCTTTAGAACCTTTTGTGCAATCTCTTACACAATCAGCTGTTCGAATATGCAGTTCCTCATTGTGTTCTTCGTGCCTTCAGCGTAAGAGCATCAGTTAAGTTAGAAAAACTCAGTGGTACGTGGAAGACCGACGATCTGATAAAGGTCACAGGAAACTGCTGCATGACATCAGCAGAGGACCGATCGTTGGAAAACCTTGCGGAAGGCCTTGTGATTTATTATAAAGTTTGTCATCAATAGGAATCGAAGTTACGACCGCGCACAGGTTTGGCTACAATTGGAACTACGATGACTTACGATGACAATCTCGAGACTGCGAATTCTTTGCATAAAAACACCTCATCTAATAACGACCCTTCTTTGAGAGCTGGGGCCGATTGCATAATAAAGTACAAGCTAGTGGTTTTGCACGGATTTTTATTAATAGTATGAAACGTATAAAACGTCAACAACAACGACGTTTACATCTTTGGCGATTTCAATTGACACAGGCTATACACAGATACACACTTTTTTATCGAAGGTTAAAAACCTACCATATCAAAGACAACTCAATCACAGACAATAATTAAAAAGGCGTGATAAATCTATCCAACCTCCACACTCTAGGACCTCATTGACATACCATAGACAATTACACATGTTGTCATAGACAATGATAAGAAGCATGCTCGCGCCCCGTGACGCTTGCTTCCTGCCCCGGGTTCACACGATAATTGACCATGGGAAGTAACGGGGTAGGCTAGACTAGCTCTGGACCCTGGACTTACCTGTGGCCGCAGTTTCCCTGTTTTTGGTTTGTTGTTGTTGTATTTTGTGTGTTTTCTGAATGTCTTCAATGCAAGGTTAGGTTAAGATTGATTTATAAAAAATCCTGAGAAAGTAAGTTTCTTAAGATTATACGTCAATAATTGCGATAATTTAGATCTAAAACCACAGATTAAAAATAACTATGGCAGTCGATCTAGACCCCGACGGACCTATAGATGTTTCTTTTAAACAACTTAGGTACTTTTCAATCCAACGACGAATTATAAACTAAAGCGCTGGGGTCATAGTGAAAGGGTATGTCTTCTGAAGATCAAGTGAAAAAGGGTTTAAATCCAGTATACTCCGTTTATGTATTTACCCTTTCGACTTGTACCCTTTTGTCGCTAGGACACCAGTACTTTACCGCCTGTAAGACATTTTAGAGACAATTTTTCCTTTCTACCCGATTGGTGAAGCAGGAGGATAATGTTTTTGATCTGTATGTATATGTGTGTATGGACTAAAGTACGACTTCATCGTCGTTATCTGAACCTTAGTGCGATTGTTAGTACGTGTTTTAATTTAGTCGCAGGTTTCGACAACGCCAAGTTTGGTCAAAGCGGTAGATGCCTAATCCCGTTATAGTGCATACGAGCGCGCGCGCGGCAACATTTATTTGCTGGTTCATACTTAGACGTCAAAAAGAAAAGTTAAAAAAAAACACTCGTAATGGAAACCGGTCACCATCACCCATAGACGTGAAAAACGGGACGGGTACAACCAAGCCACTGCCTTTTAGGGAATACTTTACCATCACATCATATGTATCTACACTTTGTATTTATTTCAGCATTCTAACTGCTGAGAGAGAGATGTAATTTCTCTCTTTTTCAACAACTTCAAACACTTTTGGCAACTGTTACTTTGTTACAGTAATATCTCTCTTAAAGGACATGTCATATGGCGCTAAGGAAACATCGTTGTGGGGTATTTTTTCATTTCTTAGATTCAAAGGCATTCTCAAGCAATAACAAGCGTTCTTTTTTTCAAAATCTGAAGAAGCATCTGCGATAGGTATATCTCTAGATGTTATAGTTATCTTCTATTGTTATAGTTGTTAAGAAGTACCTACATATCAAAATGTTTTTTAGGTTTGCAATTCAAACATTTATAAAATTGGCAACGTTACGCGACCTCCCACTTAATAGTTAAGGGGCTACCCGGCGTATTTTAGCGATTTTCAAGTCGATTCAAATAAGCCAAAATGTAGTACAAAAATCTGTAAAAAACATATATTTTAGCTTGGCATTTGTTCTTTATTTTTCACGGAAAAATATTTCGCAAATGTTTATATCTTAAGAGTATAATAATTTCCCGTGAACCTTTTTCTCGATCTATAATCCATTATAACTGCCTAATTATGCGATATTTACACATGAGACTTAACTTATAATTGGACAATAATGTGAACTTTAATTTGGCCGGATGTTTTTTTAATTGATTCTGTAGTTTTTGAGGAAAATAAAATATTCATGTTAGCGCGCTAATCCCCACTCGCGGGTCTATGCGGGGGCGACGGGCGGCATACGCCGCTTGGCCGTCGAACGGGGAACCCGTGCCGCTCGGAGCCACGCGCGACATGGCGACATGGCGACATCTAACGGCAAACCATGTACCACCAACTCGCCAGCGCCAACAGCGTCACAACGTCAGACAGCGGAACTAAACTGTTCTACAACGCGCAAGCGAAATTTCAACAGTCAGTTGATATATGTAGCACTTCCAACTTCATCCCAATGGACTTCTGTCCCCAGGCATAACACCCGCCTGGAGAGAGATCTCTCTATTGCCCTCTCTAACTACATTGGTGACCCTCGACAATGGACAATTATGCAACCTGACGACCTTCCAAGCAAATGACGCAGTCTCACAGCAAGCCGACTTACCCGCACTGTGCACCACTAGCATTCTGTCATTATGCCTGGTGTCTACAGTGTGCAACACTACAGCTCTCACTCAACAACCCGACTCACTGCGTCCAACTACGAGTACTTTACGAGCAAGGTACACGACGCACTGTTGTACTCCACTGACGAGTTTGTTATAATTTCTGGTAAATATACAGGGTGTTTGGCAGTCGGGTGTAGGTTTTAAGGGTGATAGTATAAGGGTCATTCCGAACATTTTTGACCACATTTACTATTATGCTAAGTTTCACGGTTTCCGAGATATTGATCATTTAAATAGGTTTTTTTTGTAATTTTTCCTTATGTCCGTGATACGAAAAACCCCTTAATTCAAGTATTAATTTAAATAAAAAACAGTGTTTTCTTGCATGACTTGAATCACTATGAAATAAGGAAGCTACATGCCATTTTTTTTTCCTTACAACTTTTTGAGTAACCTCACAAAATTGGTTTTTCCATACTTGGTGAAAAACAAACGCGGGGTTCTCTTAGTATGGAGAAAGTAACTCTTGCGCGTTTACTCAAAAAGTTGTAAGGAAAAAAAAATGGCATGTAGCTTTAAAACTTCCTTATTTCATAGTGATTCAAGTCATGCAAGAAAACACTGTTTTTTTTTTTAAATTAATACTTGAATTAAGGGGTTTTTTGTATCACGGACATAAGGAAAAATTACAAAAAATCCTATTAAAATGATCAATATCTCGGAAACCGTGAAACTTAGCATAATAGTAAATGTGGTCAAAAATGTTCAGAATGACCCTTACTATCATCCCTTAAAACCCCTACACCCGACTGCCAAACACCCTGTATATCCGTAAAGTCATCGTCAAAAGTAACTGATCACTTTAGTACCTTGTCGCTTTACTGTGTCATAAGCAATGCCAACAAGATTGACGAATTTAATGGGATTTAAAGTGCAAAACAAATGTTTTCACGATTTTTTGGTAAGTATTTAATGAATAAAATTTTATGTTCGATTGGGTTGCCAGCTCCTGGCCTAAAAAGTCTCAATACCAACTGCAAGTTATAGTAGTACGCCAACAATCCGTAAGATGTCGTTAGCGGCCTAAAAAGTTGGCCATTATAGTACATTTACTTTATACTAGATGGCGTTACGAAAAAGCGATGGCGCATGTACGTAAACTTGCAGAGGTGAGGAAAGGAAGTGGGGAGGGAAGAAGTTGAAATGCTCGAGGTCATTGAGACGGGGTACGCCCTTAAGATGACGTAATGTATTTTCGGGAATCAAACATGAACCCGTATTCAGCGCACGCGCACCGCCACACGACTGATCCACGTGTTGTACCTAGAAAAGCATTATTATTAGGGTTCGTCAGCCAAATGTGACCCTTTGACAAGCTGGTTCCTTTGTAATTTACTTAGAGTTTGGATTACTTTGAGGTTGAAGTTCAGTAAAACTAGATATATAGATATATAGATTCGAGTACAGTGAGACAGCTATTCTCTTAGAAGGTGCTTAAGGTTTTACTGTCACTGGCTGTAATAGCCTTTAAAAGCGGGATATCCGATTTTTATATCTATTTAGAACTTTAGAAAGAAGCTAAACTTCCAAAGTTAAACAGTGTATGTGTACATAAGTATATAAAAATCGGCAGTTGTTCTTTAGCTTCAGTGGCTTAAGGTAGGTCCACACTACAGGACGCGGTCGAATCGAACTGCGTGGCAAAATGGGCTTGTTATGGTAGACGGTCACGGAACCATGTTGCGTTGAAATGTCACAAATGTGCACCCGCCTTTAGGCTTTGTTTGTCGGTCAGTCAGTAACGGAAGTTTTTTATAATATAACCTACAGATTAATTAACGGCTTATTATGGTCGTTTTTACCGATGTGGATAACCGTAGATAAAAATCTGTCACTTTCTGACCAGTATGTAAGTGCGAACGTGACGTATGCTTTATCCACAGCGATAAACGCTACCATAAAACGGGGGCTGGCCCCTAGTTTCGGCCGTACGGAACCCAGCGCGCCCACTCCCGCGCACGTAAGACGGCGCGCGCGCCGACCCGTGACTTCGCTTCCTGTTAGGTGCTATGACCCCGAAGAAATGGTCTACAGCTACTCCGGAGTTGTTTCTAATTGCTGGCAGGATATCGGTCTCTATTTTATGGTCTGCCAGTTCTGTGACGTTTTTTGCGGATTTTTAAATTATAAATTTGATATTTTGTAAAGGAACGCCTTTACGAAATCTTTTAGCTGGTTAAACGTTTTTTAGTCAGGTTGGCTATTTCAACGTACAATTTAATTAAAGGCACCTTTTGTCCAATAAGGCGAAATTTAATTTTTTTTTAGTCTGAAACAGAGAGAGCTTCCATTTCTTTTTGTTTTGAAAAACACTCAGCTCTTTATCAGTTCAAGTTTGCCTTCTTATTCACAGGCAATTTCCATCTAAATAAGATTACCCAGTTACAAATAGGTATTGGAAACATGAAGGTTTCAGAAGACATAGGTTTTGATCAAGTTTTAATGTCGAGATGAGGTATAAATAGAGGATTTATTTCGTTTTCTCAATTCTGACGATCGCATTCTATCTTCGACCATTCAGATAGACATCTGAAACAGTCTGAAAAACATTTTTCCTGCGTTTTCCTTCTTCTAATTATCATCATCACTTTAGCCCACTTCAGGCGTTAAACTGTCACGCAACGCTGCCCGGTCCTGTTTTAAAATCATCCTTGGTTTTCTGCTATCAAACCAACAAACAGAGCCTATTCTACTAGGTAAAACAATATTGCTTTTGACGTGGTACGTTAATCTTAACTCAGACGCCATTATTTTCGAGTAAATAAGAGCTATCGTAACATTGACAAAAGATACAATACATACATACATAAACTCACGCCTTTATTCCCAGAGTGGGGTAGGCAGAGCTACAGAATTTCCAACAACTCTAAAAACTTGTTGATAATTCTGTAACTACATTTTGCACACTTAGGCGAAGATGTTTAACAGTGTATTAGTGACTGGTTGCAAGCCCATCGCCTAACAGTACTACACGCCTTTATTACCTTAGTCGGCTTTTACGACATCCACGCGAAGACTTGGAGTGGCACTATAATGTGCCAAATTAGAATATAGGTCCAGCGATGACATTTTTGTCGGTAAAAAATATATCGTCTTTGACCTGTTATCGTATTGTCAACGTATTGATAGCTCTTATTTACATGACAGTATACAAAAACAATACCATAATGGGTCGAAGACGATTTGGTTTTTATCGCCTCGAAAAGAGGCCTTGCCTTCTTGATCTTGCTTAACTTTCTAAATTAGCTTAGGGGATGGATACTACAGCTGATTAATGTCGGGTTCCTATATTCAAACCGTGGATAGATAAGGTTAAAATTTGACATTTGACCATACAAAATGTGTCAAATTTTAATCCGAAGTAAGCCTATCTGTCCGCGGTTTGAATATAGGAACCGGCCTTAAGAAAACAAGATAAATACGAAAATTTCCCGTCAAAAACCAACGTTAAACTACGATTCTGCTATTAATCACTCAAGTTCAGAAATCTTATAAATAAATGATCACGTTAGAACAAGTCTGCCTGCGCGAGCGCTGCCCCTAGGTAATTAATGCTAAAAACCATTATAAATAAAACTCAATCACGGCTAACAGTTAAACGGTCATGGGAAGCGCGCCTCATGCATATTGCACTTATATTTTACACTATAATGCCTATAATTGAACGCAAAAAGTGACGAAGTCATGCGTGTAAAGTTGATTTAAGTGAGTGAGTGTGGATATAGATTGATTACAAAAGACTGAGGTTGGAGAAGTTTAGGTTTTTTGCAGGTGAGGTGAATACTGAAATAATTTTGCAATTGCACCTTTTTATATATTAATAGCGACCCGCTTCGCTTCGCTTTGGTTTATGTGAGTATGACTATATAGCTTATAGACTTCCTCAATAAATGAGCTATCTAACACTGAAAGAATTTTTCAAATTGGACCAGTAGTTCCTGAGATTAGCGCGTTCAAGCAAACAAACAAACTCTTCAGCTTTATAATAGTAGTATAGATTTTGACGACGTTGGTACTAACTAGTATTCCAGGCGACGAAGCTAAGTTTTGGATGTTTTTTGATGTAAATACCGAAGTATTTATACATACATACATACATAAGCTCATGCCTTCATTCCCAGAGCGGGGTAGGCAAAGCTACAGAATTACCAACAACTCTTGTTGTAAATTTGTTGATAATTCTGTAACTAAATTTGGCGCAATTAGGCTAAGATCTTTACTAGTGTATTAGTGAATTTAGGGTGCAAGCCTATCGCCTAACAGTACTACAAGCCTTTATTCGCTTAGTCGCCTCTTACGACATCCACGGGAAGACATGGAGTGGCACTATTCTAACCAGGCAACCACACGGGACCTATGAATTTATTTCTGTATATATTTTACCCTTAAAGCTACTTCGTACTATAAGTATTCCTTAAGATAAACGTTATGAATTTTATTTTTAATAAACAAGTTAAATCGAATGAGACTAGATTATTTTTTTAATTTTCGAGTCGAGACTTTAGTTCAAAACTAGGAAAATTTGCGTAACTGTGATTTTATTTATTTATCATTAGGTTGATGAACATTGTTTGGTATTAAGAAAACAAAACTGAAACGGAATAGCTGAATATGCATAATGTTAGTTGGCAAGAAATCGGTTAATCAGTAAGAATTGAGAAAAACCTCAAAAACTTATAAAAGCATTGAGAATGTTCTATGCAAATAAGAATATTCTTAACAATTACCGAGAATATCTCATAACAAACTTTTATAATTCACAAATCAAATTATGTACTTTCAATATGTTATCTGTCAAGTAAATAAGAGCTATCGTATCCTTGACAATACAATAACATGTCAAAAGCAATATGGTTTTACCAAGTAGCATTAGAACGCTCGTTTGCCGTCCTCACAATAAAAAAATCCAAACTATCCAAACGTATAGAGTCATAAACCATATGATTGCTCCTAACATAAAACACCAGTGTTATAAATGTTAATTAACATTTAACACATTTCTTTTGTAATTACCGCTTGTTTGTTGACCATTTTGTCATAATTAATATCAAAGAAGGGGATACTTTAGCGTTAACACAAGCAAAATTCAATCTTATTCTACTTAACTAAAGTATAACTTGAAAAGTTTAAGTGGTGCAATATGGGCTTGACCGATTCGTTCATTCAATATGGAGACTTATTCATAGAGTCTTGTAATAGAGTTTTAACTGTAATTTTACAGTGGGTTGGTCTATGGTAATAGATTGGAGGATATGGTCAGTTTAATTAATTGATACAATTATAAGTGTGAATGAGTTGTCGATGGTGCGATAGTGTTTTTTTATTAATTATTATGAAAGCTAATTAGTATGTTTAGAGAAACATGCCGCGGGGAAACTGTACTTACATCACTTTATAGAAATACTAGCGACCCGCCCTCGCTTCGCTTTGATTTATGTGAGTATGATATATATACTTTGGGTACTAGACAACAATATAAATACTTATATAGAGAAATATATACTTAATCAGGAACAAATATTCACGCTCATCTCACAAATATCTGCCGTTACCGGGATTTGAACCCAGGACCGCTAGCTTTGTAGGCAGGGACACTACCCACTAGGCCAGCGCGTCGTCGAACATCTCTGGCTATAGAACCGCTGGTTTTTTAAGCAAGGTTTCTAGGTTGTCAAATCATTTTAACCGTGTCACATTATAACAGTACTCTAATTAAGAACATTAAATAAAGCAGACGATGTTAATCTAGTTTATAAATAATTTAACGTCTCATACGATAGAAAGTTAACAATGGGTCGCACGCGGAGATCACCCACTAACTTGCGCTAAATATCTTCACAATATTATATCTTACTTGAATACGATTCTAAGACTTAATTCATTTCATAAACGTACAATAAACGTACTTTACAAGTATGATTTTAAGTAGAGATGCGCCCAATAGTGGTTTCACCGAATAGCCGAATACCGAATACGTTTCGGTTTAACCTTTACCGAACCGGATATTCGGCCGAATTATTCGGTATACCAATTTATTGTTTTGCCGCGTAAACAGGATCTAACATGTACGCTACGTGTCGCTGCTGGCTAGATGACAAGCGAGCCGTACCTATATTTTATTTGCCGCATCTCTAATTTTAAGGATATAGGGTAAAGTCACCAGTAGACAGCCAGAGACCAGTAGTTGACCTTATATGAGTGCGAAGAGTGGGAAATATTATATCTTTCGTAATCCTTCGCACTCATACCAAGTAAAGGCAGAGGCTGACTACAGGTCTCTGGCTGACCAATGGTGACTTTACCTTAGTTTTTTTTTTTATCGAAACACCTTTAAGCGAATGTTTAATTACGCAGAAGTTTCGTTTAATCGAAATGCATTAGTCGCCGCATGATTAAATTTTCTTTGGCAGTTTTTCAGCGAAGCCTTTTAGTACTTGAAGATACAGGGTGTTGGCGATTTCATACGCGAGGAGTTTATTGCTGTCAATTCTTAAATTTTGTCCAGTTCTTATGCCGAATTTCATAAGTACATGACACGACACGTTACGATACGACACGTTACGACACGTTACGCGTTAGCCTAGTTTGTGACCCTGCCTCCGAAGTTAGCTTAGTTAGGTTCCAGGTTTGAATAAGGACAGATATTTGAGTCATGAGCGTGAGTATTTGCTTCTGAGTCATGAATATTTTCTATTTCGTCTATAAACCATCCCCTTCAGCTTAGTTTGGGACTAGGTCACACCAATATAATTTTTAGGTTAAGTTTTATTTTGTCAAGTATGTTATTATGTTGGTAGAGGTGTGTTATTAATAAAATGTTTTTCTTTCTTTCTTTTTTTTTTTTTTTGGCATAGAGATGACAAACGAGCACACAGGCCACCTGATGGTAAGTGGAAACTGTGACCCATAGACATTCGCATTCACAAGACTGCAGAGCAATCCTAAGACTGCAAATGCGTTGCCAACCCTGAGGACTAAGATGGAATGCCTCTATGCTAGTCATTTCACCGGCTGTCTTATCCCCAAACCGGAACACAACAATGCGAACACTGCTGTTTGGCGGTAGGTTAATGGATAAGACGGTGGTAGCGATCCGGACGGACCCTGCACAAGGTCCTACCACCCGTAAAAACCCGCTTTCTTCTTTTTAAATTGTGTAAGATATTCCTCTGATATTGATTTATTCACGGAATGGTTTAAAGTATAGATTAGTTCCTATAAGAAGCTTTTCGCGGCCTTAGTGAATATATAAATTAAAACATTTTTTAATCTAACAAAGACACTTAACACATAATGTGAGACGATCCATGAACAATTAACGCTAAACCTCGTAAACTCTAAAATAGCGAAATATCTCATTAAAATTCAACCGGAAAATGTAATTTACGTATCTCAGCAATTTAGTGTCTGCTCACCCCTGGCTTGAGCCGTGCGATGGTGCGTACCGTCATGGGCCTACGCGCATCTAGAGCAAAGGTGAAAGAACACCACCATGCCACCAACCACCCAGACACACCAAACCCAACTCTAACTCCACATCTTAAAAAAACCATGAACGCACAACTAAAGAAGAAACGATTCTGCTCCTAATGCTGTCAGATCAAAGAAATATGAACCTAAATCTCAAGCAATAGGAAGAAGATGATGGAAGATGAATCAAGAATAAAAATCGACTTTATTCTTGAAGGAATAGAGGCGTTGTTGTAGAGGTACAAAGGTGAAAGATCGTGCGCAAGTTGCAGTGCAGTAGAAAAATGGTTTTTAATGGAACGGATTAAGGTGCATGTGTGAAGAGAAACTCGGTAGCGGAATGAGTGCTTGCGATATGTGTAAAGCACTTCGAAAGTAGTCTAAAATGTACCTATCAATTATCACCGTTACGTATCGCTTAGTGTTCTCGAAGTTTCTCCAGAAACACATGTTATCTCTAATAAGAAAAAAAAACCGTGTAGTTGCTCAGTGTGAATTGTCTACTAAAATAATTGCAAATGTATACGTGTATATATACGAGTAGGTAAAGTTAATCAACCTGTACATACAAATTCGTAATATAGAGGGTGTCCTGTTTAATCGCTTCGCCACTTACTCTTCTCGTTGTTTATAATGTATATAAGAACTTACGTCGAATCTGTAATGTATATAAGAGGCGTTGTTTATAATGTATCTAAGAATTAATGCTGCATTCTTAGGCCCGTTCCGGACGTTCATTGTTACTTTAGTTCTCAGGATTGACATCGTATTTGTAAAAATGAGAAGGCATGATCCATAGTCCTAAGAGGTTTTTACTTTGTATGTTAAGTAAACCATAGCCATCTTTAATTATCCGTAAAATATATCGAATCAAGTCGAACTTCGGGTCGATTTAATGAATATGAACGCACGCATCGGGGACGCGCAATTGGGTAAGAATTAGCATAGGTCCCCACCCGGCCCGGTTAGCTAGCATTCAAATGTTTTATCAAGTATTGAACCTTTTCAATTTGATGCGTCACTGCAGTTTGCAGGTTTAAAAATAGGACTATTTATGACATGAGCGAGACTGGCCTAAGCACACTGCACACGTTTTTTTATGCAGTCCCTTTTACTGTGTAAATGTCATCTACCACCATCTCAGACTCCAGCTGAAAACTATGGCAAAGGCTCTGCCTAGATGCAAGCTGAGCTGTTAGCCTTTTCGGCTTATAGGCAATATCTTTCTTTCTAAAGGTTCATATTTTGAAGCCTATCGAAAATTGTAATCCTGACATTGCTTATCTGTTGCCATTCCTAAAGGCACTGAGATAGAATGCCACAATCCTAGGTGGAAGTGTTGGTGATTTTTTATGTTATGCTATGAATCGAGCACACAGGCCACTTTGATGGTAAGTGAGATCGGACGGATCAGTCTGAGATAGACATTAACGTTCTCAAGACTACATTATCATGACTGCAATTTAAATTCCAAGATGGTTTTGTCCCTACCAGGTAGAATACTGCTACTTAACAAAAAGGTAGTTCAGATAGTGGTAGCGATTCGGTAGCACCACGCTTTTTCAAGCGCACAATTTACATGTAAAATACACCAGCATTTAAAACATCCTGTATATTACCCATTTGAAAATTAGCCACAGATTATCAATCCAATCTACACACATAAACCACGTGACAATGAAAACCTCTTTAATAGGGAACCGTTTCGCACGCCGTTGCACGCATGCCCTTGCGCAACAGAAGGGCAGAACAATGTTCAGATTTACCTTTTTATAAACCTTTTGTCCAATATCATTATGTGTTGCGGAATAGAGGTTTTTGCTACCCGAAGGTTAGGTGACAGTTAACGTTCCTAGAGTTTATGTTTCCGTTCAATTGTCTATGGTATTATTATTGTAAGATTTGTAAGCGTTCGGTTTACTTATGCTATGACCACGTGGTTATCTATTCTTGCCTACGAAGCTACCGATCCAGGGTTCAATTTGGTTGCTATGTATTCAAGTATGTATGTATTCACAGTAATTAAATCGCCTAAATTTGTTAGATTTAAGTCGAAACTGCGACATTTTAATTCCTCCATATTTATAACCGCTAATTCGTACATTAATAGAGTGAAAATATAAAACCAATGATATAAAATATTAGTCTATCATAGGGCGTTTAATTTTATCTACATACTAAGGAATTGTAATTTTTGAAGGAAATATTAAAAATTGACAAACAAATCATTTTTTAATTTCTAAATTGCAAACGCACGCGCAATACATTATGCCTTTCAGTGTCGAAAATAATTAAAATAATACGTGCATTACAGTTGCAAAGTTGCCTAGTAAAACCTAGACGCAAAATAAAAAACACGGTGTTTATTACAGCCAAAAAATGCTGGCAAGTCATAAATCCGTTTCGCAATTTTAATTAACCAACCGCATTTTGAATTTGGAATTAGAAAAGTAAATTACAAGCACAATTAAAGCCAGCCGGTACATATGGCAAAGGCAACTGGCCATTGTTCCGAGAAATAATATTCTTACATACATAAAACATATCTGATTTTCGCACGGCTTCAACTGTTCTTACAAACAGGGTGTTCTTAATGCGGCGTTAAATTGTAAATGGAAGGTTACGGGGTTTCCTTTCACAAATTTGTGAGGCTGTGCAATGTCGCACGGATGGTAAACACATTATTCATGCTTTTTCACATTAGGAATGAAGAGTGACATTATGTTCCGAATCTGTATGTTCTCATTTTTTCATTTCAATGTTTGTCATTTTTTTTTGTGTTAATCATAAATATATTTTGATAGCGTTCAAATTTAACTTCAGCAAGAAATAATTATTTTATTTACCGTATTGTGCATTCAGCAGTAAAATAATACCTGATAATTTTAACTAAAAGTTGACTAAAGAAAAATAGACTTTTCAACTTAATACCTCAGTTTAAAGCCGTATCAAACAAAACGAAAGCTTGCAACTAGACATCACCCTGTAAGTAATCCAGCCTCCGGTCGCTAGTGGGGCAATTAGCGCGTTTGCGCCACTATTGGGCCACCGTTTCGACACCAGCCTTGACTCGTCGCCTAATCCGAACAGCTCAATTAGGTAACCTGACTTTAATCTCAAGAACTATATTATGAACCACCCTGTACCAGTAAATTTGGTCAGATAAGGGGTGTTGTTTTTAGGTAATTATCGTGGACGAATTAAATTGATCGAATTGAATTGACTACGTGTGTGGCCGGCAACTATGGACGTCCTGCTCTAACGTACAAAGTAAAAGTAAGGCAGCAGCGACTTTTCGTCTCACATATTGTCGTGATTTTTTTTATTGATTACCAATTTCCTAACCTCTTTAGTTTATTCAGGCCTCGCCTGGCCTTTGCCTATGCCAAAGTCATACGTACCGCCTTGTAATGCTCACAGCTGCACAGACGCCGTTATTATAAAGTACGTAAACCTACGTTACAGGCAGGAAAAGAGACAACGCTATAGCAGTTACATATCTCTGTCGTTGTTACTGCTTGGAACTTTATGGATAACATCATAATTAAACTTAAAACCACTGGTTAAAATAAGGGTCAAGTAATAATTGCTGGTTGAGTAAGTAAGAGTACCAACTCCTAAAAACACGAAATGATATAAAATTTGATTAGGCAAGAGATATGGTCGTGTTTTCTATTTTAATTATGGAATGACGGAGACAAACGAGCACACAAGCCACTTGATGGTAAGTTAGCTCTAAGGCACGTGCATATTTCCAATCTAAAGATTGAGAACGTGTTGACAAGCCCGAAGCCTCTAATTTCACCGGCCATCTTAGATAGATCACAACATAAATCTGGTTTCTATCAACAGATGGCGCTGACTTTCATCCGTTTTAAACTAGATGTCGCTAGTGATACAGAGTAAATCAAATTCATAATAACTCAATCCATCAAAGTAAAGCCGAGTGTACACTGCACACGTCCTGAATACTAAGCGGGGCGAACACCTGACGCGATTTCCGCTGTGAAGGGAACACGTGATTTTAGTGTGTTTAAAAATAATAATAAATTACGTTAATAAAAGTAATTTTAAATGAACACCATATTGTTTTGAAATACAGGGTGTTGTTGATTTAAAAATATACTGATTGCAAAAAGAATCGCATTTAGCACATACAACAATCATCAACATAGTAATATCCAAAGCTATAAAATGTCGTAATATGTTTGTCTGACAGTAAGATACATTGTAAACAACATCGCAGGTATATAGGAGGAGTAATTAATAAACAAACAATAGAATTATGCTTAAACCTGTAAGGGAAATTAGAAATTAAAATAGTTTTATGAAAATTACGTGTTATTCTTAAGTTTCTTGACCCTTTATTTAACAAATCAGCAGTAAACGTATTTAATTCCAACACATACAATTACTCGACACACCGTTAATATGATAACATCATTCAACCCAACATGCAACCTACAAAACTCAATCAAAACCAACTCTTATACCTTAACGTTAGAGCTCACGTGGACTGCATTGTGAGCTATGTAATTTTCTATACCAACCATGCATTGTGTTGGCAGTGAAAACGTTATATTCTCACGAAAAAAGGAAAACTTACGGTATGTTGTGTCGAAACTTCTTGCCTCATGCCGTGTCGTATGGTGAATGGAAGGTGGATGATGGATGTATGTAACCAAGAAGGGTATAATTGACCGAGCCATGCTAAACTAGTTAGAGACATGTATGAGACCGTGTACGAGATTGAGCATGTAAAATAAACTGCGGTTAAACTTCAAAATTAAAAACACTCTGTATTTACAATATAGGTACAGGTTGATTTCCTCAAATTAATAATTCATTTTACATTTTCAAAAAATATAATTAAATCAAACTCTGCTCTTTATCTTTGAAATTCCTTTGAACTTAAAGATTTCTAGAACAGGTAGGATAACAAGTAATCACAATTTTGCAAAATACTCGTATTTTCTAGGAAAAAAAACAAGTCAAACGCAGGACACCTTAACGAGAGAAAAGGAGGCCATTGCAAGGCAACATTTAGGACTTTAAAAGCAGATAATACTCTTTTGACTTTTCTGCTCAGCGGCTAAAACAGAATGAACGACTAGTTTCTTAAAAGCGATCAATAATTTAAGTTTTTACAATTATTATTTTTAACTGGCTATGTTTGTTTCTTTGTTCAGGTCAAATTTTGCAAATCAATTATAAACCAGTTAATAAATTTAAAGGGCTGAAATTCTGACTACAAATTTTATTATGATTAAATAATAAAGTTGGAAGATGACGATAGGCACTCGCTATTCTGCCCTCCAGAAAAAAGGGACATCTACTACATAAATTGTATTGCACATTCAACCTTATTACCCAATAGAATTTAAGTTAGAACCCCAGCACTAGCACTACACATACTGTAGCAACATTGGTAAAGCTGTATTATTTTAGAGCGAAAGGGATTATATATATGTATCTGTCAGTTGATTGTACTTAACTAATGTCTAATTAATTATCATCAACTGTGTACGTGTTTTTAATAAACACGAATGACGAATGGTCGGTGAACGAGTGTTATAGTGAAATATTACTGTCTTTTATAAATTAAACATGCTGTAGTTTATGTATAATTAGCTAGCTACTGATAGGTAGTTTTAGTTTATTTACATTCAATATTTTTAAACTATCTAAATGACTTAGAATAGAAAATACCGTTCGATGAAATGAAATTCGATGAAATGATACAATCGGTTGAAGTGAAATTCGACAAAATGGGTCGGACCCTATTGAACTGTTGATTTAGTTATGATAGCGGGAAACTGACCTTTTAAAAGACTGCAAAAAAAAAATTGCCAGATCAGCTGTTGTGCTTCAAAATCAATACTGAAATCAAGCGTCTTAATTTGAAACACCCTATACATCATTATCTGTAATATGATTATAAAACAGGCACATACTATACGTTTGGCTCGTCTAACCTTTACTGCCCACACGCCCAATGAAAATCTTGAAATTAGCCATTACTCATAGGTTTAATGAATACGCCAGGCTCTTAAAACAATAAAATGCAAGAAGCATTATGATTAATTGACGGACGGACGGACATATTCGTATTATGTGTGTATGTTCGCCCACTCGCTCGTTAAGTATTCCGCAATAGTTGGGTAACCGAATCCTGTTATCAATTTGTTAGACTGATGGCATCTGTAAGGCTATTAGAGTGCTAGAGTTGGTAGTAACAGTTATAGATGCGTAGTTATTATTTATTGTCTTTATACTAAGTTGGGACATCGAAATAGTAAAATAATAAATTTGTACCGATATCAAAGTTGTAAAGTGGCAGTTTCAGTGCAGTTGACGCACAACTTACGTTTTGATTCAGTTACTTCAACAGGGTAGTGATTATGTAAACAACGCCGGTCGTGCGGACTGTCGAGTGAAACCAAGCGGCGAGATTAAGTAGTCCCGTCAGTGCGAACAAAACACATTGTAGCGCGTGCATTTTCAATTAAGCAGCCTTATACGTTCGACCCATCATCGTGCTGCTAAATTGAAAATGCACGCGCTACAATGTGTTTTGTTCGCACTGACGGGACTACTTAATCTCGCCGCTTGGATATCACTCGACAGTCCGCACGACCGGCGTTGTTTACAGAATCACTACCCTGCTCTCGAACTGCCATTTTGCACTGAAAAAAAAGACTGCTAATAAAGTTGGAATTTTGCTTGATTGAAAAAAATATTGTCAATTCATATAAAAAAATGTTAAATTTTATAAAGTATCGTTTATTCTGACGATTAAGTAAATTTGATCAAATTTCTCAATAATGTAATTTGTTTAACTCTATTACTGAACTTTATTCACTGCGAAAACATAGTAAAATTAATAATGCCCATTTTACACTTTATTACATTAATCAAGTTGTTATGGAAGCGTCACAATGAGTAATTTATTTAAGTTAAAAACAAACTTATTAATTCTATAAAATAACATTATTTAAAGCAATCACTTCGGAATAATACTAAAAATCAAGTCTTATTTAAAAATGCTATGGAACTTTGAAAAAATGAACAAGCACTTGACTAAGTTTACAAACTATTTGATTAAAAACTATGAAATGATATTATTTAACGCAATCACTTCCGAATATTACTAAAAATCAAGTCTTATCTAAAAATGCTATGGAACTTTGAACAAATGAACAAGCACTTGATTAAGTTTTTAAAGTATTTGAATAATAACACAAACGAAATTGTCAAATGTGAAGCCGGCCGGCGCGTTTCAAGTCGAAACTTGTTCACTTCACTTCCTGTTTATTCGTGCATCTTGCGTGTCTGTGGCAGAGCAGAGTGGTCAGTGTTCGGTCAGTCCGTGCGTCGCGCGAAGCAAAGCAACATATCCTATAATCTGTGGCGCGAAGAGAAGAGGTAAGTTCAAGTACTCCAAGTGCAGTTAGTTGCCCGGTCGTATTAAATTGGTATAATTGCTAAAGTATCGTCATAGGTAGTAACAGTGCACAATAACAATGGACGAAGTAATAGATTTGCTTCAGGCTTGGGGCCTTCCCGAGCTGGAAGACTCTTTCAAAAGTAAGTACCTACCCATAAAATACCCATTCACTTTTCACTGCGAATGCGAATTAAGACTTACATATTGAAAAAAGTATCGAGGTAGGCAGGTATTTCATATATCGTCTGCCCGGGACCTCTACCTACTTACTAGCGACCCTCCCTTTGATCCGGGTACAATTATATTATATATTATACGAGTATATAATAATATATCTATATAATAATATATATATCTCTTGATTTACTCTATCTATTGATGAAAACCGCATTTAAAATCAGTTTAGTTCAAAAGATCTAAGCATAGGTACCTACAGGGTACAGAAGGGAAGCGACTAATTATATTTGATATATTATGCTGATTCATATCTGGTTATTAATTTCTATTTCATTAAATGGGATATAGTTAGCAAATAAATTTAAGTTAAGCGCCCAGGGGCACGTGGTTTCTATATAAATTGACAATATTGACATAGGTCAACCTACCTACCTACTTCGGTGTCTTCTGTACAACGTTAAAAACCGCGTTGCCGTGCCCTGTCACATTGCGTGGAACAGGAACGCGGGTCGGGCGCGGGCGTATTGCTGGTACATTGTGCGCTCTATGAGAAGGCCTTACAGTCTGTTGGCCTATCAAAAAATGCTTGTTTTCAGAGCAATGTAAACGGCAATACACCCGCGCCCGACAAGCGCTCTGTTAAAACACATAGCGCGGGTCGGGCGCGGATAGCGTAAACCCTATCGTCTTAAGCATGATAAGTGAAAGTACCTAGGGTAATATATACCTATTTTTTATATTTAAAACATTAACCACTCATCTAATATTGTAGAAAATCAAATAAACATCCATTCGCTGGCTGCGCTGTCCAACGAGGACATCAAGGAGTTAATTCCTCAGTTGGGGCCCAGAAGCCTATTTATAAGATGTTGGAAGGTGTGGCAGGCTGAGTTCTCACCTAATTTCAGTAGCTGCAATATATCTTTAAGTGTAAGTACCTAGGTATTTTCTTCTTGATGTACATTTAAGATGAACCAGTGAAAATATATAGGTAGGTATGTAAGGTATGTAACTTAAGTGATAGATTTGATTCAGTTGTGTCAAAATGTAAGGAACCGTCACTCTTAATATTCAATTTAACAACTGGATCAAGACTTGGGTTTTGCAATGTTTGTCTAAACATGTCCAGTACAAATAATTGGCTTAATTTTGTTGAGTACCATACCCAAAGGGTGCCATACTAAGCCTCCGCTTGCTGTGTGCCTGTATGTACATCCATCTGTCACAGGGCTGTATGTTTTGAGCCATAATTACAATGGCCGCTATAGCATAAAGTATAAAATTAAAGGGGGTTCCCATACAATAAACAAGTACATACCTATGTAATTTATTTTAGAAGCGTGTGTGTGTCATGCATGTGGCGGTCTGTCTGTGCCAATGAGCTAAAAATAAAGTATTGTTTTAATAATTATAATAGCCTCATTTCTGATGATTATTCATTCCGTACATTACAAATTCAATCAAAATAAATAAATAAATAATATTTTATTCTTATCTAAACTACCTATTCAATTCAAGTTAATTTCAATTGTTAAAATATATCTATATAATTTCATGGTACAATTATCTTTTTTTGTTTATTAGTGTTGTCATTGAGAAAATGCAGTATTACATGTATTTAATATATGTACCTATGCTGAGAAAATTTAAACTAATTTGGTAATTTTAAATAATATAATCTATTTTAGGACATTCCTGTTCTGACTGTTGACGATTTTGAGCAACAGACGAGCAGCGAAATTTTTATGGTGACAGAGTCGCTGCCAGTCACACAGGACAGACAAGTCACACCGGAGATCCACCCATCATCATCATCAGACCCGCACTCAACTCATGATGTTTTCATTGACAATGTAAGTAAAAATAAGTTTCTAAAACACTTTTAATGTTTGTATGAATATAACGGGTGTTTTCAAAAGTGTATACCCAATTAAGGATCTTTAACTTTGTCAATTTTGTGATGGCTTACGAAACTAGCAGACCCGGGTTCGATCCCCGATAAGGCCAAATATTTGTGTGGTTTAATTCTTCATTTTATGTTGCACATGCATTTTTTATTTATAAATATAACTTATAAATAAAATAATCAAGGGTCTGTTTTACACCATGATACCAGGCAACTATGTAATACTGAAGTGAGTATATTGTACACCTTACTTACAATTTATTAAATTAATAGTAAAATGTATGGTAATCTAGTTATTATTTTGCAGATTTTGGTTAAACTGCTCAACAATGATTTTGAAGCATCTTCATTATTAAAATTTGTCGGAAAGGCATTAGAGAATGATAGTGCAAGAAATCTCCTAGCTTCGACAATCGTTAAAGAAATTTTAAAGGAAAACAAAAATTTACCCATAACTAATGCCATTTACAATAAGTGGATTAAGGAAATTAAAAATACTTTCCCCAGTGAAAGGATCACAACGTACTACATACCACCTTGCGTTACCGCCCAAGGTATTACGCACCAATCAAGGGGCAAACTGGTGAGCCAACTCCTCAATATTAGACGCAAGTACCAAAAACTGGGGGTACTTGATGTAAAAGAGAGAAAAAAAACCCAAAATGATAACACAATCAATGGCATGACAAGACCACTTCCAGCATCTTATATTCCAAATCCAAATTTAAATAACAGCCGAGTCGAAGAGGACTTGGCCTGGTTGAAGAGCAGCTCGGATCCCTGGCCCTTAGTAGTATGTAAATGGAAAGAGACCCTAAATAGAAGAACTAATGACTTAAGGGATCCAAATTACTCAATAGAAACATATTTTGATAACTACCCAGCAATTAACAAACCTATGGGTTATAAATTGGTAAGTATTTTTTTAGTGACTAAATACTTATTTTAAAAGTGTTTTTACCATTCCGTCTTTAAGGTTCAATGTTATAATTGATTGATATGAAAGGTACAAAGATAGTTTAAATAACCCCGAGTTGAACATAAGATTTAAATACAGATAATTATAACATAAGCCTAAGATACATATGATTTGCTCCTAAAAAATCGGATGGTCTCTGAAGAAATAGCGATAAACAACCTCTATGCGGACGGAGGAGTCATAAATAAAGGCTAACAACTAATGATTTTAAATGTTAAATTATTTTATTTCAGCTTGTAAGCGATTTTGAAGATACTTACTCTGAAAATATAAACAATTTCTATTTGAATTTTCCTACCATTAGGTTAACATTAATTGAATTATTGAAGAAAAAAGGAACTAAAGACAATTATCGCAACGAGCTTACACAATTAGCAGATAGTGAGTTAACTCATTCTTTATTATCTCCTTTGGTTCACCAGAAGTACAGTGGCTCTCTCCTTATTGTTGTGTTTTCTAATAAACAAAAGCATTTTTTTTTATCAAAGATGAGTAATTGACAAGATTTCATATTTTCAAGATTTTAATTTTATTCCTTTTATAGATACCTACTGTTTGGAAGGAGGAAGACATTCATAGTTTTAAATTTTCTCTAGATTGAATAATTATTTTATTATTAATTTATTGTACGTACTTATTCTAAAAGGGCGTAACTTCATTTCTACGACACAATGGACATAATTACGTTAGTCCAATCTGTATATAAAAAAGTATCATGTCAAACGATAATTCTCTAAGGGCCACTTGCACGAAAAGTTTAACCCTGGATTAAGACACTAACTCGAGTTAAAATTACTGTTTTCGTATGAATCTAATGTCTACTAACTCGAGTTCGTGACTTAACCCAGGGTTAAATTCTGCGTGCAAGTGGCCCTAAGTATCTATCCATCTGTCAATAGTGTCAATATCAAATTTGAAGTATGACAGCTTTTTTTCTCGTGAAAAAGGCGATGGTATTATATCTATTCAGGCATAGTATTGGTAAAACTCGATATTTTTATTAACTTACTTGTAATTTTGTAAATAAAGAAAAATAAATCTAAATAAATATCTTGCCGTGTTCAGGAGGGAAAACCCTTTCGATTCGTATAGTAATTTGCAGGTGTCACCAAAATGAAATGTTGTCAATTAGCAGATAGTGCGACAACACGAGCAGGTGTTCTCAGCAACTACATGTGTTTGAAATTTGGCATACATTGGTGCAACTTCCTTGCCCGCATCTGTTTTTAGTAAAAAAAACCGGTCAAGTGCGAGTCGGACTCGCGCACCGAGGGTTCCGCATTTAAGATAATATTCTTCATAATCGCAAAAGAAAATACTCATTTTGTTATGAACTTTCTATGCAATAATACTAGTAAGATCCATTTTGACTAGCCTTGAATACAGATTTAAAAAGGTTTTTTTGTTATTTCTCAAAAACTGTAAATAATGAATACTTCATTTTATTTTTCCCATAAAATATAGGTAATTATCGTCAGGATTTTTTCAGATTTTGTGGTTACTAAACTTCTTAGATAAGGGAGGGGGGGGGGGGCGGTAATTTTTTGTAAATTTTTGGCTATAAATCAAAAAGAACATCAAACAAAATTTAAAATAAAAATGTTTTGAAATGTGCAGAATAAGCCCTTTCATATGACACACCATTTGTTATAATCAAACCACTTTCATTTTTCAATTCTAGACCCCTTTAAATTATTTATAAAATTATTTTCATATTTTTTTACTAAAAAGTGATATGGTTAAACAAGTTGTACAACTATGCCAAATTTCAAGTTGGTAGCATTTGTAGTTGCTGAGAAAACCTGCTGTGACATACAGGCAGGCAGACAGACAACGAAGTCTCACCATAAGGGTTCCTTTTTACCATTTTTGTACAGAATCCTAATTATATGGAATTAATTTTGTTAAAATGGGGGATTGAAAATAAAAAGTGGTTTGATTACAGCAAATATGAAAAGGAGTAATCTGTACATTTTAAAAACAATATTCTTTTCTGTGATGTACTTTATGATTTAAAGCCGAAAATGTACAAAACATTACCAGTCACCCCCCCCCCCCCCCTTATCTACGAAGTTTAATTATTTGTTAGATATCCGATAGACTTAAATACCTAACCAGAAACGAAATCGAAATCTGCAGCCATTTCGACAAAAATGTGACCACAAAAGTGATTCGGAATGAACACCCAAATAATGACCCATCTATAGAAATATAATTTCGCAATTTTAATTCCGTTGCATAATTCCAGGTTCAAGCGAGGAGAATCAAAATATTGCGGCCATCCTGAGTTTGCCTGAGCTAATAAAGTCCAGTGTCATCACGTTGCCTGCAAAAACTGCTTCTGACACCGGTGGTGACTCTCCTGCACCACTTAAAAAGAGGAAAACGAAAGAACATAAGTGGAAGCCTACGAAAGCCGAACATCGAGAAGCCTTTGTCACCCATGTAGAAGACGATAGTTATTTCAAGGTAGTAATTAATAAAAAGCACCATGATATCATGGAAAAAGGGTTCACGCCCCAACCATATATCGTCATAGTCGGTTCTACAATATTGAACATCAAATCTTATTATGTTGTTTTGAACCCCAATATTTTTTACAACTTGCCCAACATATTGGCCTCAATTGACACATGTTTTAAAATTACTTGGGCCCTAAACCTAGAATATTCTCCATCCTGTTATGGCCCATGGTTATTCTTGCAAAAGGGGTTATATAAATTGTCAAGTCCTTACGACAAAGGTTCGACACCAGTTGAATCACTAATGACCGACTGTAAATTGGCAAATTAAAACTGGATTGACTAAAATGCAAAATTAAATTTAAACTGAATTGATAGAATATATTTTTAGGGCCATTACAGACAAACTGGATTTCAACTGCATTTTTTCAGCTGGCTCGCAGTTGAAATGCAGTCCGTCTGCAATGACCCTTAGTAACAAACGACAATCATGGTTCTTTGTTTTTTATGCGAGAATGAATATAATAATTTTGAAGCATTTAAAGCTCACCTTAACTTATATCATACTAGTTCTGAATATAAAATTCTGACTTGTGCTGAAGATAATTGTGGCAGAAAGTTCCAATTACTTAATTCTTTCAGGCGACATTTATTGAGTCATAATATTAATATCCCGGCTAATGAAACGATTTTGACAGATTTAAATCTAGGGAATGATGAAAGTGTAAACATAAATTCTTCACCTAGCGATGATTTGGTTGTGGATGTCGAGCCTTTATTACAACAAACTGGACATGTATCAAGTGAATTGACTTCCGAATCCTCTCAAGAAATGTTTGAAACATCTATTTCTACATTGTTAGCTAATTTGTATGCTAATCAAAATTTACCGAGAAATGTAGTAGATATTTTAATTAAAGGATTTCAAAGCTGCATATCGACTTCTCTAGTTTTAGCAATAGAAAAGTGTTTGAAAAATTTGTCTAATCATAATGAGATTCCATCTTCATGTGTTGCAACAGTAATGAATAGTATTCTTCCGATTGTAACTGTACCCTGGGAAAAGTTTGGTAGTGAGTACAAACGATTGCAGTATTTTGAAAATAAAAATACTTACATTAGACCACAATCAGTCGTTATTGGTCAAAGACTGGAATTTGTTAAACAGCAAGGCATAAGACGACTAATACCCGTGTCATGTGAACAAAGTTTTATTAGCCTTAGACATGTATTGAAAATTTTTTTCTCACTTGAAGGAATTCTTATCGAGACTTTAAACTACGTGACAAGTTTAAAAAATAATTCTCAGTCTTCTAATGGAGCAATTGAAAATTTTATTCAAGGGTCTTATTGGAAAAGTGTTATGCAACGTTACAGAGAAAAACTTGTGTTGCCACTGTTTCTTTACTTTGATGACTATGAAACAGGGAATGTTCTAGGGAGCAGATCTGGACAACATAAATTAGGGGCTGTTTACATATCTCTTCCTTGCCTACCTCCTAGCCGTTCTTCAGCTTTAAATCACATTTTTTTGATTCTTTTGTTCCATTCTGCAGATAGAGTTCTTTTCGGCAACCAAATCATATTTCAATGCGTCATTAACGAACTTAACTATCTCAATAATAATGGTATAGATTTTGATGTTCCTGGCTTTGCAGGAAAAGTTTACTTTGAACTGGGTTTGATATTAGGTGATAACTTAGGTATTCACTCAATAGCCGGATTTGTAGAAAGCTTTTCAGCAAATTTTCCTTGTAGAGTATGCAAAATTAGAAAAGATGTCATGAAATATCAGCTTTTAGAAGATACTTCACTTCTGCGTGATGTCAATAATTATGAGTCTGATCTTTTAGCTAGAAATCCCACTGAAACTGGTATAAAAGAGAAATGTGTTTGGTTAGGCCTTAATAATTTTAGTCTATTTGATCAAATTGGCGTAGATTGGATGCATGATATTTTAGAGGGAGTAGCCAAGTACATTATGTGTCTTATAATTAAAAAACTTACCCGATATTCGGATATTTTTAGTTTAGAAACGCTTAATCAAAGAATTGAAGCATTTTCCTATGGTCCTGATGACAGAAACAAGCCTTGTTCACTATCACGGGAACATATCAATCAAGGAAATATACGTTTGTCTTCTTCTGAAATGTTAACTTTAATAAGATATTTTGGCTTACTTGTTGGAGAATTTGTACCTAAAGAAAACGAACTTTGGAAACTGTATGTTAAACTCAGAAGCATTATTGATATACTTTCTTCTACTGCATTTGCGAAAGGTACTGAGGAACTTTTACAAACGCATATAACTGATCTCAACGCCTTATACCTCTCTCTAAGTAATGATACACTAAAGCCCAAGTTTCACCATTTAATTCACTACCATAGAGCTCTTGAAAAATTTGGACCGTTAATTTCCATTTGGTCAATGCGATTCGAAGCAAAACATAGAATTTCTAAAATCGCAGCAAGAGCTTCAAGCAACAGGCGCAATATTACCTTGACCGTTGCGATAAAGCAACAGTTAAAGCTAAATGAGATATTTTTAAAACGTAAATTAGATGACCTAATTAAAACGGGTCCTGAAACAGAAATAACTTTTTTGGAATCACAATGTATTGTCGAAAACCTAAATTTACCTCGTTTGCAAAAGCTAACAAAGACTTCTTGGGCAACGGTATCATCTACGTATTATTCCAAAGATATTCTACTGCTTTACGCTAGCTCTGAAGATTCTATCGTGTCATTTTTTAAATTGACGGATATTTTTGTGTTTAACGATAAACTAGATTTAATTTTAAAAGGACTTTTGTTAGACACATTACATTTTGATGAACATTTCTTTGCCTATGAGGTCGTAAATCTACCAATCTCAACTTATGTTTTTAAAGTGCACAGTCAGTTAGAGTCACCAATCCCTTGTAATGTCAGCATTGTGTCGAACAAAATGTATGTAACTTTACGTAGTCATATTTAATTAAATATAGTATTTTTTTGTTACAATTATGTTCCTACAATAATAACTTGTGCTGCGATTTTATTCCCAGTATTTGACAGTGCGTACTTATTTGCAAAGACTGACTTAGTCCAGTGCAAATAAGTCTTATTTAACCAGTAACCGATGATTACTTAAAAATTATTGACTTTTCCCAGGGTTGGATTGGAATCCCATAAAAATAACATATAAAATCACTGTTGGATTGCATTTTTTTTGCGCATTATGTATCTTTACGCATATAATCGTTTGGCCGAAAACAGTTTTTACAATAGAAACGGTTTTATTTTAACTATTATAAAAAAACTGACCTACCCTATCCGAATAGACTACACAATAGACCTTTATTAAATTCTGCAATATTTGCCGCGAAGACACTAACTACTTGTTTATTGTTGTTTTCAGTTTTTACTTTGTCTTGTGTGTCTTGTGTGTGTAGTTAATAAATGTATTTTTCTTTTCTTTCAATATCAGCCCAAAAGAATGTTATGCGAGAAGCTAAATAATGCGTAAAAACAATATGCGTTCCAAAGGGATCCCGAGCGTCATTTCCACTTAGACGGTCTCTACTCGTTTGTGTACTCTACTGCAGCTACCAATAAAGAGTTGTTATAGTCTTTATTATTTCTAGCGAGCCGATCTTCTACACAAAGGCAATTGTTTGTGTACAATACTATTATCTTTCTTTGTGTCCGTAACCGCAAGCCGATTACATAAAAAAAAGTTAGAACTACATTGAATGTCCATAGAATTATCAACCCTATCCTCTTAGTCAGTAGGTTAAAATGTAAAGTGTCAGGATACAGATACCTATGTCTTTATTATTTGAACCGGTCTTATTCCCTACACAATATAACCATCTTCTGTCGCCAGATAATAAAGACATATCTGTATCCTGACACTTTACATTTTAACCCACTGACTAAGAGGATAGGGTTGATAATTCTATGGACATTCTATGTAGTTCTAACTTTTTTGTATGTATTCGGCTTGCGGTTACGGACACAAAGAAAGATAATAGTATTGTACACAAACAATGGCCTTTGTGTAGAAGATCGGCTCGCTAGAAATAATAAAGACTATACAACCGATGTGTACCTAACTTTCGTTATAATTTGAACCAATAAGACATTATAAGAGAAACATATTTTAGTTTGCCTTAGCCCCTTCAATTTCAAAGCACTTTTGCCTGTGGACCTTGCTTTGTTTTACTGATAAAATGATGGAAAAAGATTTTTACTATAGGTATGTTAGATATAAATTTGATCTCCATAGTTTTTACTATTAATACCATAAATAGGTACGGGTGATTCCACGGGTGTTTCAACCGCCGTCAGTCCCTTGTTTTAAGTATTTAAGAAATAGTCGATAATATACTTAAAATTCGATCAATTGTGGCAAGAATTACGATAACAGTGTGAATGTTGACTGCTTGGTGTAGCTCATTATTTCAATATTGATGACAGCCGACTGACGGCGGATGAAACACCCGTGGGATCACCCGTACACATAAGGTGTTCTTTAATGTTAATGTAAAAAGATTTATAAATGAATATGCTTGACATCACTTTTTTATGGACCTTGCTTTGTTTTACTGATAAAATGATGGGAAAAGATTTTTACTATAGGTAAGTTAAGTATAAGTTTGATCTCCATAGTTTTTACTATTAATACCATAAGTAGGTATAGTCAGGGTAAAAAAAGGTTCGTCACTTTTCGACTCTATTCCAACGCTATTAAGGTCCAAAAGTGACGAACCTTTTTTTACCCCGACTATACATAAAAGGTGTTCTTTACTGTTAAAGTAAAAAGATTTATAAGTGATTAAATATGCCTGACGTCACTTTTTTTGTAGACCTTACTTTGTTTTACTGATAAAATGACGGAAAAAGATTTCTACTATAGGTAAGTTAGATATAAGTTTGATCTCCATAGTTTTTACTATTAATACCATAAGTAGGTACACATAATGTGTTCTTTACTGTTAAAGTAAAAAGATTTATAAATGATTAAATATGCTTGACATCACTTTTCTTATTATTTACATCTACACAGATGGTTTTTCCAAGTTATATTTTAATTGTTTGATTTTTTTGAAATGGCAGGGACTTGGTGCTTTGTGCTATGTAACTGTTTTACAGAGGGATGTTGTTTAAGAGCTAAAACACAAATAATAGCAAGCAATTGCTAATGAGAAACAAGGCACATTAGATGAATTTGGACGAATTAAATTGAAATAAAAATGGTTTTCGTCTTGAGCATCATCTCTCTATTACACATGGGTAATTTAGGTGTCTATAACGTTTAATTATTTACTCTAACGATTGAACGGGATTAGGAGGAGGAAGTGCCATAATACTGGCTTACCCTCTATTTTAATACGTTCAAATGTGTAGAACCTAATTAACCCATTTTTATTAAGAGTTGCGCAGTCCCTAAAAAATAGAAAGTAATAGTCAAACAACGAATGTCTTGGATTAACCATGTTCCTTATTAAACCCAATTAAAGTACTTGATAACTATAAATAAGACCATTTAATTGGTTTAAATATAGTTATTATAGATAATGCTCAATTGACGTATTTCATTTATAATAATAAATTGTTATATAAATCAATTACTTTATCCGATCGTTATAGAATCTTTATTTAATGAAATAAGTCAAGTTACAAAATGTAATATACTAATGCTAGAATCTAGGACCACTCATAATTCAATCTATAAAATACTTGATAGTTATGAACAAGAAAGACTTAATAATTGAACTATACTCGCTATAGACATTATTTATTCACATATTTGACAAATGAAAAGACATGATTAAAATAAACAATTTATTTATTCCAATTTTCACGCACCTTTATTTTATTAAATATACAACATTAATACATTTATTATACTAATGCTGAATCTAGCACCTGACATAATTAATTTAATCAAGTTGGTTAATTGACATAACTAGGTACTTTGTCAATGTAATATACCTACTTTGCTATCTATAATGCTAGAATCTAGAACCACACAATTCAATCAATAAAATACTTGATAGTTATAAATAAGAATGATTGATGAATTGAACCATACTCGTTATAGATATCACTTATTCACATATTTGACATATTAAAAGACATGATTATAGTAAACAATTTCTTTATTCCAATTTTCAGGCATCTTTGTTGTATTAAATATACCACATTAATACATTTACTATACTAATGTTGAATCTAGCACCTAGTATAATTACATTAATCAAGTTGATTAAATGACAAATTAAGGTACTTTGTCAATGGAATATATACACGTGTAAAAATGAAATAATGTCACATTTTAAATGAATAAAGTACCTTTTAAATGTAATTAAGCTGTTAACGACATGCATAAAGCAGCAGGTCATTGCGGCAAACAGCGGACTTGATGTAGTTGACGATAACTTGTTCGATTTTGTTATGTCTACTTGTTACAACGCTTAATCAAACTTACTTTATTTCTGGCATCATGTTACTTTATGTGCTCGTATATAAACAAGTTCCTTGATGACAGTAAACATAATTTTTATTAGTAGAAACATTTTTTTTTTTCAGTGTGCAGTGCGTCTGTACCGGCCCTTAGGTTTACCATTGTTTTGTAGACATTCATTTCATAGAAGTATCACTTCGCAGAATTTTCGTTTCATAGAAAGCTATTTGCTTAACCCGTGTTGGTTTCAGGGTATCTTGTGATGGTTAAGTCTAACCTAACCTAACCTACGTGAATCATGTTTAAGATCTGAAATCAACACTCGTTTAACAGAAAATACCTTTGTATAAATACGTTCTATGAAATTTATGTCGGTGAAACAAGGAGATACCTTAGCGTACTTTATTTATGAAATAAGGAACTTTTACTAACTATTCTATGGGAAATCCTGAAATAAATACTTAGAATTTTTTGTAGTGATATTTTTACTGACTCTAATAACGTGCACAATGGCCACCTGAGTGTAAATTGGATTTGTGACCCAATAAACATTTGCATTCTCAAGAATAGAACACAACTATGCCAACACTGCGGCTTGACGGTGGGATATAGAAAATCACGAAATATTTATCGAAAAAATCGTATTTTACAAAAGCTGATAGTTTGTTCCGGGTGATAAGCCTATTAAAAAAAATAATTGTGGAAACGTGGTCTAATCTTATTATCATCGTACCGACGAGAAACTTCTGAAATCGTGAAAGTATCTCATGAGAAATTCTCGCTAACCTCTAAGAATATTCTTATTTTGCGTATAAAACATCTTAGCCTAAGTGTGCAAAATGTGGTTACAGAATTATCAACAAGTTTTTAGAGTTGTTGGTAATTCTGTAGCTCTGCCTACCCCACTCTGGGAATAAAGGCGTGAGATTATGTAGGTATGTATGTATGTAAGAAGCGTAACATTATTGAAACCTTGGAAGTCTCCATGTATTTATTGAACTTTCGGCCTGTAGCTATTCTGGGGACCCTCTGTTGGTGCATGCGACAGACATGCCTAGCCCAAGTCCACTATTGGGCGGTCTTTTTGCCCACAACCGTTATGCCCACTACGAGATTAAAATGATCTTTGGGATTTCTCTGTCTATATTATATTGTAAAAGGGATTAACTGGATGATACACTTCACGACCAAGGTTAAAAAACAATCATCATTTACCTAAGACTTAAGCGAAAATGACCCTTAAACCTCAAGCTGCGCACATTAATTAGTAATAAATATTTTACACATTGAAAAACGTCTAGTTGTAATGCGTTTCAATCACGACAGTGTAATTGTTTCGACCCTGAATCGAGCAAAAACCGGTGCTGCCAACTTGACGAGAAAATTTCAGTTTTTCCTCGTCAGACCAAGGCGACTGAGTCAGTCTGCCAGCTAAAGGTTTAATTCAAATGATGTTTTTATTACATGTCAACAAATGCGACTGAAAAATTCATGATTTGCTGATTGTAACTATAAGTAAATTGTAAATTCAAAAGTTATTTTTTATAAAATTTCATTTGTTAAACAAAAACATTTGAGTTGGTACTCAATTTCATTTTTAACCGACTCAGAAGTTCCTTTCTTCGTGTTTGCTCCTTTCCTTCAGTTATCAACAGATTAAGAAAATCATTTTCAGAATTTAAGCTAGACGGGCAGGCCGTCATGATAAAACTGGATTAATAAGTAAAGCTGTAAGTTACTTTATAAAGTAAAGTAGCCAAACTTTGTCAGTCTGAGCCCTGAATTGTTTAAAACGACGCAATATAAATTTTATCATCATTGTGAGAATTTTATCTAGAAGTATTATAGTGCTTAGAACTCGGGTAAAGCCAGCCTTCTAGGCTATGAAACCCTATCCTCTTCGACCTGCGTCGTTATTGCCCAACGCACTTGCAATCTCAATTGGCTTCAAAGTGGAACTTTTTATTTTATTTTGTATGCAGACAAGCCTTCGATTTTCAAAATGAAAACAATTGCGATTTCGAGCGCGTTAAGCAATAGCCACTCTGTTATCGTATTGTCAACGTTTCGGTAGCTCTTATTTAAATGACAGTAATGACAGCTGAGTTCAAACCAATACCATAACCTGCGGGGCTAGTATGGCTGCGTCTATATCGCGTATCAGATGTGGACAAAGCATCCGTCACTTTCATACTTATGTACGTGTCTGAAGGTGACGGACCCCTTGCCCAAACTTTATCACACGATAAACGCAGCCATATTAGGGCCACAGGGGACTTCTGACAGGTAGGTAAGGTGGCGGGTGGTAGGACCTTGTGCAGGGTCCGTCCGGATCGCTACCACCATCTTATCCATGAACCTACCGCCAAACAGCAGTGTTCGCATTGTTGTGTTCCGGTTTGGGGATAAGACAGCCGGTGAAATGACTAGCATAGAGGCATTCCATCTTGGTCCTCAGGGTTGCCAACGCATTTGCAGTCTTAGGATTGCATTGCAGTCTTGTGAATGCGAATGTCTATGGGTCACAGTTTCCACTTACCATCAGGTGGCCTGTGTGCTCGTTTGTCTTCTCTATGCAATAAAACAAATAAAAATAAATAAGTACACGTGTCAAAAAGTGACGGATGCTTTATCCACAGTTGACACGCGATATAGACGCAGCCATTACTAGGCCCGCAGGTCAAATACGATATCGTTATTACCACCAAGAATAGCCCAGGCAGGTCGTTTACTAAGCATAAACAGGTCATACCCCATGCACCAACGATGCGTGTCTGTGGCGTAACAGCGGATCTTGCCTCAGTCTCATTTAAGATTCTAGGTCGCAATCGTTAATTAGAAGAGATAAGTGTATTAATTGTACGCCATTGGAGCTTATCGCGCCATCTAGCGGGCGGGTTTAGCATCTCGGTGGTTAGATTGAGAACAGAATTGTAACAGACTTATTTTAATGCTGCCGAGGAATAGCTAGCTTGACCCATTGCGTAGAATAATCTACGTGTTGACGCGTGTCTAGATCAAATGGTACTTCAATACGGAGTAAGGATGAAACTCATAGTTTGAAAGTTTTAGTGTTTCATCCCTTGTTACTGATTAACATTGAAGTTTTACAGTAACATCAATACTCTTAGAAAGAAAATGGGTATGCATGCTAATTTGATCATATACAAGGATTTGTTTGCCCGTGACTATATTTATTTAGTATAGGTGTAGCCCGCGACTCTGTCAGCGCAGAAAAATAAAACATATCCCATGTTCATCAGGGATTAAGTAGGATTCTAATAGTGAAAGATTTTTTCAAATGAGTCCAGTAGTTTCGGAGCATATTCAAGTCAAAAAAACAATCAAATCTTTCCTCTTTACAATATTAGTGTAGATTATCAATAGTACTTAGTTAGTGTCAATCTATACACATTATCAGTTTCCGAAAATCGCTAACAGTTGCGTTATGCATCTATGCATATGAGTACGCATCTTGTCTAGGCGTGACGTTATTAATAAGGCAGTGGGCGGCAACTTGTGCCGTTTCACTCAGCAAACGATCTCAGATTGGAGAAATATTACATGTGGTTGCTGTCCTTAGCAGAGACGGTCAAGATTATTTCAAAACTCTGAATCAAGTAATTTTACCGACATAATATTTAAAGAACACACCCTCTAGCAGGTGCGCTCGCGGCATGGTCCCTATGACACTGGCTGCATTACCTCTATGGGAGAGGTAAGGACCATCTCTAGGATCTCCGGAGGATTCTATGAGACGGGATCGCCATAAAGCTTTTCATATCAGCTGATCAAGATCCCATGGTCTCCACCATAATAATTGCGGCGCTTGAGGGTTTGGGCCTGCTGCTGCACTGGTGATTACGGGTTGACTGAAGGTGAGAAAGGGTGAAAGTGTCAATACACGTCGCGTCTCACAACAGTGTCCTACCATGACTCTGCTAACGTTTCTCTTCCCTATTGGCTCAAAATGTATGGAGTCGACATCTTATCTGTCATAGCTTACGTCAATCCTATACATTTAGTCGGTTTTCGAAATCGATAACCTTAGCGTTATGCATTTTGACCTCCAAGGTTTGAGTTCTAGCCACTAGCTAATTGAAGGCATGGGGTAAGACTTGTATATTAATAATTATATGTGCCAATGGCAATGATAGCAGTGTAATTAAAGAAAAATAATAATTAATCTAAGATTTAAAAATATAGTAAAAACTGTTTTTGTAGATGAAATTCAAATAACATAGTTACCATTTTCCACCTCCACAGCAATATAATTTTTTTCGCTTACCTGAAAACAAAATAAAATAATAAAAATCACTGTTTAGGTTATACTCAAAGAGCTTTGGCGGTTCTTTTTCGTTTAATCAGTCGGATATTTCCATAGCACATAAAAATAAATTCACTTATTCGAATAAGGGGAAAAACGTCAAAAAATATATAAGTATATATAAACCGAACGTCTCAGCCGTCACAGTCGACGGCCCACATAATGCCGCTTTGATTCCCCGACGCACAACAAATTAAAAATAAATTACTACCAATTACATTAATATAGTTCGCTGAGAAATTGTGACATTCCCTAACATTCCCACGGAATAATAAGGCAGATAAAATTAGAATATAATAATGATTATTATTACAATATAATAATTTATTATTTCAAGGCTATAACGCTTATGAGACATGTTTGTAGTTTATGGCATGCAGATGGCAAACGAGCACACAGGCCATCTTATTCTAAGTATATTATGATCTGATTCCCATACACATTAGAAATCTTAAGACTGCAATTCTAAAGCTACAAATGCGCCATCCCTGAATACTATTTAAGGCAGAATCTAACTATGTTAAGGGCGTATTTCACTACGCGGTATTCAGGGTCTAAGGCCCGTACCAAGATTCACTACGCTAAGCGTAGAGCGTAGATCTGAGGGGCTTAACGCACTCGCAATCGCAATTGTTTTCATTTTGAAAATCGAAGGCTTGTCTGCATACAAAATGAAAACAATTGTTCCGCTTTGAAGCCAATTGAGATTGCGAGTGCGTTAGGCAATAGCGATGCAGGTGACTTTTCGTATCACGGTATCTACCAGTGACGCGATTGGTTTAAAAACAGAACGAATAGAAACGCTAGTTAGCGTAGAGTATCTTGGCAAGGGCCTTTGGTATTTAGGGAGGCCTGGCCAGATAGATACAAGGGCATTACCTCCCTTTCTTTTATCACACCATCCCGATTCAAAGAAAGGGACCCTCAATATCATGCAATGCAATAGCATGCGCCTTCTATTGGTTAATATTGGCACAGCTCCGCTCCGCTCATCTCCGCCTCAGTGGAGCCGCACCCTTAGCCCCGTTAAACCAAATAATACTTTATTTTATTACATAGTTGCAGACGAAATAAAATATCTCAAAACTGAAGTAGCTATACCAGTTTTTAGTTATATAAAATTTCTGAAACTTAAAAGAGTTAAAACTAGCACAGTTCGTATAAAAAGCAAAGTTCGTGTTGAAGTATCATAAGCATACGAGTTAATTAGAGAAAGCTGTCGCGAAACGAATGTAATTAGGTACCGAGAAACATTTAAAACAGCTATTGAATTCATGAGGGAAATCCCCTGACCCCAGCCAGCATAAAATGTAAGCTACGAAACTTATTATGATGCCAGTACCTACGATGGGAACTGTTATTTGTGCATGCCGCAAATTAAAGTGTGTATGTAATATGTATGTTTTTTTTGTTATAAACGGAAAACAAAACACATGTTTACAAAGTATTGGTGAACAAAGGTGAACGTATCATTTTAAGAGATCATTTCTTGAAGATTGAGGCAAATGATAATAAAGTAACATTGAAGAGAGGTACTTACAGTTGAAATGCCTAGGTATTTTCTTTTTAGGTAAGAATTTCTAAGACTTTTAGAGTTGTTTGTGTCTTATCCATTAACCTACCGCCAAACAGCAGTGCTCGCATTGTTGTGTTCCGGTTTGGGGATAAGACAGCCGGTGAAATGACTAGCATAGAGGCATTCCATCTTAGTCCTCAGGGTTGGCAACGCATTTGCAGTCTTAGGATTGCATTGCAGTCTTGTGAATGCGAATGTTTATGGGTCACAGTTTCCATTTACCATCAGTGACCTGTGTGCTCGTTTGTCTTCTCTATGCCATAAAAAAAAAACGATATCTGCCGTATACCTACACTTACTATTGCAATTTCCACCAGCAAAGATCAAACTAACATTGCTAAACACTGCTACTTTTTGAGGGTAGTCGCACGGCTTCAATCAGTATACTTTCTTAATATTGCCAAATATACGTCACAATTAAACACCCAAAAGCCCAGACGTTGCAACAGAAAACAAAGCGTTTGACCGGAAGCGACCAGTTAACCGGCAAAATTCAAATTTCGAACAGAATGGCGGCGAGAGGAACGAGCAATATCCGTTCCATTTTCGCAACTCGATACATCCGAGAGGCGTTGGTGCGTTACATTCGAAATTCAAAGGATCTATGGTTCGAATTCTAACGGTTCATGGCTTTTTTAACGGGTTTCAGGTATTATATTTTTGATTGCATAGTGGAGCGGTGTATTTATACCCTAAGAAATGCTAAGCAATCTGTGATTTTATTGAGATCCAACCCCAAGCCTTTGCAAACGATTGTGCAAAATATTTAGTATACTTTAAAGTAAAAAATGTACGAGAAAACAGTCATCTTAAACGTATTCTATATCTTTCTAGATTGCCAGACCATAGAGATTTTTCGTGATTTGCCAAGATTCTCCAAACTTACAAAAAATATTCAAGCCCCTAAGCTATGTACTTAATGACATAAACAAATACTCAAATGCCAAAATATCCAGGTAGAAAAAATATTCATACTCATTACAGAAATATTTCCCGTGACCCATCGAAACCGGGACCACTACTTGCGTAGGTCACAGTAGGTAAACAGAGCAACTAGGTATGACGATCCCCTAGCGATTAAAAAGAAAGATTTGTCAAAGCACTTTTCAGCTATATTTTTAATTGAAAACTCTCCTTAGAGGACGTATTCTAAAAAAATGGTTGCATACGGTTTTGATTCCATGCGAGCACGATTATGTTTGTAACATTTTGATTTTAACATAGATTGCATTGCTAGCTAGAAGACTTTTATTGAAATAAATATTTATGTAACTACTTCCTTCAATGTATGTCATTTTAAACCAATTTTCTTTTCGCTAACCGAATTCAAAACAGGAGATTCTCATTTGTTTGTTAGATTTCCTGCCAATTGTGAACCGATTTTCAAGATTCTTTATTCATTAATAGGCCTTGAGATATTCAAAAGTGCTCCCATTGAAATTTCATAACGATCTATTCATGGGAAGTTAACGGAACTCCTGAATAATTTGGACTAGGTTCAATTTTTTTTTTATTAGTATAGTGTTCTTTAACAAATACTCCGTCTAGCTCGACTGCTGACCTCACAGAAACGTGTACGCTCCGAGATTCATCAACCTCTTGGTCATTTCTCCATATTAATTAGCGGCGCTCCCCGTTGCGATACGGGTCGCGGCGCGCCATTACCGCGCCCGGCCACCCGCGACCGCCGTTCACCCGACCTGGTCTTAGCCTCCGACAGTATGTGATCCGTGGCTCTGCACAGATTTTGTTCGAGAGCGATGCAAGCAATGTAGGTTGCGGGGCGTGATTCGAGCAATAACTAGCTTTTGGCGAAAAATACAGCTACCTGCAAATGCCTAGACTGCCTTGTCTTTTAGCCTTAGGTCTGTTAGTCTTTGATTAGTAGCTCTCCACAGATTTTGTTAAAGAGAGATGCTAGCATTTCTGGAAAAAATACAGCCACCCGCGATTGTCGCTTACACTGCCTGGTCTCTAAGCCTTAGGTCTGTTAGCCTCTACTAAGCATGTGATCCGTGATTCTGCACCAGGTTTTGTTACAGAGTGATGCAAGCAATGAAGGTTGCGGGGAATGATTCGAGCAATGAACTAGCTTCTGGCAAAAAAAAACAGCCACACTCTATCTGGCGCTCACCAGACCTAGTCTTAGCCTTTGACTCTGGCTCTGCACATATTTTGCTAAAGAGCGATGCAAGCAATGAAGGGTGCGGGGAGTGATTCGAGCAATCTTTCAGAAAAAAACAGAGCTATCCACCAATGACGCTCACCCGACCTGATCTCTTAGCCATTGATAAGTGCATGATCTTATCAATGGCGAAGGTTAAATGGCTTAACCTATTCAGCTCTGTAAATTGTAAATTGGCTAAGTAAAGTTTTTGGAAGATATGTATATTATATTTTTTATCGATAGTCGTCATCCTAAAGATCAAGAAATTGCGGCTCTTTTATTTTTATTTCCTCTAATATTTTAGAAATATTTTTTTTACTTATGAAGTTGACATTTGTACACTTCAATGACTGACTAGCTTGTTGCCTTCGTACTTAATGAAAAAGAAAAAAAACACTTCTATATCTGTCATTGTCAAATCAAATCAAAGTAAACAAACAATTCAATACAACGGCTATTTTCTGTTTGCTTGTGTTTCATGTGATCAGTGTTTTTAGAAATATTTTTAACGATCTCAGAACGAACTCTGGACTTTCGTTTTGCCGCTTTGCTTTAAGAGCTTTGCACGATATTTGGTCTAAGATTTATTTTCGAACCCTTTGGCACTTCTTCTTGGACACCGATTTCTTCCTTTTTCGACGACTCTTGCTCTGCTTTTTGATAGCCACGAGAGCACTTTTGAATTGTACAATCCACGCAATGAATTCAGGCAATCCCACACGGACTGTGGAAATGGAGTATTACAAAGATTTACTTGAATTTACTTATTTGAATTAAACCGTTTGTTTACTTTGATTTGATTTGACGTTGACAGATATAGAAGTGACAGTTTTTTTTTCTATTTCATTAAATACGAAGGCAACAAGCTTGTCGGTCATTGAAGTGTACAAATTTCAACTTCATAACTAAAAAAAAGATTTCTAAAATATTAGAGGAAATAAAAGTAAAAGAGCCGCAGTTCTATGATCTTAAGGATGACGACTATCGAAAAAAAATATAATTTACATCTCTTCCAAAAACTTTACTTACCCAATTGTATGGGCAATACATGCAAACTTTCCCCTTTCGGGAACGTGCTCACTTCTGATCAGAACCCACCAGCTCGGTTACTAAATCTGCCCGAATTTTCATAATTATGAATAACAGATGAAAGGTCATAATTAGGTAACATACATTGAATGTGCACTCGTTCCTACATCACTGGGGTAGGTACGCAAGTAAAACACAATTGATGTACCAATGTAATGCCTTTGGTAGGTAGTGCTACGCTGCTATGATTATGTTGGTATTCTAGTGTGTATGAGAATATGAATGAGGAACCGTGCAGTCTGGTTTGTCATACAAATTCATTGTCTATTCTTCTCAAGGGTACTCGAATAGGTAAATAGGTGTTCAAACGAATACTGTCAAGTAAATAAGAGTGTAATAGTAACGTTGAATACGATAACATGTCAAACGCAATATGGTTTTTTGAGTAGAATGGATCTCAAGGTACTTCAAGCTAATAAGAAGGCAATGATAATACATTTTTAATAAGTCTGAGAACTGATCTGATGATGGAGAGGAAAGGTGGAAATAGGAGCAGTTAACGTGGTCTAGATTAAGCAGGTGATAGTTGTGCAAATAAACATCAGTCAGCCAAAACTTGTCCCAGAAATGGACAGAAGCATCTCAACTAATATTATAAAGCTGAAGAGTTTGTTTGTTTCTTTGTTTGTTTGCTTGAGCGCGCTAATCTCAGGAACTAATGGTCCGATTTGAAAAATTCTTTCAGTGTTAGATAGCCGATTTATCGAGGAAGGCTATAGGCTATAATATCACTTAGGCTATAAAATAATACTCACATAAACCGAAGCGAAGCGAGGGCGGGTTGCTAGTATCAAAATAGGATTAGGATTTTCTTACTAATTTTAAAATCTACCTGCTATTATAATAGCATCTAGTTTCAAAGTTTCAAGATATCTAAATAATACCTAAAATTTCGGGCTAAAATACGATGTATTTAATAGTATTTGGAAGTTGTCCGCCATGGTCCGCCGCCGGCGCACCTAGTAAACTCCGACCCGCCCCGATACAGCGTGATTCTTAAAGTGTTTATTAATTTTCTACCTTAAGAGTCCCAATGCTGCGTAGAGGCTTTCTTCCTGCCATTTGTTTTTAATTAAGTGGTATTCTTAAGACATATTTCTAAAAGTATCTAGGTTTTCTTGTTTGTTTAAAGAATAATCAAACATTTTCTATTATAATAAACTCATGCCCGGATGCACAAACGTACATTACATTTTGTGTCGCTTTAATCGCGTGCTGACTTTCTTACTTGATGAATTAGAGAGTAGGTATACTAATAGAATGGTATATTTGTCCAACCAAGTGTCAAACTCATGCATCACATCTATTTTGACAAGCACTCCAACAAACATAAAACATTTGTTTTTTTTCTGAAATAAGTACATAAGTTGCCTTAAAGATACAAAAAGTGATTTAAAGAAATCTACGCACATTGTATTTTCAAATTATAATTAGATAATTTGTACCATAATCAAATCACCATTCAGGTACAATATAATCTTTTCTACCCACAAAACTATCTTTCAAAGTATGTTCACTTCTAATTTAATTTAATAGTTTTAAAATAATGTTGTTTAATATAATAGGATGTACATTGAACTCGTCCTGTAGCACGTTCCGATGCGATACTTTACGCCGTGTGAAATCAACCGCGAATGCAGAGGACACTCCAATTTATGGTTATTTATACTATAATGAACTAATTTTTTATTAGACGGATACCAATTTAAATTTAATGGGTTTACCGTTGACCAAACTCTAGACTGATCTAAGTACGATAATATACTCTCATTATTAGTTAGTAACTAGTAACCTTCAGGGGGGGAAGATGGATCACATCTACGAGTACGTCAAAAATGACTAGGCACAAAAAATATCCTTACAATATTTTTATATTTTGCAATGTACTGCGCTACGTTGCCGCAACGCTAAGGGATGCTAAGAGGGCTGAAAGAGCAGTTAAAAAAGTATCGATTAATCCAAACAAACTTTATGAGATTATGTAAAAACTATATTTTAAAAAAAAAGGGCAAGTAAGTTTAAAAACTTGGCTGATTTATAATGATTGGAATAATGTAAGATACTAAGTACTGAAAAACTTTTGAAATAATACATGAAAATAATGACTAAAATTCTGATTAAAAAGATCAATATCTCCGAAACTAGTTAAAATAGCTGAACTTACTATAGGTAGGGGTTAAATTGATAGCTTTTTAGCTGCTCTGTCAGCCCAGTTTCGGCGTTGGTTTTAGGAACACCCTGTATAGTAATAGCATAAGCATTGTAAATCAAATGCCACCTTCTCAGGTATTACCGAAATGCGATACATTTTAAAATGTCAAACAATTAAGGGATAGGTAGTCTTTATTGAACCAATTTATATGTTATTGGTAATTCTTCAAAACAACTCGCTTTTTGACTCGACAGACGAATTATGAACCGACGAGTTTAAGTTGACACATCAGAGCATACAAACGAAGTTTTAGGACGTGCATTCTCAATTAGGTAGCTTAAAACTCGCTTCTCTTGTCAGGTATAATCTTTACACGTGACACCAACTGGAAAAATAATTATTCAGCAAAAGCCACACACGTTTCATCAACAAAAACAAGTTTATATTGTGAATGAAGACCAGTTATACAACACATTACTGTCAAAAAGTATAACCCCTCCAAAATTAGTCTCTACACCCACGTAATAAGAGCTTTAGATTTTTCAACTTCAGATTAGTATAGTTCGAAATATAATTGTGCGTACTAGTCGATCACATCGATCTATAACTTTAAAAATAAAGATGTAACTTTAAACAAGAATCAATCCAAATTTAACCTTCAGCACATCAGCATAAAGTTCAAATTAGAATTGTTTTGTTATGGATATTAGTCTTGATACTTGAAACGTGATTTATGATAAATGGTTGTGTCAAAACTGAACGGATTGCGTTGCCGTTGACCGCAAAAACGATCGAGTCAAATGTAATGTCAGTTCATTCACCATTTTTTTAATGTATGAATTGGATTAGAGCAGCCACGTGGATGGAATTGACGATTTTTTGTTCAATTAGAAGTACAGTTAGGAGCTAATAGATATCATAGAGAAGCTATATTAAGGATTTCAACTGGACGTCCTGTTGAGATATTAGTTGTATTCTGGGTTTTTTTTTTTTTTTTTTTATGTCATAGAGAAGACAAACGAGCACACAGGCCACCTGATGATGGTAAGTGGAAACTGTGACCCATAGACATTCGCATTCACAGGACTGCGATGCAATCCTAAGACTGCAAATGCGTTGCCAACCCTGAGGACTAAGATGGAATGCCTCTATGCTAGTCATTTCACCGGCTGTCTTATCCCCAAACCGGAACACAACAATGCGAACACTGCTGTTTGGCGGTAGGTTAATGGATAAGATGGTGGTAGCGTTCCGGACGGGCCCTGCACAAGGTCTTACCACCCGCAAAAGTGGTAGTGATTTTCTGAACAACGACGGTCGGACGGACAGACGAGTGAATGTCCAAGCGGCGACTTTAAGTAGTCCCGTCAGTGCGAACAAAACATATTTTAGCGCATGCATTTTCAATTTAGCAGCATGGTTTCTGCCGATGGATCGAACGTATAACGCCGCTTAATTGAAAATGCACGCGTTAAAGTGTGTTTTGTTCGCTCTGACGGGATTACTTAAACTCGCCGCTGCGATTTCGCTCGTTCGCCCGCCCGTCCGTTGTTTTTGAGAGAATAACACAGCTAGACAAATATTTTTGATGAGACGTAGGCTGGTTAGTTCTCACCCTGGCTATGAAGCAAGCAGTCCCAGGGTTAGATTCCCCTAAGGGCTAATATTTATAACGGGTGCGAGTATTTGTTCCTGAGTACTATCAGACCATTGGAACCTTGACCCACCATAGAACTGTGTCACAGAGACGTTATGATTCAAGTCATAAGAAGTGTCAAACAAATTGTTTTATAATGTCACTGTGACACCGTTCTATGGTGGGTCAGGGTTCCATTGGGCTGATAGTACATGCATACATATACCTTCATACCTGTAATCCCAGAGTGGGGTAGGCAGAGCTACAGAATTACCTACAACTTTAAAATCTTGTTAATAATTCTGTAACCACATTTTACACAAATAAGCTAAGATACGAGTAACAGCGTATTAGTAACAGGTTGCATTGCAAGCCCATCGCCTAACAGTACTACAAGCCTACCTGTTCCTTTGTCTTGGAGGTTTTCTACACATAGTATTTATTTCTCTACATAAGTGTTTATATTGTGTCTAGTACCCATAGTACAAGCCTAAGAGCTTAGTTAGGGACTACGGCTATTTATGTGACATTACCATGTGTACAAGCACCCGAAACGAAAATTGTGTGTTTAGATCGGTGCACCTGGCGTTCCATAATCTCTGCCTACCCCATGGGGAGACAGGCGTGAAGGTATGTATGTATGTATGTATGTACCATGTGTAGATAAAAGGTACTAAACCTGATTTTTATAACACGGCCAAAATACAGTGGCAATTGGCTCAACATTCCCGAGACTACATAGAAAAGTAATATTTTAAAGTCACATAAAAACCGGTTTTACCAAATCGGTATGACCCTATAGCTCATACAGTATATGGTCATACCAGAAGCTGTAGGACCGCTTTGAGATGTCGCAACCTTAAAATACCGATTCAAGATTACCGACGATATGAAGGGGATATCATATCACGATCTGATGGTAGAATTTTCTCTGGCTTCACTCGTAGGCTTTGAATTTTTCTGATATCCATTTCTGAGAAAGTTGTTCGGAACTTAATGCGGTTTCACCCCCACAAGAAAGTTGGCTAAGATGTAAACACAACCAAATGAACCAATTTATCTAATTAGATTACTACTCGATAGTCACGTGCTTTTAAATATCAAGTGAGGGTCTTAGCAAAGATTTATACACAGGATCTTTACTTTTACATTAAGTTTAAGATGAAGATCAAGTTTAATATGTGTCAAAGAGTATTAATTTGTTTACATCTTTCGCAATTTTAAATGACACAGAGTATAGTTGAACATAAACGGATAGATCGATAGGGTTACGGTTTTATAATAAAGAAGGCTCTTTTATCGGGCTCGTTTATACATAGGTTTCAAAATCAGTTGGGCGGCCCATTCTACTTTTCGTTGTACATAATTTTTAGCCACTTTCTCACTAAACTATTATTATTTCAAAAAACGGTAAAGTGCTGCGTTTTCTAACCTGAAACTCTAAAACGGACGTAAATAAGCTGATATTTAGAGTTAACTTGATTCATAAAAAAATATTTGTAATAACTATAAAGTGAGTAACGCAGTGGACGTGGATGTCCCCGCCTTTTCTATGGAAAAAGTGCAATTCACCACTGAGATACCACGATTCTTTAACAATAATTGAGTAATTTAAGAGTTGTTTTTTTGAAATCCGTTATTCTTAAACATTCTAAGTTCATGTTATTTATCTATTTACAGATTCATAATTTGCTATGCTTTTTATAGGACGATAACAAAAGTGTACACTGAAAAGTAGAATGGCCCGGGCTTTGGGACCTAGGACCGCTAACTTCCTAGGTAAGGTCACTACCAACTAGGCTAACGCGTTATCATGTATATGACGATGGAACTTAGCGCCATGTTAGTTTTGGTACTAAAACTTCCTATGTTGACATTGACATTGACTTAAGTTTTATCTAGTAGTAAGATAATGTATGAAAACGTCAGTCCGTTTTGTGGGTCCATGATACAGATTAATTTAGAACAAGTTTACAGATTGTAACGACAATTCAAAATCGTGATAGAAATGCCCGTGCTAAAGTTACAGCACTCTTACCATGAGTTACAATTACTGCACTAGCTAGCGAGTCGAAGGCTATCCCTCGCTAGCGAGTACGGTAATTGTAACTGATAGTAAGGGTGTATTCAGCGTTCTTTATCGTTATCCAAAATGTATAGAATTGACGTAAGCTGTTAGACTATAATATCGTCGAGCGCCTACGTCAATTCCATAAATTTTGTATATTTTCGAAAATCGCTTACGTTAGCGTTAACTTGTCTAGTCTCTATCCAAATGTCATCGATAATGACTGACAGGGTAAAAAGTAATTTGTAGTCCGCCGTGTACAGTTACCTATGTATTATATTATGTTAAAGTGCTTCAGTTACCGTTGTTCGATTTCCGGGGTGTGCTGAAGTCACGAGTCATCGCAGTGGGCGCGACGCGTTACGAATCTGACCGAGTACAGTCGACGATAGACGTCTTTACGCGGTATATTTTTGACTTCCCGTGACAGACCGAAAGGTAAGTTCTTCGTAAACGATCTTAATCGGTCTTCGGTGCTTTAGGTCAGGGGTATTATTTTCTCAAAAACAATGGACGGGCGGACGAACGAGCGAAATCGCAGCGGCGAGTTTAAGTAGTCCCGTCAGAGCGAACAAAACATATTCTAGCGCGTGTACGTAATGTTGTACGTATCTCTAACTTAGCCGTAAGTATGTGTCTTGACTACAATCTGAAGATTACAATTCCAAGACCGTAAAACCGTTCCCCAATCCTTTCCTGAGGACTAAGATGGAATGTCTCTATGCTAGTAATTCAGCTGTATTATTTTCTGTAGCGCAAGTATTTTTTCCCATGTCTTAAATCTACACTAATATTATAAAGAGGAAAGATTTGTATTTATGTGTGTGCATGTTTGTAATAAATAAACTCAAAAACTAATCGGCCGATTTCAAAAAAATCTTTCATCATTGGAAAGCTACATTCACTCTGAGTGACATAGGCTATGTTTTATGTTTCTGCGTGGATGGAGTGGCGTGCAACAGGTGTTTTATATGTTCTTACGTATTTATTTATGTATGTATGTATGTTTATCGTTATCTAGTTTCCATACTTTGTTGAGTTTAGTTTAGATACTTGAGCTTAGTTTGAGACTAGATCAATCTGTGTGAGACTCTCCAGTTTTTTTTTAAATATGTACGAGTATAATAAAAGAGATAAAGAGTTAAAGATTTTGTCAACTTTAATAGAGCATAACAACGCTGATGCATGCTATATAGCTAATTTATTTTTGCGAGCTATTATAAAATTATCGTAACCAACATGTCAATTATTGTGTCCTATCTATCTAATATTTTGCATGTCGATTTTAATGTCGGCTGAATACTGATTCTGTTATTTATTTTATGATCTTATTGTAACGTATTCTAGCAAATAAACATTTCTATTTCTATTTCTATTTCTAAAATAAATGCGCAGTCTAAAATGAACTCTAGTTTTGTAAGGTGTTTTTGGACGTTACACTAGAAATAAAATTATTACTACTTCCACTTTTCCCCGCGACTGTACAAAAGCGCTCATCACAAAAAATAGCTTAACATATTCAATTTGTAACAGGGACAGACATCTGTAGCCCGCCTTGTCACACCTTATAAAAACTTCAATCAACATGCAAATTTGAGTCGTCACTTCAAACTCATAAGTCTCTTTATGCTTAAATTTGTATTGTTATAGCAAATGACTGGAAGAATATTCATTGAATTTGATTGTGGGTTTGTATATTGGCGAAAATAAATGGTATTTTAAAATGTATAATATTAACGAATAGCGAAAGTTTTAAATCGGTTTTGCATGCATAGATTTGGAATACACATTTTTTTTTGATATGGAGAACAATTCGACGTACACTGCGTTATTTATAATGTAATGAGCAAAATTTTACTATTAATGGAGGCAAAGAAACTCCTGGTCACGGCACCCATCATGAAAACTTTTAGTTGACAGGCACCAGTAATTAACACTTCACTCTTAATTCAAGTATCATACGGTCCTAAATTGATTGTTACAAATTAATAACCCTTATCTTCTGCCAAATAAAAATCAAGTATTCATCATTGGTCCATTTCCATTACTGGTTCTGTCACCCTACGACGTCTACGACGTCTATATTTCTATGATCATAAGTGTTTTAAAATGACAAGGTTTTTAAGAGCTGCGCATTCGCTGACTATATATGTATATACATACAAACATACATACATACCATATTAAATACATACTAAATCACACAAAGGTTTTATGCGACGAGTACGGTTTATTACTAACTGTACCGTCGGCAAAATAGCTATTTCAATTGATGTTCTAGAAAGAGACAACTTACTAATAGTCATTTAGTTTCTCTTTAAGGAAAACGTCTTTAAATTGCAGTGGAGGGGCGGTTTATTGCAACACTCCATGCCATTAAATAAAAGCTGGTTGACCATACATACATACATATAATCACGCTTGTTTCCCAGAGGGATAGGCAGAGCCCACTTCTTTCCATTTGCTACGATCTTGACAAATTTCTTTCGGTTCTTCCACATTCATACATCGAGTCATGCACGCACGTCAGTTTCGGGTACTTACGATTCGGCCCTTTTCCAGTATTTCTCCGATTTGACTCGAAAAAGTACGCCTAGGGCGGCTCCTTCCGACCCGTCCACTCACTTTCGATCTGTATATCTCTTTCGTCAATCTTCTTTCATCCTTTCCAAATGACCGAATCATCCAAGCATGCCCTTTTCAATCTTAGTCACTATATCTTCTTTAATTCCACATTTCTCTCTGACTTTTTCATTCCTTACTCTATCAATCAGTTTCACCTCACACATACTACGCAAAGAGCACATATCAACTGCATTTACACGACTGGTAAACCACTGGTGACTTTATCCTACATACTTAAATACTCATCACACAGATAATTATCTGCCCTTACCGGGAGTTGAACCCGGGACATATGAACATAAATTAAATATTGAACGACGTATTCTTTCTTCCACTTTTGGGTTACTTTTGGGACCTAATAGTGTGGCATTAAAAATACTGCAGAAGAAGAAAAAAAGCAAAATGGTATCTAAAAAATATTTTTTGTTTACTACGTGCAAACGTTTTGTGTTCGTATTATTTCTAAATCTTATAACGATATGTAATGTTTTATAACATTAAATGTCAATAAATCAGGATAGATGAAAACATCACAGAGAAAGTATCAACACTGTTTGGACTAATTCGTAAACATTTTGGTTTAGAACTTCTTAGTCTTGTTTACAAACAAGATTTGTTTCTTTTCGTCGTGTTAGAAACGAAAGTCTTTCAGTCTTTTAGTAAGTATTTTTTTCTTGAAGACTTAAAATTTCAAGAGATAATTCGTTGCGTTAACAAAAGCGACAGAAACCAAAATGTGTCTGTGTTGCATTTAAAATCGGAATGCTTGTTTTTGATTTGTGTCGCTTTTGTATACTAGAATTATGTACTGCGTGAGTTACGGCTCAGCAAAGACCAGGACCGATAGTTTAACTCTACAAAAATGAAATGAAATGATATTTACATTTAAATATGTATGTATGGAAGTAAGTATGGGTATCTAGGCATTTATGATTCATTGTTACGGGGTGACAAATGAAGTATCCTTAGATTTGTATGACGTCATTATCTGTCATTGTGACATTTTATTTGACAGGAAGAATCAAAGACAACTTTGACTAAAATAGGTTTATTTTTCGTATGCGTTTTTTTTTAAATTCCGATATCGATTGATTTTGCTGTCCTTACGCTGCGCCTGCGGTCACAGCGATTTAACGATTTTCCAACCGCCGCTCGGAACATGCGCGGGAGTCCCTCGGAGCGTCAAACTACATTTTATATAGCTTACGATCCAAATGCAACTTTGTCAGAGATATATAAATGTTTTTACTTTTGAGAATAATATAGGTTTGAAGGGAACATTGTTTCCTGTGCTTCCATACCTTCCACTTCTTTTTATACCTACCTACTTAATTTGTGTAGATAAAAAGAGGATATTATGTTAATAACTTACATACCTAAGCCTAATAACTAAAATAAATAAACCTTTGTGAGGTACTGAAGTCCGACTTAGGAGCGATCCTGTAACACAGATCTACAGCCCCCCACCCCGGAAACAATTGGAGATATAGCTAGTCTTAGTTTTGCGGTACAGTCTTATTGGAGGTAAGTATAATATAACCTAAAAATAACATAAAATATAAAAGGAACAGAAAGAATATTGATGGAGCATCTAATTTAAAGTTGGTCTTCTACATATCTTCACGCTTTCATTCCCAGAGTGGTCTATGCAGAGCTACAGAGCCAACCAAATATCTCTAAACCACATTTTGCAGATTAGGCTAACATGTTTACGAGTGACAGTAACAGTACGTACTACAAGCTTTAATTCCCTTAGTCGCCTCTTACGACACATCCACAAGAAGACATGGAGTGGCACTATTCTAACCCGGCAAGCACACGGGGATACCGGGTTAGAATAGTGTACAGGGGAGTTTGCATTTTAATTTTGCAAAAATGGCACAACGGACGTCATTTAAATTAGGCACGCATGTAATAGGTACGTACTAGGCCAAGGTTGTAGGCGGTAACCATTATCGTCTGTCTGTAATTTCTGTGACCTGTTATCGTATTGTCACCTCTATTATAGACGGTAAAGTCCATACATATTTGACTATAGTACTTTTAGGTATTTGAAAAAATGTAAACAATCCAAACCAGGTGACATTGTTAAATAGCCAATCAAAACTGTTTTATTGCACTTTGACGTATCCGTGTTCTGCTTCTATTGGCTGACGAACTATCACGTGGTAGTTTTGTTTATATTTTTATAATATTAAAAAGTATAGACTATATTTATAGTATTGTTTTTATCTCGGCCGCCATTACTGTCAAGTAAATAAGAGCTATCAAATCGTTGACAATACGATAACAGGTCAAAAACGATATGGTTTTTACCGTATTGAGTAGAGGCCCCGATTAAAAAACAGTATTTATTGGAGATAATTCAATAATTCCTGTAGAAATAACGAAAAAGATTTACGTGGACGAAACCACGGGCAAAGTTTTTAAATAAAATAATGCGCGACTGACATATTCCTCCATTTTTAACGAATGTGACAAGTCATCACTAATTTAAATTCTCATAAAATGATTTGTCAGGCCACTCCAGATCATCAATAAATAAAAACATGAACCTTTTATTAGCATTTTATCCAATTATTTAAATATAAAAGGGTACTAAAGTTGATACGTCATTGAGGGGTTTTACTAATACGCTTATGGCGATCCGGGGGTTCTAAGAAACCGATAGTCATTCTCAGGTGTAAGACGATTTGCTTAAGGTTTTTTTGTTATGATATCGTTTGTAAAGATTACCGCGGTTCCACATTGACATTTATATTTTTTATCTATTGCAAAAATCTATAGTCTACAACTTTAAAGTATAGGTCTGTAAAGTTTTTCACTATAGTTAGGGAAATACTATAGTCGAGCTGTTTGAAGAGGCCAGATTTGACAACTGTCAGTGCAGATCAAAACATAACCTCAAACACATATTTTGTACTAAGTACGATGACCGCCATCAAATCGGGCCCTTAGTTTTTTTTTTTTTTTTTTATGTTTTTGGAAGAATGCCGCGAATATAGACAAAGATATCGACTCTTATATTTTTGTTAAAGTGTGTGTTTGTTTGTTTTCCAATCGATGTGAAATTTGATACAGGGATAGGATACTTTATAACCTGGAGAACACGACGACGACTTCTATTGAACGCAGATGAAGTCACGGAAAAAATGGCGGATTTAAGAACGTTAAAAAAAAGGACTTTAAACGACAATTCCAAATACGTCATGTAAGTATGTATGATATGTTATGTTAATTACACGCAATCAGGTTTATGAAGCTTGCTTTTGATTAGACCTCATTCGATTTTTATTTGCGTCCTGTCCTTTATTTTGAACAGTGGGTCAAACTTCATTTATTTTATAGAATACAAGTTCCATGGAAATAATATTACAAAATTGACATCATTTGACGAAATTCACTAAACAACCATTATTATGGACCTAAGGCAATTATACTTGGTTGTTATACAAACCAGTATAACTGGATCTCGGCTTTCTAATAGCTGTAACAAGATCACAGGTCATTATAAAAATAATAACAACGCAGATCATTCGCAGTAGCCCTCGAATGCGAACAGTTAATAAGGTGGTTATCTTAAACAGTGATGGATCCTCGAGTGGCCGATACCGTCGACAAATAATACTAGAGACGTGACAATATCGATAAATTATCGATATTCTTTGACCATTTATAACCAAGCTATGTTTGAATATTCGCGTAATCTGACACATAGTTTGGAAGTAAAACTCTGTTTTTTATCGATGTCGTTTTAATTGTTTGTTTAAAACGTCATGGTTTCTAGTAGTTAAGTATATTAGGTAAGTATATGGCGACAAGGTAAGGCTAGTAGGTAATGGCCCTGCCTACGAAGCTAGCGGTCCGGGTTCGTATATTTATATGATGAACGCAATTATGTTTGTTTGTAAGTCGTGGGTGTTTTCTTTCTATTTAAGTATTTACATCGTTGTCATAATAGATAGTACAGTCAACAGCATAAATAAGTGATCATTAATGTACCTTGTCACTTTAACGTCGTGTTTGAAATGTTATACAAAATTGTTAAACGATTAAAAGCGACAAGGTAAATAAATGATCACTTATTTATGCCTTTGACTGTACAAGCCTAGAGCTTAGTTTGGGACTAGGTCAATTTGTGTGAAATTCTCTTTTGTTATTTTTTATATGATCCCTTTGGCAGCTCATTTAAACACGAATTGTTCTTGTTTCTTTGACTTATCATCATAAATAGGTACTACATTGATACGGCTGTCACAGTGGCGATCATCCTACATTGATCGAACTATAGTAAATATTTAGTATAATTGTTGACTCCTCAAGAGCCTCATTGGGGCGAAGTTATCAATGTATTCAAAATAGATAAAAGTCAGTGGTAGTCCCAACTACACGTTTTAGCAATAGGGTGATAAAATCAAGATGTCGGTAAAAGCTAAATGTCGATAAAAATGACATATCGATGTGGCAGATCGAGTCGATAAGGTTCGGTAGCGCGTCGGGTTCGGATCGATGTACAGTAATCCGTCAAGATGGTTTCGAGTTTCGATAAAGCGATAATATCTGCTTTCGTACCTTTAAATGTAAAGATCATGCAAATGACCGATGTATTACAAAACCAGTTTATTGTGCGTATACCTATATGATTTATTTAATAAACACACGCTGTGCCCATAGAAATATAGTAAATACCTACCGCAAACTCTTAAAAAGAGATTTCATATTTTTTCTATTTACGTAGGTATTCAATCGTTTGAAATACGATGATGACGCTTTAGGATACCTAGAGCTCATTTGAATTGTAACTTTATACTATCAATTTTACAGTCTAAACTCCAACGGCATTTTGATCTTTTGAAAAAATATTTACATAAGTCAAAGACGTAACCGTCATATTTAAGCCAGCCCCTTGTTTTTTAATTGACATTTACTAAGAAAAACTTGTCTGGGGTTTGAATAAACGTAGGCGGTACTGGGAACAGTTACAAACGTATTCATGTTTATTTATCATTAAAAAAAACACACGAAGTCTTTAAACTGTTTTGCTAAACATTATCTAGAAATAAATAACGTCAATCAGAGCCTTCAAAACTTCAAAAACTTGCAAATGTACCATCTAATTTCCAGTCTTTTTCCTCGTACTTTAAAACTATAGAATGGACCTGCCACAGCGTTGTTTATATCGTTCCTTTTTAAAACATGGTTTCCATAGAGTGTTCGCTTGAAAACAGCAACTTGGCTGTTCCTTTACCTTTACTGAGGTCATGCATTTAGCTAACTAGCGTTTCTATTCCTTTCGTTTTTAAACCAATCGCGTCACTGGTAGATCACGTGACTTTTCGTATCACGTCATCTACCAGCGAAGCGATTGGTATAAAAACGAAACGAATAGAAACACTAGTTAGCGTAATGCATCTTCGCAAGAGCCTTTGATATCTATGTGCGATGGTGACCGCTTTCCACAGGTCCCATCTACTCGTTCGCTTTTAACAACTATGAAAATAGTTGGTTTGGCCCTACCTAGTTTCATAAACGTTCATTCATATAATATTGGGTTATCTTTCACTATGTCCTGTCACTTTCTACCTTAGCGAATAAGAAATTGACCGTTGTCCTAATCCCAATGAGATATTAGTATATAAAGATGTTAGACAAAAGACACCATATAGGTATATTTTGCGGGTGGTAGGACCTTATGCAGGGTTCGTCCGGATCGCTACCACCATCTTATCCATTAACCTACCGCCAAACAGCTGTGTTCGCATTGTTGTGTTCCGGTTTGGGGATAAGACAGCCGGTGAAATGACTAGCATAGAGGCATTCCTTCTTAGTCCTCAGGGTTGGCAACGCATTTGCAGTCTTAGGATTGCATGTCAGTCTTGTGAATGCAAATGTCTATGGGTCACAGTTTCCACTTACCATCAGGTGGCCTGTGTGCCCGTTTGTCTTCTCTATGCCATAAAAAAAAACCCGTCCCCCTCCTAGCTTCCTAGCACAGTTACTGGACCTGTCGATAAGGTTCACGATAAACGCCATCGATACGAGCACGTCACTATTCCCGGCACATACCGATACAATTAGTCGATAGCGCACGGCGGCCGCGCTAACTCGGCGTCCGCTGCATTTGTCATAGCACAGCAGAGAGTGTGGAGGCGGCTTTATGGTTATTTATTTTTAATAAATATATCCATTCTACAGTATAAAGTATCTTTGAGTTTTCAATGCTTTGGTTTGAGATTATAGTGAGCTTTAAAAAGGGTATTTCGGGACCTTTAAAGAATCTCCCGATTGTTCCGTGTGGTTGCCGGGTTAGAATAGTGCCACTCCATATCTTCCCGTGGATGTCGTAAGAGACGGCTAAGGGAATAAAGGCGTATAGTATTGTTAGGCGATGGGCTTGCAACCTGTCACTAATACACTGGTAAACATCTTAGCCTAAGTGTGCAAAATATGGTTACAGAATTATCAACAAGTTTTTAGAGTTGTTGGTAATTCTGTAGCTGTGCCTACCCCACTCTGGGAATAAAGGCGTGAGTTTATGTATGTATGTATGTAAAGAATCTGAAACTATGTGTTCCATCAGAGAATCAAAGTCATCAACTCTAGGGGCCGTATTATCAAACTAATCTCAACTCTAAAGCCCGTCTCGAGATGCGTCAAAAATTACAGTTTTCTACGGTGTGACAGTCATTTTGACGTATCTTGTGACGAGCATCTTAGCTGAGATGAGCTTATTAATACGGCCCTAGCTGTAGCTCATCGAATCCAGCTGAAATAGCAAACCAATTTTACGGCGAGCGAAAAGGACAGATCTATGGCAGTCATAGTAACCCCCCAGAACTAATAATCGTCATAGCTATTGGGTTCTAGAGTGGAGACCACGGATCTCCAAACGCAGTTGCATGTCGCCCTTTATTAGGTGAAACGACGATCTGCATAGCTAGCTAGGTTTACACGGGCTTAGTGTTTGTCATTAGTACTTATCGCTTAGTCCTAACCTGCATAGTAACAAGTGAGAAGTAACCGTTTACACGTTGGAATTAGTAGAAAGGTATTTAGTGACCAGACATTCGAACAACTTGTCACTAGGCGCGTGTTGTAACTGTTTATACAGTCAGCAAGCAAGTGCTTAGTAAATTGTGGATCGAATTCTATTCACGTGCACTGTACATAAACACTAATAGGTACTAAGCATTAATCAGCATGTTTACACATTGGGTATTAGTTTAAGTGACGAGTACTAGCTACTAAGCCCGTGTAAACTTAGCATAAGTTGTCCGCGACTTGTTTGTCGCCTGGATCTTCCTCTCTAACTTGTCTGTAACAATAGAGAAAAACCAACTTGTGCTAGCCAAACTGTGAAGGTTGGTAAGAGCTTGATGAGAAAGGCTCGTCCCTTGGGCGGTATTTCCAACCAGTTATGACATGGCTTCAAGAAAAGAGCTTACGTTCCCCTAATTTGCTGGTGTTTAAAGGTGGTGGTGATTACTTCCCATCACGTACCCTTACCATGAGTTACAATTAATGTACTCGCTAGCGAGTCGAATGCTCTGTCTTCACACTATATAAGAATACTGCGAGGCCTGCGAGTGATAGAGCATTCGACTCGCTAGCGAGTTCAGTCATTGTAACTTATGGTAAGGGTATAGGTAACCATCATGCTCGTTTGTCTCCTCTTATAAAAAGGCGATCGTGCTCGGTGGTGAACCAGTAACGGCAGCGGTGATGAGGCCTTGTCCAACAGTGGAACAGTGAGCTAATAATTATGGTGATAAAGTTTAATTAAACTTTTTAATCAAGAGCGCGAGACGTCAGAAGTTTAACTATAAATTGTGTTTGAAATTTTGATGTTTTACTGTTTTTGTTTTGCTGCTGAATTATTGGACCTATTTTAATGCCGTTTTAATGTAATAATTTGTTAAGGTAACTGTTGAAGTTTGAATTTAAGAAAAACCATAATTTTCCAGTGGAATCAAGATAAACAATGTGATTTAATTATGTATGTAGATATGTATGTATGTAAATTCTTTATTGCACAAAATCAATTTAAATATTATAACACTGTTATTAAAGTAACGTACAAATGCGAACTTATCCCTAAATGGGATCTCTTCCCGCTAGCCCTGAAGTCGATGAGAAAGGAGTAGTACTTAATAATAGTATATACTAGTATATAGTTGGATAGTTATAATATTATTATTACTGTCTTTCATACACACTCATTCAAAATGTAAACAATATAATTAATAGATGATAAAAAAAAATGGTATGGCTCAAATTCGCTGTTCAAAAACAAGTAACCAATAATAATATGTGAAAAGTTTATTCCTCGTTCGTATATTTTATTTATTCAACGACCTATAATTTAAACAGTCGTCTCTACACTTCATAAAATCCATTACCCAGAAGCGTTATCTAGCCTCCATGGACCATCTCTCATTTTTGGACCGCACGGGAGGCCACGATAAGGACGGATTAACCAGAACTATTTATCATTCATTCACTCCATAGACGACCTCCTTGCCGTGGCGACAGAATTGATGGCCACTGGCCGGTGAGAAAAAAAGTTTGAATTTCGAATTGATTGGGATTGATAGTTTGAATTAAAGTTCATAGTTTTAAATTTCGAGTTTTGTTTATATTTGACAGGTGAGACCACAGAGAAAACTAGATTTTATTGGAATAAGACGTGCTAGTACGGTATTCTTAAAAATGTCACCGATTGTTTTAAACAATAAGTTATTTTGACATGCCGTGGAGATATAAACAGTCTTTATCTAAATAACCCAGTATCAATGACAATGCTTAAACGAAGCCATAACTGACAAGGAAACTAATATTACATAACCGGCTAGAAACAATACAATTTAGTACTCGTCACTCGAACCCAAACAATACAACCGAAGACAATGCTAAGTTCACGAACACCTTCTCTTTCGATCAATGGCACGCGAGATACAAATCTGAAAACAGCTGTTAACGTTCAACAATGACGAAAACCAAATGAACCTATTTAAATGAAAACTAGATGTGAATGAACCGCCTTGAGGGACTCCTGTGGAACAATGCCCTATTGTTGATGACGTCACAAATATAGGTCAGAGGCCCAAATGTGAACAGCTGATCGTGGGATTGTCGGTTCCCGGGTGCCTTTGTTGCCTCCGATTGTAATCTTTTACCGTTCCGACGCTAATTTTGCAGTTATTAATGGGTTATTTTTCAAAATTTCTCACGGTTCCTCAACGCTATATTGACGCCTGCCTCTGCACCTGTACGTTAGGTAAACATTATCAACACAAAAACGGTTTTTGAAATTCCTTAATTGCACCAATCACACTCCGCAACCCAATTAATATTCTTCGCACTACAAAAACGCTCATATCTCCCAATTAAGCTCCAGGATTTTGTGGAATTTGGAGATTTCGTGCCGCCATTTCTTCTCCGAGACAATGGCATTGTTCTTCACAATTATGTCCACGTGGCCGGTGTTTACCAATTGTTCCTATCTGTAATCTAGGCGTCCTTGTGGCAGCTTCCGACGGCACCGGCCCGTTCGGATTCAACTGTTTTACAATCTGTGGTTTCGTAGCAGTTTTTTGTTTTTTTTTATAGGCTTGCAAGACGTTCATTCAAACGTAGGGTTGCAACTGCTGCAAGACATTTTTCGATAAAAAAAATAGACACGCTAGAAAAATAATGATTGGTGAAAAATAGTTGACTTTTTATGGAAGGAGTTTTGTTTGATCTGTGCGCTGTTTTTGACTGATAGAATGTTTCCTGCAACGAAGTGTAATCGCTTCATATCATTTAGATAGTTGTTTTTCCTTTTTTTGGTTTCATTTTCGAGTTTTAAGTTTTTTAATGTACAGTGGACTACAAACACGTGTATGATATTATGTTTAAAAATCTCTGTATTGGGTTTTGTTCACCAATAAATAAAATAAGTAAAGAAATTATTTAAGCCTAAAAAGCTTTAGGCATTTGCAGAAGAATTTATACTTTGAAATTAAATAAATTATTAAATATTTTGTTTCTTTCACGCTGTGATTCAGAAAACAAAGCGGAGTCAAAAGCCGACGGCAAAGTATATTTCCTTACTTGTAAGATAAATATTTCCAAAAGTGTCATAACTAATACATTAGTAGTAATAATAAATTAAATACTAGATATAGAAAAAAACATAATGCGTCTAGTAACAAATTTTCAATGTATTTTTTTGTAAGTGAGATGTTTCCACCCAAAAATAGATTGCACATTTATTGAAATTCTTAGCGGTGTGACTTGCAATTACTTCCATGAACCAGAAAGAGACGGCAAAGTTATAATTTGCTATGGAACGGAACTAATAGTAACTGACTACTGCAATTTGATTACCAGTATAATTCGCGCTTAAAACCATTGTTCTATAGTTCTTTAGATATATAAATCGTATGCAAAGAGGATGTCGAGATTCCTGATACTTTTTATAATGTGCAGTTTTCCTGCTAAAACTTCAACAAAAACTTTTACCTTCTCTTATAGATCTCCCTCGCATTACCAACCCATGAAACCCACCTAGATTGGATTATATCCGTAAACCAGCTTCTGCCCGCGACTTTGTCCGCGTAGATTTTAATTATTTCCTCGGTAACTTTTAGATATTTCGGGATGAAAAGTTGCCTATGTGTTAATCCAGGATATAAGCTATATCCATTTAAAATTTCATGCAAATCCATCCAGCCCTGCAGCGTTAAGGAGAAAGATTAGTAGGATAGTATAGGTGAAAGGTCTTGCATATCGTAACACATCAGAGGCACATGCCAAAATGCAATAGGATCTAGTGTTTCTTATCGTTTCGTTTTGTAACCAATCGCGTCACTGGTAGATCACGTGACTTTTCGTATTACGTCATCTACCAGTGACGCGATTGGTTTAAAATCGAAACGAATAAAAACGTTAGCGTAATGCATCTTGGCAAGGGCCTCTGTATGCATAGACCGTTCGACATTCTACTTTTGAAATTTGACGTAAATTCCATATTAGTTTTGTATACACATGCAAAAGGTCAGTTACTAAAGTTTTTCAACTATAGGATAGGCCTTTTATCATATCAATTTATCTAATAATCTTTAAGTAAAATCGTAAAGCTACACAAAATGCCCCTCGGAATAGGCCTCTAGAGACCAGACTCGTAACATAAGATATTCTAAAATGTTCGACGCACAACGTTAAGACTGATGTTTACTCGTTTCAGGTCACGTTTACAGTTACACATGACCTTATACTCTGAGCGGTTTGAACGGTGGTGCTTAACGAAAATTTGTGGTAAATAACTACTGGTAGAAATAATATTCAAGAGTTAAACACGAGTTGGATTATATGACAGCTTTGGCTGTTATTTTTCCCGTGTAGAACTCTTATGCTAAGAATGGTCCGATTCAGCGTAATGAATGTCTTCTTTATACTTTGTTTTTCTATTGGGTTTCTTGCGTGAACAAAGTTTTAATTTTTGAGTTTGGAAAGGACCTTATTTTTGTTTTAAGTGTTTAGTAACTACATTATATTCCTTTAAACTTATAATAAGTCTGGGTTTCGTTTAAAAGGTATTAAACTAAAGAACAAACTTATTCAGTATAGTCCAATAGTTTTTTAGAATACTTCTGGCATAGAAACGTAGAAAATTCATCAACGTACAAAATGCTTTTGCACACACGTTAACTATTAAATAACGTTCACGGCCATATAATATAACATTTAAAAACATGCCTTTTATCAAAAAATAAACAAGAAAACGTTTCGCACGTAAATATTTAATTTATTGTAAACCCTAAAATACACTTTAACCCGTCACCTGGCTGACGTCAGGAAAACGCCTAAACATCGTAATGTTGATATATTGACAGGCAAGTAGCACAGTAACACTGGGAACTTATTTATTTTGAGCCTTTCGAAATTGCGTGTAGTGTTGCAAGTTAACAAAAGTTTGAGAAGGCTATTGGGTCTTTGGCAGAATAGATAGTATTATAATTTCCTAACTTCTACACTCCCTGTTGATTTGCCTTTGAATTGATTGGATTTAACGCGCTTGATATTGTGTATTTTACAAGAATCACCAGATATGTTCCGGACGGCCATTTTGGATTGAATTGTTTTGTAGTATCCACTACTTAACTGTACTGGATTTACATTTGTTTAAATAAAAAATCTAGCAAAAAAACCACTTGTAATTTATTTACTTTAGTTAACCCCTAGGTTACCGTTTGCGAAATAAAATAGTTAATATTTTGTTATTTATTTAATTTCAGTTCAAAGGCCAAGATTGTCGTAAATAGTAATTTTAAAATGTTTTGACGAGTAGGTAACAAGTCCTCTTGCCATTTTATTCCACTTCGGTTTAGTTTTATAATCGTAAGATCATTATTGAAGTAATGATAGCTGTTTCTGTCAAGTGTGAGTGTCATAAGTCAATATGATTACGATATCGGAGTAAGATGGGCTAAACAATGTGGAATAGAGCCCAGGGGTTTTAATCTGTATTGTTTTAACAGTTTACATCTATTGTCATCGTATTGATAGCTCTTAATATCTTGACAGTAAAGGCAGCCAACTTAGAAACAATACGCTGACAATATGGGTAAAATCAATGTAGAATAAAGATCATGACTCATGAATTTTTATCCAAGATTATTACCAGGGGTTTACCATTGCATGGCTAAGCAATTCAGTTTAGATTGAGTGTAAGTGACAGAGCTATAGCAGTTCTACGGCTCTGTCTCTTTCCCTATTGCATTAAATCATAACTATGTCATAGCAGTCATGGTAACACCCCCAAAGCCACGAACATACGCCTTTGCAAAAATGCAAGCAAATGCGACGTAGATTATAATTCAAGATAAAGAGAATTGTACCAATATTCGGAAAAAAATCGGCCAGGTGCGAATCGGAGTCACACACGAAACGTACGGAACCCTACGCCCGTACTATGCTTATTATAGAAATAGAAATAGAAATAGAAATATTTATTCGACGATCACAAGAGAGATGATTATGTCTCTTCTATGTCAAAAGCTAACCTAAGCTAAAGGTTTTACCTATAGGAGAATAGAACTTCTGCATGGTAACTACGAAGCACTGTATTCCATCCTTTTCATTCGCGATTTGTGACTAAACTGGGAGAAAGAGCTGGAGATACCTTCATACTTCGCTTTTCAAAGTAGAGTCTTGTGAGTGATTGGGTACAGGAATAAAAAATCTCGAATGTAACTACCGTTATAACTTTAACGGCCAGTGTTATTTTGAACAACTTGACGTATTTCACCTTCATACGTCACAGCTGTCAAAAGCAAGTCTAATCAGTTTCCACCGAAATACGTTCAGGGAACCGATCGAATTATCTTCTGAATAATTTTATGTGGTGCCTTTACGACTACAACAGTGTTGCCGACGCTTCGTTTGATTTATAGCGAGTTTCGCAATTTTGAAATGGCAACACTCTCGAGTGCGTTCCATTTGATACTTTGTTGGTAAATTTCAATGATTGACGCGAGGATTTAAGTGAGGTGCGTGGTGCTTGATTTCGAAAATGGAATGCGACAAGATACAATTTCAAAAATGGAATCTTCGTATTCCATACTTGAACTAAAGCGTGAATTAGACTGGCAATAAAAATTGCAGAAGTTGATTGCTGTCGCTGTCTTACTTTAACTTCAGTTCTAGAGCAAGAAGCACAATTTTGCTGTCTTTTTCTATCTTATAGGTTAGAGTAAGACAGTAGTCAACTTCTGCAAAAAGAAATTGCTATACTAAACCTATGTTACGTGTTAAATCCAACAAAATATTTAGATATGAAATACTGCAACTTGTTCCAAATTAAGATCTTTCAATCAATAATGAACTGTTTATCGTGCCTCTAACTGGGTACGTAATACTAAATAGCACTGCCTTCTCAACATAATATGAAAGATTTAGCTATAGTAACCCAGATCCAGTTTGGCTTTACATAACCTTAAATTGGTCAGACTACAGCATTTTTTTTTTCCATTACAACTATGATTGCTAGTTAAATCTCCTTTGCGCACAAAAAACTATCGCCATGTTTAAACCTACTATAACTTAAATACGAGTATAGTTTCTTATAAATAGCCAGAATTTACGCTGATATAAAATGATAAAATATGCGTCATAGTAAAAATATTTTCTAAACGTACGTTTTTACAGTTGATTGTTGATATAAGTAAGACTATAAAGAAGGGAGAACTGAAAAGGCGTGGAGCGGTTTGAAGTAATTTCTTGTGAAAAGGTGCTGGGTCCGTACCTAATCTGGGCCCGTAAGAAAGGTGAGCGTTCACTTAGTTATTGGCTACACACACGGCCGGTCAGACTAAAACAGAAAAAGTTCAAAATAATATGTCCACGCCAAGTTTTGAGTTATAGCGCGGGAAAAAGATGATTTGGGTAATGATGGCGGTGTTTGGAGAGAAGTAAGATAAAATACCTAATTTGATTTATATTGAGAGATTATCTCATACAAATTGACAGTCTTAAAGCTGTAGGCTAGTTGTACGGGTATAAGCAACGACAAATATATTTATTTAGAGATACATACTGACTTAAATTCATAGAAAACATCCAAACTAAGGAACAAATACTCACACTCATTACACTTTTTTTTATTCTGCATTTATTATGGTTTCAAGTACCTACTATACTACTCACCACCACTTGTTAAATTGTAATGAACTTGTTAGCAATAACTTGATTCTATGACTCTTTATTTGTTCTTACGGGAAATCAAACCGGGGACCACTAGCCTCGTAGGCAGGGTCACACGTTCACAACCAACTAGGATGACAGAATTTTCAAATTATAAAAAATACGCAACATGTTAAAATTTAGGTATTTTGTGACCACCACATTCAATTATTACAGTTACTACGTTTTATTTTTATGCTAAGCAAATACGTATTCTTTTAAAAAAAAAGTCGCTGACTTATTATTAAAAGACTTATTAGTCCCTGATTGTCGCCTGATAATCATATCTTGACCTCCAAGCTTGTTTGACGTACGAACCTGGTTTGATGTGTCAAAGTACAACCAAAGGTGAAGTCATTATAGCCAATGGCTTGATCGACTAGCTTTCCGGCGAGTTATTTAAAAGAATACGGTGCGTCATACAATAATGTTTTTAAAATGCATGGATCCGACATTTCGAATCGTTAATTAATATCTCAATTAGGACGCAAGAAGTCTATTCTGATGACAATTGTCATCTTTGTCAAGCTAACAAGTATTCAATTAATTAAGAAGTTGGAAGTTATTTAACCTTACCCTAATAAGGATTATGATAATTATATCTAAGCTTAATGATCTGGAAAAATAATGTTGTTTACGAATGGGCTGTCTTTATTGTAGAGTAATATTAATAAGAACTATCGTAACGTAATTCGTCCGATTGCAATAGGGGTTAAAACAAAGTAAAGTAGAAGCTGGGCAATGCATATTTTACAACACCATAGAACTGTGTCACAGTGACGTTATGATTCAAGTTGTAAGAAGTGTCAACCCAATTGTTTTATAACGTCACTTGTTCATTGGTAGGTCAGGTTTCCATTGGGCTGATAGTACGTTTTCCTTTCCAAAAAAAACGGCAGCATACAAACTTAGTTTTAACAACTAAATACAACATATTCGAAGCTGCATTTGCGTAGATTTTTTTTGACAGCTACGCTCACAATGGTCTTAATACTCTTCTTCTTCTTCTCGTGTCGATGGTTCCTATTTTCATCAGACTGTGCGGGACCAGAAACCTGCAACAGCCAATGCTCTGTCTGTCGCGTCTCGGAGATAAATAAAATTAATAATAATAATTAATACTCTGATTTTACTGTACATGGCTCGCCATCCCACCCGTCCGTGTGTACGGCAATAAACAGCGCAACCCGACGCCTGCCGCCATTTTTGAGCAAAATACTGCACGTTAATTTAACACCGCAGTCATTCGCGGTCGCTTTCTTTTTGCTCCTTACTGCTCCGGCAGGCACGTTTGAGCTTTTTGACATTATTAATAATGATGTGAATTGGGTATTTTGAACGTTTAAATTTTATTTTATGACCAATTTAATAGTGGTCTATTCTTAGGTTTTTTTTGTTTGATGCTTTTTGAGGTGACATAGATAGAAACTGCATTTTACGAATGTTATGCGTGAAGAAGGAAAACGGGCACACAGACCACCAGGGCCCGTATTATAGCCGCCTTTATCGCGGTGGATAAAGCATCCGTCACTCTCGCCTCGCACTAACATACTGGTCAGAAAGTGTCGATTGTTTTATCCACACGATAAACACGACCATAATAGACTCGCAGAGGGCCTAGTATATTCGCCTCTTTCTGACACGTATTAAGTACGAGGGTGACAGATTCTTTATCCACATTTTGTTATGCGATAAACTTAACTGACTAAATAAACTAAGTTGACGTGTAAAAGTGCCCGTGCGGCCTACTTACTGAATAAACATCTTTTATCTTTTAACCATACAACGCTGGTCGTCAGTGGGCTCGGAGAACCATATACATTTATAATTTACAATTCTGTACATTTTTTAAATCGTGAACTTCAAGTAAACACCCAGTTGTTTTCTTTCGCAGTGCTACTTTTCCAGCTCTACGGGACTTCTATTAGACGTATTTAACTAATGCAAGACACAAGTTTGTAAGCGATTTGCAAAGATTAATAGGTAGAGAGAGAGCACAATATGAGGATGGTTGTCTTTAGGAGTAACTAGTGGTAAAGTCAACGGTACAAAGATTGACGTACACACGTCACACTCACAGTGCGTACTTGTGTAATAAAACAATAGTTTGCGTGTTTTGTATACGCTTCCACACGTATTCAAACCAAATAAAGCTATCATTCACTATCAAACTTCAAACCGACAAAAATCCACTTAATACTGGCCGGTAATAATTTATAACAATTCATTCATTCCTTTAGTTTTTATAACTTCTCATGATTATTTAAATATGGAACCAAAATGTTTATAAAACGAAGTATAACACGAACTGGAGCCGTGTTTAGACTGATCTCGAGTGAATGAGCGAAACTTGAGCACTGATACGTGTTAAGTGTGGAGGTTAATGAAAAAAATTGTAGAATATGACCGGTCAGTTTTATAACTGGACTTGGTATTGCTGAATGAGAACCAAATGTTGGTTAAACCTCAAACATGGAAACTCCTTTTTTCGGTTTCGTGTTATAGAATCGCTTGCGTGTCTGACTGTCTGTTCCTCGGTTACAAACAACTTTCTCCGAAACTACTAGACTGATTGAGTTGACATTTGGTACACATTATGTAAGGTGACCAAAAAGACGAACGTGTAACCTGATTTTTGGAGAGTAAATTACAAAACTAACTAATAAGTTTTGCAAACAATATCGTGTGAAATGTTAAGTGAAAGGGCTTTAAATAGCTTGAAATTATTTAAGAAAATAACTCACTACAAGTATAGAAAATACTCATTTTCATTTTTTTCACTCAAAACATGCGGAACCCTATCTAAGCGTAAGCGTAAACTTGCACGTGTATGCTTTTTTTTAACTGCAAGCGCGCAAAATAGTAGACTCTAATCGGGTGATAAGTACAAAAACAAGCATCGCGAGAATTGCTAGTTTATAAACGGCACGAGATTAGGACCTACCGTTTACCCAAGTGAAGCAAACGACATTTTCAATGCATTTTGCGAGTAAACGAATTACAGTTTGACTACGCAGACAGTTAGCCTAGTTTTGGTACTGTTGGTTGTGACCCTGTCTGACCTAGCGGTCCCGGTTAAATTCTCGATAAGGTCAAAATATGTATGCAATGTTTTAATAAGTAGGGTAACGGCATCAATTATGGACACTTTTAGCTGACAGGCACCAGTAATATTATAGTAGACACTTCACTCAGAATTCAAATTTAATACGGTAAATTGATTGTTGTAAAACAAATGAATAACCCTCTGTAAAATAACAATCACGTGTCCATCTTGGACCTTGTCCATTACTGGTTCCATCGCCATATGTATACAGCACAATGTGCACAATGTGCAAAATTTTCACATTAAGAATGCTTGAAAATATTCTGTATTATATATATTTATTTCACTCAATGTTAGTAATTAAATGGCTGGCACGAAAGATTTAAGAGTCTATAATACTCCTAATGCCTAAATTTCGCGGCCAATCAAGATAAAATCAATCAATCTTCAACGGATCGACAATTAGTCATAAAACTCATGCGCTGATTTTTATGGAGCGTTAAGTACTGATTAAGCAATCGTAAAAATGAAATAGATTTTTAATAAATCGTTTGTTGCTTTAATTGGGTAAGTAAAGTTTTTGGAAGAGATGTAAATTATATTTTTTTTCGATAGTCGTCATCCTTAAGATCATAGAACTGCGGCTCTTTTACTTTTATTTCCTCTAATATTTTAGAAATCTTTTATTTAGTTATGAAGTTGTCATTTGTACACTTCAATGACCGACAAGCTTGTTGCCTTCGTATTTAATGAAATAGAAAAAAAAAACTGTCACTTCTATATCTGTCAACGTCAAATCAAATCAAAGTAAACAAACGGTTTAATTCAAATAAGTAAATTCAAGTAAATCTTTGTAATACTCCATTTCCACAGTCCGTGTGGGATTGCCTGAATTCATTGCGTGGATTGTACAATTCAAAAGTGCTCTCGTGGCTATCAAAAAGCAGAGCAAGAGTCGTCGAAAAAGGAAGAAATCGGTGTCCAAGAAGAAGTGCCAAAGGGTTCGAAAATAAATCTTAGACCAAATATCGTGCAAAGGTCTTAAAGCAAAGCGGCAAAATGAAAGTCCAGAGTTCGTTCTGAGATCGTTAAAAATATTTCTAAAAACACTGATCACATGAAACACAAGCAAACAGAAAATAGCCGTTGTATTGAATCGTTTGTTTACTTTGATTTGGTTTGACAATGACAGATATAGAAGTGTTTTTTTTCTTTTTCATTAAGTACGAAGGCAACAAGCTAGTCAGTCATTGAAGTGTACAAATGTCAACTTCATAACTAAAAAAAATATTTCTAAAATATTAGAGGAAATAAAAATAAAAGAGCCGCAATTTCTTGATCTTTAGGATGACGACTATCGATAAAAAATATAATATACATATCTTCCAAAAACTTTACTTAGCCTATTGTTCTGTATTTAGGATTATTTCATTTATCTAAAAGGATTAAATTCATTGACATACCGATAAAATGTTATAAGATGATAAATACAGACAAGTTAGGTGCATTTTGGATGTGTGCCTACGTATCAAAAAAACAATGGGGCGGTTTTGAACATAGTACTGTCAACATACAACGAAAGGACCGTTGTAAGTTGCCAGTACTTCGTTCCAAATTTGAACTTTCCCGGTGAAATCGAACGAGCAGCTGACAGATCACACAAAAGCCAACCTCCAACCTTTGTTAAGGCGGGCCATTCATTAGCATGCACACGCGACGACGTGACGCGTGTCTGTCCCCGTGAATGGCGGCTTTTGTAGACGCGTCTTTGTATTTGATGGAAGGGAATATTAATATTGTTATAGGAATTAAGTGCTTTTAATTTGTTGTGTGGATTTGATTACTACTGTACCGTCCCGTTTGGCTCCTAAAGACGTTATTAGATTTTGTGTTGCATGTTTTAAATATTAAAAATCAAAAAAGATACTCAAACACTTGAATTGTTAAGCATTAGGTAAAACAAAAAAATTGTCACACAACAAAAAGCCCAGGACAGGAAAGTGGTTTAAGAAAAAACCGTTTCTGGAATTTAGTTCACTTGGTATTTCTACGACATTTTAAAATAAGTTAACATGTTTTGTGTTTGCATTTTAACTGTCATTATTATCTATTAAAGATCAGTCAGTCTAGAAAACAAAATGCAGAAAAATACTAAGGTTTAATGATTTAATTCCTTTAATGCAGATGTAATGATCTAATGTTTTTTTAACTCGATCAATCTGACCTTGTCGTACCGACCTCCGCACGCGACTGCGATTGTACGTCAATGGAAAGTTTTATAACATTTACCTACAATTCTAAATCAATTTGTTCTAGTAAATTTCAATAATAACTTCCAATGATTTTTTAAGTCTGAATTAAAATCCATATAAAGTTCTTAGGGCAAATGAATATTTTTTTTAAGTGACGTATAAAACCGTTTTATAAATCCAGTTTTTTTGCAACCATTCGAATTATGAATTACAAAAATAGTAAGCGTGAAATTTGTATCGCAAATTAGTTCCATTTTTTACCGCTGCGTCGTTCATTCACTGGTAAACTGTAACTTACCAAAGTAGAAACCAAGAGCCATTCACTTACCTGAAACGAATTAAAAATGTTAATAATAATTGCAACAATAAAAACACACGTCACATTATTTAAAAATCACTACCCTGATTCTTCCTCACGATTTATGTCTAGGGCTACTAGGAAGTTGGTTCAAACAAGCAACTTGATAGCCATCTCATTAGCGAATTAACCGGCAAGATTAAGATGATTGTACATTGGAAATGTACATACACTCCCCGAAAAAAAGCCCGATTTTTAGGATTGTTATAGATATTATGAAAAACTAGGTCTGGGTAGTGATTCTGTAAACAACGCCGGTCGTGCGGACTGTCGAGTGATATCCAAGCGGCGAGATTAAGTAGTCCCGTCAGTGCGAACAAAACACATTGTAGCGCGTGCATTTTCAATTTAGCAGCACGATGGGTCGAACGTATAAGGCTGCTTAAATGAAAATGCACGTATTCCAAGAAAATATTTCTTTATGATTTTTTCTAAAAAAAAACGAAAACGGATATAAATCAAAAATCATGGAAATCGAACGTGATTAGAAACTTATCATCGCCAGAAAAAAAATTGATAGCTACGCTATTTGGATAAAAGACAATGCTTATTGAAAACAACAGACATCTCATATCTGATCAAAACGTATGGCAACCCTGGCTACGTCATAATCAATTCACTCCGCTAGAAAACAATGGGGTCTCGGCAGCTCTCGATTTGTCTACACCTTTATAGTTCAGATTTGACACTTGACAACTGTTAGCTGACAGTAGTGACAGTCAACTGTCAAACGAGAAACGGTACTAGGAGTTCACACCTTTATTATGCAATTTTGGTCTTCGGGGCGTGGCTAGAGAGTCGATTGTAGAGGTTTTTTGTAATTGGAATAAGTACTAGGAAGTCAGCGTGGGTAGATTCAGAATGAAACCTATAATAATGTTTGGAAGTGAACGTTTAATTATGAACAGTTCTCTTTAAACCATTACAGCATTACTGTATTTTATTGTAGATAGGGTTGTCATGGTGATAACAGTTCTGGAACGAGCTTTGCTCTTAGTTATGTCAATGATAGTTCTGTATAAACCATTACAGCATTGTTATTTGTAATAGTAACGTTAATTTGGATATTGGTAAAGGAATATGGTTATGCCTCGGGTTCTAAGTCCGGTACTCAAAATCTATTTTTACTTGGACAAAGTAAATTGATGGTTCAAAGTGAACGTCAAACTATAGGAAACTGTAATATCTGATTTATCTGAAAATAGCCATCTTAGCCAAGACCAGTTATTTAATATTGCCTTAGTCCTTTATCAGATTTCTTACAGGGCCCGTATAATGGTTACTTTTATCGCGGCTAACCAACGTGAATAAAGCATCCGTCACTTTCGTACTTACAAGTTGGTTAGAAAGTGACCAATGCTTCATCCATGTATATCCACACCGATAAAAAAATACAACCATAATAGACCCATTTTTTTTTGCTTTAAGACCGCGAAGAGAACCTACCTATAATCTTAACTCTTTGTTACCTTGTCGCAATTACGTCGCCATTTTGAAACCACTTTCAAAATAACCATCCACTTCCTGTGACAGGGTTATATGTGAAACTCAATTACTTCTTACGAAGCCCGTCAGACCCCCTTTCCACCTCCCACCACGTAACGGTTCTTTTTCATACGTTTTGACATACACCCACGCGATACTTAATATGCGATGATTTGCATATATTATTTCGTTTAAACATATAGTTCGTTAATGTATGCGAGAAGTCAATGGCATTTGGAAAGGCAAATGGAGGCGATTTTTAATGGGATGGGGTACTACGGTTGAGGTTTATGTAATGAGCTTGCCTTGTAGGTACTTGCTAGATGGTTGGGGTTTCCAGTTTTTAAATGTCTTGTTTACTGTGTTGCTACCTTAAAAAAACGAATATTTTATGACGTATATTCATTACAACCAAACTGTATAGGTAGGTACATTTTTTAAAGTTATTTCACGCTGAATCTGGTTTCTTTTCGAACAATTTGATAAGGCAAGTTTTGAACTACATGAATTTGGAAGTTTACTATGAAAAAGAGACGTTCGAAATTATGAAAATTCGGAATTTGATAAATTTGGCGTTATGAATATGTTTTAGAGACTAACTTTAAATTTGTTATTTCAAATAACTCAACCTCACAAAAGTACGGTTCTACTGGTATTAGTTATGTATCCATTAACTTTAGTGTTTTCTGACATATTTAAAAATAATTTATTTGTAAAACCCGAGTTCTTGCTCTTTAGACCTTAGCACTGGCCGTAAAGATTGTATTTTTAATTTCCCGACACGGCTGGAGGCTTACTTTGACTTGACGAGAAAAAAAAAGTCTTACACGCCCACGAGGTAGGCGTTCGGAAATTCAAAATTCGAACGCATTTGCAAGTCAAAACGGTCAGGTGACGTAGCAGGAAATCGAGTTTATTTTATGCCCAGGCGCATAATATTATGAAAGTTGTTTTTTGTAATGATTTTTATATTTTTTACTTTCTTAAGGCTGCTCTACCCGCCTGTCAGAATTAAATTGATTTTAAAGGACCCAAATCAGACAGAATTTAAAATTCATGGATTGTTTGGACAGTAATGTAAAATCTAAAGTGGATAAAGGCGTTAAATAACCCGCTTTTAAAGCGTTTAACCTCTATAATACGGAACCTCTTTGTAAACCTCGGACAATCTGAATGCGCTTTCATTCTTTTTTTAGCGGCCAGTCTTTTAGCCACAGATCTTATAATTCTTGAAAGTAGCCGCCCTGACAATACGCAGACCAAAGGGTCCGCGTTGACACATCATCCGATAGGACACAATTAGAGTCGGCGAAAGATAAATACGCGACATGCGGAGACAAAACGCGATCGTATCTGGGGGAGATACGTAGGGCTGCGAGATACGTTAATATCTGGGTTTAACTTTAAGTTCGTTGTTTAAAAATGTTAAAAACGTATTTTGTGGTTTCTTTTGAGATGGTTAAGTCGGAGTATCCAAGTAGAAAAACGAGGTCCTACAACCTTTTGAAAGTGGTATTTTAGATTGTGTGTAGTTTCCTAATTTGGCCGTATTTTTTTTCAAGTGGCTTTGTGATATATTTAGTAAGTAAGTAAATGTTTTGAGTTCTGCCTCTTATTAGGTTTAGGTTAAAAACGTGTCTGAAACATCGTATCTAAGAGTTAGATGAAAAATGGCAATGAAGCCCAAAAACAAGTATGAATATTTGATATATCATACTTATTAAGGTAATTTGCCCCATGCATGCGTCTCTTAGATTTACAAACATACTAAATCAATACCGACCAAAGATCTAACGATCTATATGAATTCTGGCCTGCGTCATCTCACAAATCTTTACAAGAGTATTTACGGTTGTCCTTGAAAGTGTTATTGTAGGTAATATTTTCGTGTTTCAGTGACCGCTGATATGCCAAAGCGTGTAAGAGATTCTTTTAGTTTTGAATTTTATCCTATCATTTTGTACTGTATGGCTCGAAAGGTTGTTAAATAGATCGAATTGATCGCACAGCATCCCATCCCTATCGAGCGATTTCCTGCGCGCGCGGCCATTGGCCAGCGCGCGGCGCCACGATTGGTGCGCGTGCGCGAAGGGAAGGAGTGTCCGGCTGACAGGTGACCACTATGAATATGGATGCTGCACATTAAACTAGCGTACGCGCAACTTGAAACAGTTGGCTTGTCTGTGGACGCGGAGTAAATTCTGGTATGCTCCATTTTACTTGAAACGGTTGGCTTGTCTGTGGTTGCGGGGTATTCCTTATTTAAACTGAGCTGTATAATGGTTAGCCGTTGCATTCTGCGAGGGTAATGACCTAGACTTTAGAAGTCTTGCCAAAATGATAAGGGTGACCACTTATGTTTGATATTGGCTTTATCATAGTAGGGTCAATCTAGGGTGCTCCCTGTGACAGTTCATATAACCACGTTGCTTTAACTTTTCAAAAATACTAAATTGGTAAAAACCTTCGCTGCTTAGTAATTTGAATGATTAATTACCTCATCTTACCCGATGATGCAGAAGAGGGGTAATGTTTTTCGCGTGTATAATATGTGTATGTATGTAGGTATGTCCGTTCCATTGTGACCTCTTATAGCCTAAACGGCTTGTCCGATTTTGTAAGGTGTCGTTAGATTTGTCTTAGGTGTGGGAGTGACATAGGCTATAATATTTTAATCAAAGTAATGAGGATAAAAAAATAAAGACATTGAAAAAATATACCTATTATGTTGACGACACGGATTTTTGGAAAAGGTTTTCTCAAAAGTATATATAAACTCATGCCTTCATTCCCACAATCCTACTATCCGACTAATATTATAAATGCGAAAGTTTGTGTGTGTGTGTGTTTGTTACTTCTTCACGCTGCAACGGCTGGACGGATTTGGATGAAATTTGGAATGGAGATAGCTTATACCCTGGATTAACAGGAAATTTAAGAAAATCCTGAGGGAATAACTATAGTCGGAAAAGTCGCAGTCGCGGGCAAAAGCCAGTTACCAATAAATCTAAAAAAAGGTTGATAATTCTATAACCACATTTTGCACAATTAGGCTAAGATATTATTCAGTGTATTAGCAACAGGTTGCAAGCCCATCGCCTAATAGTACTAAAAGCCTTTATTCCCTTAGTCGCCTACACAACACGTACTACGTACGTAGAAATATGCGTAAATAAAATATTATTTAGTTAGTAAAAACAATTGAATATTAACAGTGTTTGCACCGTCTGCTTTCGACTAGTGGTCTGAGATGACATCACTTTGTTTGTTATCGTGTTTTGTTTTTAAATCTAGCACCAGCTGTGACGTAAAAAGACCATTTGGCGTTAAACCTATCTAGACTTAGAACAAAAACCTCGAGAACAAAAAAATATGGTATGCTGTAGAGCGAACCTCTATAGGCATTGAGCCCACAGAACCGATTTTCATAAAGCCTATTTTGAACCATCCCGTTTAAGGAAACCACGCCCAGATGGTCCATGCTCCGTTAGGGAGCTATGCCACAGATAATCACACAGATACACAGACTCCTTGTGTGTTGCGGGTTAAAACGGTTCAGTAGTAAGAACTCAAAACATAACCTCTTCTGAATCACTTTTAGACGATAATTCTCCACGGTAACATGTAAATGGCTATTAAAGATAATAAACCGATAATTAATTGCGATTTCAACACAAACGCTAAGTGCAATTTCATGTTCGTTATAAGTGTACAAACAAGTACATAAATAGTACATAATTTAACTATTGTATCACTCAGTGTACTAATTGAAAGGATCATGGGCACTTTTGTATGAAGCTTGGTCAAAGTACCAACAAACTATTTAAGTACGTCATTTTTATGGGCACCAATTTGAATTTGAATTGCTGATATATATTGTTCGATTTATGTTGGTTCGACCATTTTGATGCCTAGATTACTTACTTTTTATTTTGCAAAAGGCCTGTTTTTAATCTTACGTATTCTATCTAACTATTACAGTTTTAGGAAGTAAAAGTTTGAAAAATGATACGTTTACCAATCGTAAATTGCTATCTTATCCGGATATTTTTATCTTTAAACTTATCTGCGGGCCTAGAATGGCTGCGTCTATATTGCGCGTGGATAAAGCATTCGTCACTCTCGTACTTATTTACGTGTCAGAAGGTGACGGATGCCTTATCCAAACTTTGTCAGGCGACTATGAGATAAGTTCGCCTGTATACATTTACTGCAACAATTTAAATAATATTTTTTATAATTGTTTATTCAAACATCATTGCAAATAGGGTTCAGAAACCTTAAGAAGGAAAACCTCGATGAGTACCAGTAGGTACTAGGAACGCATAAAGGGCGAGGAAAATCTTAAAGGATCGTTCGAGCGGAGCTATGAGTCAGCGCTCGAGTCACGGCACGTCGGTGTTTGAAATTCGCTAATGTAAATATGGGTGTTAAAACTAACACGCTGCCGCCCAATGTTTTTGGTTTATGTTATTATATAACAGGTAACACGGACATGTCTGTATAAAAATAAAAACTATCGGTGTGCGGTTTTATTTTTGATCACGTGGTTAACCCAGTTATGGTCTTGGCTTATGTGATCCTAGTACCTAGTATGCTCGTACACGCGAGGTTATTATATGTCGACACGAAATAGAACTTAGAACTACTCAATGACAATTAGGTGTCCGTCGCAACTAAACTTGCATGCTCTCTACGAAACACTAGAATTATGATTAACTTTTGATTAACTTTGGATGCAAACAGGATTAACACCTGATTCACGACTACACCGAGAGATAAAGATGGAATTCGATTTTCAAAAGTCGCTTTTGCGTATTGTCAGCAAAAAAAATACTTCATCAAAATTTATGAAACAAATTGTTCATGTAGGCTTTCCAAGTCTTCATAAGTGCCATTTCTATTTTTTCTCATCAAATATCCAACGTGGAATCTATGCAAACATGTTACTAATGCTAATACGAGTACATAAACATCATTCTCTCTTTAATTCTAAACAAAGCGACAGCATCAGTGACACAGCGTGCGTACCTCTTCTTACCGTAGTTAGTTTCTCCGATACATTCATATTCCTCGATTTTATTTTACCTTACATACATACATACATACATTAAATCACGCCTGTTTCCCAGAGGGGTAGGCAGAGACCACTTCTTTCCACTTGCTACGATCTTGACAAATTTCTTTCGCTTCTTCCACATTCATACATCGAGTCATGCACGCACGTCGGTTTCGGGTACTTAAGATTCGGCCCTTTTCCAGTATTTCACCGATTTGACTCGAAAAAGTACGCCTAGGGCGGCCCCTTCCGACCCGTCCACTGACTATCGATCTGTATATCTCTTTCGTCAATATTCTTTCATCCATCCTTACATACCTTACACCTACCTTACATATCTCTATGAAATCAATGTGGAATCCCTGGGCCCCCTTTAAGAAGTGTACGACCTCTTCAAGGTGGCCAAACCAGGTAAAGGCCGTGAAATCTGGCGGAAACGGGCAACACGAGACCGATGATGGTGGCGATATTTACAGGTATATGGCAAGCAATAGACACCTTAACTTCCAGATGATGGAGTTAAATAAGATGCCGATGCCGTTACGTTTTCTGGATCTCTTATATAAATGTGTATTATGTCTGTGTCTCTTATATAAATGTGTATTATGTCTGTGTCTTTAAGTAGTCCCGTCAAAAATTTTCAATTGGCAGCATGGCTTCTGTCGATGGAATCGAACGTATAAGGCTGCCTTATTGAGAATGCACGCGCTAAAATGGGTTTTGTTCGCTCTGACGGGACTAGTTAAACTCGCCGCTGCGACATTCACTCGTTCGTTCGGCCGACAGCGTTTTTAAGAGAGTCACACCCCAGGGCCCGTATTATGGTCGCCTTTATCGCGGTGTATAAAGCTTCCGTCACTCTCGCACTTACACACTGGTTTGAAAGTGACAGATGTTTTAACCACGCTTATCCACATCGATAAACACTACCATAATAGGCCAGCAGGTGAAGATAGTCAGGTCCATCGCGGTTCAATATCCACCAAACACGGTGTATGGTACTTCGAATTATTGGTCAGTTTTTGATGTCTTTTGAATTTTGATATATAGTTTTAGACTATGATAAAATGGATGTTTTAGTGTGAGTGTACCTCTATCTGTAAAAACATTAAGGCTTCTGCAGTATTGGAATAAGTGACTTTATTTTGCTCATTCATTGAATTTCACTTCATCCATTGTATTATTTCATCGAACTCTATTTATATTCTGATGTTTTCAGGGTATCTTCAACAAAAATTACGTAGGTAAGGTTAAGTTAGAATTGTGAGTACCAAAAAAAACTCACGGGGCGATGAATGACTTTCGATGAAAATTCTGCGTAATGATACGTTCCTTGTAAGGTGTTTCGATAAAATGACAGGTACAGCTATAAAATACTAAGATGAAAAGATAAGGTTCTCTTCTGTATAAATAAGTGATCTACAAATATTTAAAGGAGTCGTGTACGAATTTGAACATTATTATTCTAATGTTGAAACATAGTAGAAGTCCTTCTGAAACATATTAAACGACAGGTGGACCATCTATAATTGAGTGAAAATACAGGCAGGCATAACAAACACAACACGTGTATACATATTAAGTTCCAAGAAATTGATATCATACCATTCTGTATGTAAATCAGCGGGCATGATACAGAACTGAACTGAAACGGACCATAAACGCGGTTACTGTATCAATTGTCAGCGATACTTATATGTCGATGGCTCCAAATACGCAAAACAGTATCCCTTGTCGACCACCAGTCGTAAACTATAATCGCTAATCATTAACATAATGTCTCATCATTTCGCCGTAGGTACATCAATTTAATAATATCTACGACGAAATCTATGGCAACACTAACATACGTCAAACGTCACTGAAACGGCGCCGACATGACCCGACGGCTTCCGAATACAGCCGAACGGATTCAAACATGGCCGCACGCATTCCGATTGCATCTAATAACCTCAAAATCAAATGCAAAATGGCGTATTGTAATGACGCCGCTTCGTTGAGCATTCCGACGAGCCATAAGCGCGCGCGCATTTTCATTTGGGGCCATTGTGTTGGCAGATATTAGTATTGATTTCAATAAATAAATTAATCGTATGGCATCGCGAATAGCATCGGTTTGGCACGCGACGTAGGACATTTATTGAATCGCTAAGTCCATGCGCTTGTACGGCCCGACTGTCGTTTGACTCATGTAGTCCGTGTGAGTTAGGGCATTAACTTCTGTGTAATTTCTATTGTTTGCTAGACATGTGTTGGTGTAAGGTTAAGTTGTGTTAAATTAATGTTACACGGCTTATGTGGTGATATTTGACACGAGTTTACTGCCGGTGATTTCTTATTGAAGCTGTTAAACTGCTGTTTTCTGTAGGCGTTGTTGTTTTTTGTCAGCAAAAGCTTAGCGCTCAATTTAATAATAATTTCTGTTTTTTGTTTTTCCTGAAAACCAATAGGAGTTATTGGTCGCAAATTGTACAGTCCAAAGTATTAATATCTACACATCCATCGCGTCAAATATAGACCTTATTGTTAGTAGCATAGTGGCGTGTATATATTTTTGACTTTGACTGTACACTATTTCTTTCACCTGAAACAAGATTGCCTAAATTTACTCAATAAATAGTCAAAAGATTCATTTTTTTAATTTTTAGCTGTGGTTTGCCAAGTGCAAAGGAAATGATCTCTTATCAATCTTATCACCAAAACCTAATTTCATCACAATCAGATCGGTTTGGACACAAAGACATACATTGCAAAGCAGACATTGTCATATTTACAATGTTCCGAATAAAGGTCTTGTTTTTATTTGGACTGAAAACCACTTTATAACTATAATTGGGATTGAAACTAACTGATTTTCACAGTCCCGTAATGCCTTAATCTCTGCCCCTTTCACTTCCATTTTCACCCTCTCAATATTTTTAGGTATTTTCACTGTTTCAGTTCCTAATTTCCTCTAGCAAACAATACTACAGATTGAAAAATCTTCCAAAAGTTGCATAACCATATTTAAATTATCGATTACAAATTCAAAGCGAAAAGCGAGTATTCAATTCGATAATGCGCGAAAGTTACAGTAATCGATGTTTAATAACAGTTTTGTATGAAACCCTTAATATGGACGATTTATCTGCGCCCACGCCGCTATAATGGCCGGCTATTTGCAGTTCCTTATTGGCTGAGAGATAGCTGTGTTTGAGATTGATCGCATTTTTTTACGCTCGAATTTCAAAAAAGTTTTACAGACCGCGTAATGAATTAGACATTCATGTGTGGAATAAAAAAAAAACGCTTGGAAAATTTGCTATTATTATTACTTAGGACGTAAATAAAAGTACACTCTTACTGGCAGATCAGAATTTTATGCAAAACCTCATTTCAAATTTGAACACTGGCCAAAAACAAAAAAAACATTTTGTCTCGATTCTCCGTAAATCCTTGCGCCGTAGACCACACATCGTGTTTTTTTGAGAGACGAAAATGTTAAAAGCAGTTTCGTATTCAGGCCGCGGTGACAGCTGTCAATTTCATTTTGTTTTTAAAATGATATTGTCACTTGGTATGCGGAAATTTTGTTCTGCCAGCATGTTGGTTTTTCCTCACTGAAAGCCTAAATTCGATGACAATTCTTCGATCTTATCAACAAACGATGTTTGCATGTTTAAAACGTGTTTAAACTTTGGAGTTCAAAATAATATAGTCATCCTTAAATGTACGTAGGTACTTAAAAGTGTACGCTAGTAAGAGACGTAAAAAATTATGATTCATTGTTCGACTTATCAATATAATATATATTTTTTTAGCAAATATATGTCGTAAGGTGAGTAAAGTAACTACTATCCCAAAAAATTGGGCCACTTTCGAGAGAAAAGCTGTAAACTTATACAGTGGTTTAAAAAAACTGCATTACAACATATTATATTACGACGTATTACGCTTTACAATGTATTTACGCTGGAAGATTTTTTTATAATAAAAAAGAACGAAATTTTAAAACGCCAGTTTGTCATCGTCATTTAATAGATATTTATTGACTATATAATGATGCCAAAGACTCCAAGTACAGGCTCATAAGTGAAAGGCCAAACTAAGGTGCAAAAAGGTCAAATTCACACTTGATCCGACACCAACAATCATAAATCGATAAAACTATTCGATTAGTTTATCGATTAATTCGCAATAACAATTTGTCGTCGCCATCATAATCTACCGTCGCCTACTTGCAATATAAATGTATTCGGGCCTACGTAGCGGCGTAGGCGCATGCGTACTACGACCGGGGTGCCTTGGTACTTGATATTACGCATGTTTAAATTTTGTACATTCGGTGCTTGATTTCCGTTTACAATATACGATGGCTTTTGTCAAATAAATAATTATCCGGTAAAAAAAATACGCAGGTAATAATAATTTTGTCTCAAAGTTTAGCAACGGAAGTGGTGAATAGAAGATTAAAGTTCCTATGAATATAAGGGCTAAAGCTAGAAAATGTATATTTATTTAGGTACAAATGGAAAAGAAACAATTAAAATAAACGAACTTACCAACTTACTTAAAACACTGATATAAAAAAAAAATGCCTTATCATCAAGACTGTGCCGTCAGCGTACACTTACACAACTTTTCAACTAGGTTCAAGAAGACCTATAGCGGCTGGTAGAGTCGTGACCCTATTGCGTGTGAGTCACCGGCGCGTGCGCGGCTCAGATTTTAAATTTCGAATTTATTCGAATTCGTATTCGATTGAGGATTTTAATCGTGAGTGCCAGTAATATTATAAGCCATATATCAAAAGCTCGTTAAAACGATTAAGGGGAATCAATATTGTACTTTCAAACTGCAAAATAGTTATATAACGGCTGTTATGCAAATCTGCAAGGAAATAAGACAATAGGATCCAGTAATTTCGAAAATTTCTTTTACAATAAATAAATAGGTGCTTAATTTGCTTAAGGTCATGCAGATATTGAAATTAAATGCATTAATATCAGAAAGTACATATTTTTACGAGTTTATATTATTTTTATAAAAATCTGCTATTTTACAGGAGTAAAGTTTTATGCCTCACGCAGAGTCATTTTTAGGGTTCCGTAACCAAAGGGTAAAAAAAACAGTTGAAACAGTTGAAATTTTAACAGATGATGTAATTTTGTTGTCATTACAGCAACAAATACTAAAAACTGAATAAGATTTTTTAACTGAGTCTCCCATACAACAAACATGTTTTTTTTACCGTTTTTTGCTCGATATTCACATTGTTTAAATATTAGTACGGAACCCTTCGCGCGCGAGTCCGACTTGGCCGGTTTTTTTCAAGATATTTTTCTAATAAACAAGGCAGCATACAAATAAAGTTGGTTTTAAGGTTAATTCACAACATAAAATATATGCCACAGTTAACTGAAAAAAAAAACTTCTTGATCACTGATTAAAATACACTATGTTAAATAGAACAGGCATAGATGGCGCTCTTTGTAACTAAAACCTATTTAAGGTAGGTCAAACGTGCCTATTCACTATTTTATCGCATAGTTCGTACATTCGCGCCTAAAGTGGGAACTGCGCTGGCCTGCCCGTTCTCCAGATCTGTCCCAATTTTTGAATGCTGTTTTAACAGACGAAAAAACACTGTATATTTCAATATTATACAGTTAAGAGGCTGTCGATATACATAATTAACTAGGTGTTGCCGCGTGGGTTTGTGTCTGGTTTAAGTACCGTATAATTGTATGTTTTAATTGGACCCTAAGCAGTTTGCATAATTGCAAATGACGTCACTATTGTAACTTTGTTACGGACTAGATTTTAGTTAGAATTTCAAAGAAACTATTGCCATTAAATAATAACTTGATTATAACCTAGATAATAAAAGATAAAATGGAGCCAATTATTAAATAGATCTTTACATGTAATGTTATGTTTTCTCATCTCAATCTCTTATAAACTTACCTAATAAAAAAAAACTCGGCTTACACTATAAGAAACGATACAATAGAACGTACTTATATAGAGAAATAAATCATCCAAGATTCTCTAATAAATACTGGCTCATCACACGATTTTTTGCCCTTTCTGGATATTGAGCCCGGGACCGCTTGCGTCGTAGGCAGGGTCGCTACCAACTACCCTAACACCATCTATACTAATATTATAAAGTTGAAGAGTTTGTTTGTTGGTTGGTTTGCTTGAACGCGCTAATCTCAGGAACTACGGGTTCGATTTGAAAAATTAATTCAGTGTTAGATAGCCCATTTATCGAGGAAGGCTATATATCATACTCACATAAACCGAAGCGAAGCGAGGGCGGGTCGCTAGTCTTCAATATACATGTACAGTGTATACTCGAAAGCTATGGGTCAGTTGATATAACGCTTATAATTTAAAGGCAAACGAATAGGCCGGTTTATAATATTGTTGCATTATCTAAATAAAGGGAATCCCGGTATGTATGTGATGATTTCCCTACCAGCCTATCGCGGGTTTATACTGCCTTAGTTTCTCAAACAAACCGCTGATCGGCTGAATCACGCGCAGAAAAACCGCATCTTAGGAAGAGGAATTATTGATTTTTTTCTTTGTGTATTTGAATAGTTTTTGTTTTGTGTTTAGGTTGTGGGGACTAGGGAACACGATGTTAAAAACCAATTGTATCTACGTTTTTAATGTTGGTAAGAATTTGTGCAAGTTTGGAATGCTACCACCATCTTATCCTTTATTCTGCTGCCGAACAGCATTTTCAATTAAGCAGCCTTATACGTTCGACCCATCGTGCTGCTAAATTGAAAATGCACGCGCTACAATGTGTTTTGTTCCCACTGACGGGACTACTTAATCTCGCCGCTTGGTTTCGCACGACAGTCCGCTCGACCGGCGTTGTTTACAGAATCACTACGCAGCATTCGCATTATTGTGTTCCGGTGTGGTGGATAAGACGAGCAGTGGAATTAATCTTAGTCCAGGGAAAGCACTTGAGGTCTTAACATTGAAGTCTGAAGATTAGGTTTCTTGAGAATGCAAATGTATATGGGTCACATACATATCCCACTTACCATGTGGCCTGTTTGAGCGTTCGAATTCTGCATGTTATAAAAAAAACACTAACTTCGTCTTGTTTTTACAGGGTAAGCAATGCAAATAGTTCAGGGGTGTTATTCTCTCAAAAACAACGGACGGTCGTACGAACGAGCGAAATCTCAGCGGCGAGTTTAAGTATTCCCGTCAGAGCGAACAAAACACATTTTAACGCGTGCATTTTCAATTTGGCAACATGGCTTCTGTCGATAAGATCGAACGTATAAGGCTGCCTAATTGTGAATGCACTCGCTAAAATGTGTTTTGTTCGCTCTGACGGGACTACTTAAACTCGCCGCTGCGATTTCGCTGATTCGTACGACCGTCCGTTGTTTTTGAGAGAATAAAACCACAGTATAGAGATTTTGCAAACTATAAGACTTATTTATAAATACGTAAGTAAGTAAAAAAAACAAGATCCGCGAGTCAAACCAAAGGCTCCTACTATGCTGACCTCTAAATAAGTGACCTTGTACCAACGCCAGGAAGTAACTGCGTAGATATTACATTTTCCTTAGGGACTACCTCCCAAGTCGCTCCCAGCCTATATAGATTTTCTTTTATAGATATAACAACTTTAACACTGCAACAAACATTGTAAAATCGACCTTATTCTTATCGATATAAGGTCGTTGTCAATGGTCAATGGAAGTTGTACATTATATATCTGATACGACAAACTGAATTAATTGTATTATTAAATGTTACGTGACGGGAGTTATAATTTGTGTGTCGGCGCGTCTGTTTGCTTCTTGGAAGTGTTTTTGTGGCTAAGTTCTTCGGAAGAGTCTATTCTGGCTATTTTGAGCAATGGACCTAGGAATTTAAGTGCGTGCACGTAATAGGTTGATAGTTTTGAAGTTTTAACCGCGTTAGATTTTTTAGCTCCTTTTTTACAAAAAAAAAAACTTGAATTCAGAGAATGCATGAATTCATCATCATCATCACCATCATTCTCCTGCCTTTATCCCTAACTAGCGATCCGCCCTCGCGTCGCTTCGGTTTATGTGAGTATCAAATCTAGTCTATAGCCTTCCTCGATAAATGGGCTATCTAACACTGAAATAATTTTTCAAATCGGACCAGTAGTTCCTGAGTTAAGCGCGTTCAAGCAAACAAACTCTTCAGCGTTATAATATTAGTATAGATTACTTGGGTTCGGCCCAACATCTAACTTTGCTCAGCTGCTACAGTTTTGGCTTAGTTTTTTAAAGAAAACATATACGAAAATCGAGGATGCGATTGTCATGTATTTATCCAAAATAATAGATCTCAGCTCAATCCTAAGGCCGAATCAATAAACGGATCCTGGCTAAGATGCTCTTCTCAAGAAACTTAAAAGTAAACGTCAAGTCCTGGAAATCCGGCCTTCTGTTATCTAATAGTAAACCAATCTTGGCTCACACGGCCGCTTAAAGCACGTCAAGTGCTAGAAAACTGTAATTTCTGACGTATCTTGAGACTTGAGAGCTTCTGCACGTGACTTCGTCCACGTAGAGTTAAATATCCGGCCATCCCATGTTGCGGAGGATATAAATTATCGTTTATTCTGTAGATAACTTTTTAAATTTATGGGATGATAAGTAGCCTATAGGTTAATCCAGGGTTTAAGCTATCTCGATTCCAAATTTCAACCAAATCCGTCCAGTTATTGCAGCGTGAAGGAGGAAGTAACAAACCAACACACACACAAACATTCGCCTCCACAGATTATCAACGCCATAATTTTCAGTATCTGAAGTTATCCATGAGTTACAATTACCGTACTCGCTAGTGAGTCGAATGCTCTGTCCCTCGCAGACCTCGCAGTATACTTATAGAATGCGAGGGACAGAGCATTCGACTCGCTACCGAGTACAGTAGAACACAACCGATATGGCGTGTCGTGAATCTTCGTTCGCGCAGACACGAACAACGATTCCGATGATTACCGAAAGCACGATAAAACCCACGATCAGACTTGTACGTATAATAGTTATAAGGTGCAAATTAAATTGCATTAATTTTTTTCATCTCACCCACGCACGTTTGACAGCTGACTGAATGACAAAATGGCGTCTCTAATACAACCACAGGCAGGCACAGAATACAACTACGCAACGCTGATTGGTTCCCGCGCTTCGAAAAAATGTCATCAGCAGGTACATCGGTAAGCCATATCGTTTGTGTTTTACTGTACGGTAATTGTAACTCGTGGTAAGGTATAGAGCTCTTGTATATTTTGAATCATAAGGGTAAACGTAAACAAATAATAAGTTTATATAACTATTTACCTTATTTCATAACACACATGTTTATTTTAACTTGCGTCATTCATAACTTCTTCCTTGGTTGTTTTTGTCTCGTTTGCCGTTCTTTATCAATAGTAAATATTCCCTATTGAGTCAGAAGCATTCATTCATTGGTGTATTTAAGGAAACCCCATTCAAAACAATATATGTAAACACATGTGGTTTATGTTGTCCTGGTACATTGGGATTAAAATAAAAGAGGTAATTTCCTTAAGAGAGTGCGTTTGTTACAGTTTGAGGTAATTTTTTTATGAGCTCCTCGAATAATAGATTATAAATATAAAGCATTTGATATGCGTCAAAAAAAAATCATTTATTTTTAAGACCAGAGTTTTTTTAAAACTATAATTAAAAACTTAAAAACTAATGATAATTTATAATTTTATTTCTTAAATTATATTTATATTTATTATTGTAAAATTATTTCACCATCTTGATAATGACACGTGACAGGTGACGTGTACGACTTTTGAATGTGTTGACACGCTTAAATAAAATAAAAAAGAGCATCGTCAAATGCACTTAAGTTAGAAAAACTCATTGGTTCATGTTGACCGCGGGGGTTCGAACACTTCGAACTCGGTACCTTACGATCACGAGTCGACCCCCTAAACCACCGACGCTCTCTAAGCAGTAATAATATACTTTGAGATTGCAAATCTTCATGGCCCTCAGAACTTACTACTGTTACCATGAAACTAGAGTCTGATCAGCGAGTCGTGACACAAGCACTTTTTTCTAATTATTCACATGGCAACAATTTTACCTACGAAACAAGCTGTCACATTATGCGTACCTATCCAGTTGTTATGCATTTCGTGTTACCAGGTATATTTTAAATTTTCCCCCATTTTGTTGTCATGTCACTGGTCAGACTCTAAAGTCCTGGCGCACGAAATTTTGAAAACATACATAAATGTGTCCCTTTCACTTTGTAATGAAAACACTACGCAATTAATGGCCAGCAAACTGGCATATCCTCTATTTCTATACCGTTTAGGCGTTATCTAACTTGCCGCTTTTGGAGGCGTCGTTGAGTTTCTCTAGAAGGTAAACTGTCTAAATCCATCTTGATAGCATATGGCTTTTCGAGTTTATGAATGTAGCTCGCCAGTTACGAAATTTAAAAGTGTTTCACACATGTTTCTTTGTGGGTAAAGTTTAATTTAAATCTTGCAAGTAGATTTGCAATGCGGACCTATATTCCACTTTGGTTTAGCTCATCTTGTGTCGATATTGCAATGACGCCACCATCCCCAAGCAGAGGGGTGTTATTCTCTCAAAAACAACGGACGATCGGACGAACGAGTGAAATCGCAGCGGCGAGTTTAAGACAAGTAGTCCCGTCAGAGCGAACAAATCTATATTATACGTTCTACATTCTTATACGTTCGATCCATCGGCAGAAACCATGCGCTAAATTGAAAATGCACGCGCTAAAATATGTTTTGTTCGCTCTGATGTGACTATTTAAACCCGGCGCTTGGACATTCACTCGTTCGTCCGTCCGACCGTCGTTGTTGAGAGAATAGATTAGATTCATTCCATCTTGGCATCGGTCACCTTCTGACAGGTTAGTAAGTACGGGAGTGACGGATGCTTTATCCACATTTGGCACGCGATATAGACGCAGCCATACTGGGTCCGCAGGGTTGGCAACGCATTTGCGATCTTAATACTGTAGTTTTTAGAATTAAAATGTCTATGGGTCACAGATCCCACTTACCATCAGGCTTTTTGTTAGTTCTTATTGTAAAGAGAATAAGAGCTATCGTAATGCTAACAACATCATTACGATAGCAAACCAAGATAGGCTCAACCAACGTAGAATAAAGACCTAGTTGTACACGGAACGAGCTGAAAGATGAGAATGCAATGTCTGATAATGTGTGATGAAATATTATACAGTCAGTTATTATCAAATTTAATGCTTGACTAAAGTTGCTGCTGTCACTTTCTTTCGTATAGCAATAGAATAAGACAGCACGTGCCTCTAAACAAGCATTAAGTTTAAAGTGTGGCAGTAAAAGCTAATCTGATAATGGAGTCCGAAGGTCTGCCACCGGATCTCCGCTGTAATTAAAAGACGACTATCGAGTTTGGACTCGTTAAATACTTTATCTGTCAATGTACTCCGCTAAATTATGAATTCTGATTCCATAGTACCAGGGGCCTTAGACAAGATGCTTCGCTAACGTAAGCAATTTTCGAAAACACAGAAAATCAAATACAGTACGAGGGCTGCCTTTTTAGTTGTGTCGTTTGGAAAAACTAAAGACAATTTAAGTGTTAAATGGTATTTATTGTTTTTCAAAGTAATCACCGTGATATGTAATACACTTTTTCATTCGATCGAACCAGTTTTCGAAACACTTATTCCAGTCCGAAGTCGGGGTCTCCAAAATGGCCGTTTTGTATGCCTCAACGGCTTCTTCAGGCGTCTGGTACCGTTGACCACGAAGTCGTTGCTTGATTTTTGGAAAAGTAAAAAAATCGTTAGGGCTTAAGTCTGGACTGTGCGGCGGGTGTTCCAGAATTTCGACGTTTTGCTCTTTTAAAAACGCAATTGTTTGCCGGGCGGTGTGCGAGCTCGCATTATCGTGATGCAGTCTTATACGACGTCTTGGGTTATTTTTTCGAAACTCGCCGATGACTTCTGGTAAACAGACAGTGGTATACCAGTCAGCATTAACCGTTTTACGATCCTCGAGCACGATGTTGGCCACGTGGCCACTTTTCGCCACAAACGTGGCGACTATTTTTTTCGAAATGCTCCGTGAGCGTATTACTTTGGTCGGTTTTGGCTCATCTTGGAACACCCAAACAGTCGACTGCTGTTTAGAATCGGGTTCGTAGGCATATATCCAAGATTCGTCACCACTGATAATGTCGTAAACATGTTTCGAGTTTCCTCGGTTGAATTGCCGCAGAGTTTTGCGACACCATCGAACGCGAGCCGTTTTTTGGTCTTCACTGAGTAAATGTGGTATCCAGCGAGAGATCAACTTTTTTACGCCTAAGTGATCATGCAAAATACTGTGAACACTGGTCCCTGAAATACTTAAGGAAGCTTCTATCTCACGGTATGTCGCATGGCGATCTTCGACGATCAGTTGCCGTACAGCATCAATGTTCTCCTGGGTTACGGCTGTTTTTGGTCGACCTTCACGATGTCTATCACCAAGACTAGAGCAACAACGTTGAAATTCTAAATACCAGCGTTCCACAGTCCGGAGGCATGGTGCTTTATCATTGAAAACCGTAGTCAACTCTTCGAAGCACTGAAGTCGCGTTAAGCCCCTTTTGAAGTTGTAAAAAAATATCGCACGTAAATTTTCCTTCGAAATTTCCATTTTCACAACTGACTTGTCAACTTTGAACGAGCGCTGTACTAAAACGGTTGGGCCGATTTCGAGTCATTCTTTTGTTTTCGAATTCTAATTTCAAATATTTTAAGATGACACTAGTTCTTTTTTATGCAATCACGGAAGGCTTGCAAACGACAGAACTTAAAAGGCAGCCCTCGTATTTACATAAAAGGAATGTACAAATGCAAACTTATCCCTTATCCTTCCTTATTTCTTATCGTAAGTCGATCTAGCGCGTCAGCCGCTTATGTCAACTCTATGTATACTTTTTTACAACATTCGAAGCTGAATTTATTATTGGGGATTTTGAGATAGGTCTTGTGTACCGCTTCGACAATTGCTGATCTATTGTGACAGCCCTTTGTTTAGAGCTCACCGCAAAGGCCCGTTGCGTCCAGGAATTTGCTTTCGGCAGTGCGGAGAACAGTTGTGTCTCTTGCTTGTGGGTCCACTATGTTGACCTAGATAAATACCTACTTCTGTTGCGCATAGTGATCCAAAAGAGCAGATGCATAGCAAGTAAACAAGGGTTAGGCCTTTAAACAGGATGCGCAAACGTCTATTCATCATTACTATTCTAGATGATATTAAATTATGATCAAGAATTTACCATTATGACATTAATATAAATAAAAGCATAATAAATAACACAATTACTTGAGTATGTGCAGTATGTTCTCAACATACATTCAATATTGAACCTAATGGGGCTTCCAATAATTTAAATTATGTCTATATAAAGAGCGTCCACTTCCATACATCGGGACATACGTTTTTATGTTATGGTGTAATTTATTCATTGATTTATGGTCTGACAACTTAAATGTCCACAATGTATGAGTGAAGGGAAGTAAGGAGTAAATTTTAATTAAATTGAGTCATTTAAACGCAAGATTAAGATGTTAAGAGTATTTGCTGGGTTTGCCATTTTCTTTTCCATGTGCATGCGGCTCTTTGCTTTCTACGATGATTGCATACTGTAAAAACGCGGATGTATTTTTTATAGCATAGAAGGGAAATGAGCACACGTGCCCTGATGTTAACTGGGTTCTTAAGATCAATCTTAAGATCCACTAGGCATAAAAAATGTTGCAAAAGCGGAACTGCTTGATGACAGGCTAGCGGGTAGGGTGGAAGCGATTCGTAAAACTATCTAATGATAAATTCTCGGTAATTACCTAGAATATTCTTAATATTTGTATAGAATAAAAACCCTCAATTCTCAATGCCCTCGAAAATAATTGAGAAAGTTTAAGTACTTTCATGGGAAGCTTGAGAAAAATTTGAGAATGTTCTGCCACTTGTATACAGCAAGTTTTGCTCGAAGTCCTACCACCACTCAATGTGACCTAAATCGCGACAACTAAGTATACTTATCTGATACTTTTCATCTGGGAAAAAAATATGATTTCCAAGTACACAACGCTTGTAGTTTCGCAAACGTTATGGGCCACAGATCTTACCATCAGGTGGCAGTGTGCTCATATTCCTTCTCAATGACACAAAGATACGTGGAAATATATATAGTTAATCAATTATCTAAACCCCCACCACATACTTAATGAAATACTACGTATGTACGCCGTCACACATTCACAAGGATGTCATTATAGCTGATGCCTTAAATGGGGGGCAATTTAGCCAATTAATGAAGGAAGGATAGTCCAAGGTCAGGTTATGTTATTGAGGGTACGTGGTGTAATCACGGCTAAGGTGCATATTAACTTGAGAGATTGACTTCTTGGACATGAACGGAATAGCATACAGGGAGGCTGCCGTTTGGTCGAAATATTTTTGGTCGAATGTATCATTTGCCGAAAAGTTAAATGTATTATTTTTGTAGGTACTGCTTTGTTAAAAAAACTTTATTTCAGTGTTTCTTTTTACCCGTAGCGTTTTTGACCTGTATGTATGGTATTTTGTTCCCTTAAAACTGTGGACAAGCGATGTGTCGTAAGATTTGTCATAGCGTCGCGGGTGTCACTGGGAACTTTTTTAAATGTGAAATTGACGAAATAAAAAATATATACATGATAACTAACATTATATTGACGATATGATCTAAACAGGAGGTGGGTTTATAAAGTTTTCATTTTGTAATTGTTCCTTAAATAGTATATTTCTATCTGTGAAAAGCTGTAATTGACTTTGTGCGTCTTAAGTTTACGTTTCCTATAAGTAAATAAAATAATATCGTAAAAATATCTCTGGGGTTTAAAAATACGTAACGCTAACGTAAGCTAAACATCCTGAATCCAAGACAGAAATACTTTTGGCTGGTTGGATGTGGGTTCAATCCCTATTTCATTTTTCTTTTAAATACTTATTACCCAGGGGAAATACTTGGTACTACATAACAACAGTCCCCGCGTCATTAATAATCTCTAAACAACTTCAAAAACAAACAAAACAAATACGTCATACAAACAGACGAACAGAACGTAATACCGCATATAGATAAAGTTAATACTATTAGTCATCGGTTACTTATGAAATAAATATTCATAGTTAAAATACGAGTAGGGAATGTTATGAGGAGCTAAGTTGCATCTTATTGTTATTGAAATAAGGTATGTGAGGTGTTGAATTTCTATTTGTGTGGTCATAGCGCTTGTTGGTGGGTGTACGGTTATAATTTGAGGATCATCGTTAAGTAGTGAGGGGAAAAACGCTGTAAAACATAGAATGACAATTAAAAAAAACAAAACCAATTACAGGAACGCTAAGTAAGTGGAGTAAAGTTGAAATTAGCATTGTGCAGTAGCGGAAACTGAAGGTTTGTCAATTTTGAAACTTAACACTATCCATAAAGTAGATAAGTGAAACAAAGATTTACTTTCCGCGACTGAAATTTCTCAATGTGAAACTTTCCAATAATTCTCGGAAATTACCAGATGATGTTTGATTTTTACATGGAGAGCATTCTTGATGTTTTCAAATATTTTTTGGAATATCTTGAGAAGAAAAAGTTTACATTTTTGCAAATACTCTTATTTCTGCGGCTTGCAGATAGCTATCTAAATTGAAATTTAATCTCACGATATTTGATCTAGCTAAACAATCCTAGAGGTTTATTCTACTCTGTGAAACCATCTTGATTACGACATGCTATCGTATCGTCAATTTTTTAACTTACATGACAGTAATGGCGGCCATGTCAAAAGCAATATAGTTATACCAATTGGAATAGAGCCTCTGGTACTTTCTGGAACTCACCCAATTAAACCCCAGTATGGGCCTGGTCTAGTCGGATTTGTCTGCCAGAGCCGTACCGTTTTTTATCATACTTTTATTTCATTAAGACTGATAGCATCAGCCACCCACGCCGCCGGTGTAATGACTTGCCATATCTAACATTACCTTAGTAATGTCGGTGACGAAAGTTACTTACTATTTATTAATTAATTAGGTTCATTTGATCAGTTAAAAATATACTTTTATCTTACAGCGTTTTGGCTACGGCGGCAGCACATGCAGGGGTGTTGTTCTCTCAAAAACAACGGACTGTCGGACGAACGAGCGAAATCGCAGCGGCGAGTTTAAGTAGTCCCGTCAGAGCGAACAAAACACATTTTAAATTTGGCAGCATGGCTTCTGTCGATAAGATCGAACATATAAGGCTGCTTAATTGAAAATGCACGCGCTAAAATGTGTTTTGTTCGCTCTGACGGGACTACCTAAACTCGCCGCTGCGATTTCGCTCGTTTGTCCGCCTGTCCGTTGTTTTTGAGAGAATCACTACCCTGCATATTGGCTGAGAAGGGCAGTAGGTATACTTAATAAGTCTTAGTGCCTCAATATACGCAAGCTACTTACATCGTGTACAAGCGCCATTAGCATGAGCGTTTCACATAGCGTCTTCTTTTTTTTAATTAAGTAGTGATTTTATTTACTACATTCTTATTTAACTTTAAATTCAATTTTAAGCCATTGTACTCACTCATGTAACGTCATACAAATTATCATAACCGCAACATTATTAGAATTAGACGTACAATCGTTGACGTCTTTCGCTGGCGAGATGCTGCTATCTCTTCAGCGTATGAGTGAGCAGGCCGAGAATAGTGCAGGCGCATGACGTATGGCATGTCCTCGCGATACGAGTATACCACGTCACGGCCGTGAGACAAAGAATGTTGCGAAAACAGTCTGACTAATGTTATCCTATTTTAAAAGCTCTTAATTTACATACATACATACATAAACTCACGCCTTTATTCCCAGGGTGGGGTAGCCAGAGCTACAGAATTTCCAACAACTCTAAAAATTTGTTGATAATTCTGTAACCACATTTTGCACACTTAGGCGAAGATGTTTAACAGTGTATTAGTGACAAGTTGCAAGCCCATCACCTAACAGTACTACAAGCCTTTAATTTACTTGCAATGTATGTATGTGTGTATGTAAAGGTCAAAGCTTGCAAGTGAAATTTGACCCACTTTAGCTCTGATGAAAATACAATAATATAGTACCATCGAGTTGGTATGACGAAGACTCAAAGTGACCATAGGAACTCCTAATTTACACATGATAAACCCTTCGTGCTAGGGCTTGTTAAAATTGTCTTGACAAGTCGATGACGACTGTGTAAAAAAGTACAGTCTGCAATAGAAGCTTGTCCCAGGAAATTTTGGACAGAAACTGATTTACAAAATTAAATCAACGACGCGAACACTGATGTTTAGCGGTAGGTTAAAGGATACGGTGGAGATGGCGGTCTCTGATCTTGAAATTTTATGACACTTTTTTTAAATTTCTGTTTAACTCTTGGTTTTTCAAATTTGCTGGTATTATCTGGCAATAAAAACGAAATGCAAGGAATACTTTGGGCTACAGAGTTCCTATAGTTTAGTTAAGTTTTACTATATATAACGAATTATATAATTAGTAATTAGTTAATTACTTACATTAACAACAATAGTGACATTATAACTGACATGTACTCGCATATATACCTTGGTGAAAAAAAAACTGAATCACTGAATGCTATGTAATAAAATCGAATCAATAGAATATTAAGTATCTAATTTAAATGTTAAATTTAACTGCCCATGCTTTGCATACCGTCACCAACGGCTAATATGTCGTATTTATGTAATATAATTTAAGACCCTTTGTACAGTCGGCCTTATAAGACGCGGCACGCTTTAGCACCTTGTCGCTCTAGCTTTAACACCTTTGGGAGTAGACTAGTGCAGGGGTGTTATTCTCTTAAAAACGGCGTTCGGTCGGTCGAAAGAGTGAACGCGGCGCACCGGTGAGTTTACGTAGTCACGTCAACGCGTACAAAACACATTCTCAATTAGGTAGCTTTAACTGTCAAGAGAGCCCGCTTGTATGCCTAAGCTCGCTCGATCAGCCGTTCGACAGAAAATAAAACCTCTAAGGAGTCTAAAATCCATACTCTCTTACTTATTTTTTTTACTAAACACTTGTATAACCTTATAATGCATCTTTTGGGTAGTTTAGTACTTTATTTTTTATTTCTTTTGAGCATTATGAGGTTATAAAAGCTTTTTACCAAATAAAAATGAATCGACTTGATATAAATGGCATAACAACTTGCGCACGCGCCGGTACAGTGTAACATTACACTCGGACTCCCGTGGCAGCGTTATCGCGGAGAAAGTCGTAATTATAACAATAAAACATAATGTTGCTGTCAAATGCTGTGACACCGCGGACAAATGAACAGGGAGCGGCCATGTTTGCTCCTAATTCCTTTTACTAATATGGTTTTTGTATGGCGATGACGTTACGAGATCACGAATACAACTCGCCTATATTCCACTCGGTAAATCCATATCGCTTTTGAATAGTGCCACTGAGGTTTCCCGTTAGGCGACGGGCTTGCAACCTGTCACTAATACGCTGGTAAATATACCTAAATATTTGTGCAAAATGTGGTTACAGGATTATGAACAAGTTTTTAATGTTAGGTGACTCTGTAGACTCTGGGATTACAGGCGTGAATGTATGTAAGTGAATAGGAGCTATCAAAATGTTGACAATTCGATAACATGTCAAAAGCAATATTGTGAGTTGTTGTAGAATAGGGGCTAGGGCGGTCGTTTCCCAACATAAACGTACTTTTAGTTCAGATTCAAATTTAGACCAACCATTCAAATTTTTACGGAGTACCTATCCCCGCATTAACCCTATGAGAGCGTGTGTCAAGTTATAATAGTCAAGATCAGAGATAACCTAAGCGACGAAGTTTCTAAGAAAACAACAGCTGACGTATTGTGAGCTCTTAAGCCTGTCAAGTTCGTCAGTGAAAAGGATTAGAACTACATATTTGAAAAGTTAGGAAAGCCATCTATTAAAGAATTATAAATCTGTCTGTTTTACTGCCTAGAACCAGACTAGTCTTAACAAAACTGCTGACCTCTGTACGGTGAATGCTTAATAGTTGAACCACAATTGTACAATCAAAAGCATTCATATCTATACATAGACCTTATTTTCACTGCAGCGTATATACATTTTTAACGTCTTGGGAACGTATATAAAATATATTAATGATTTGACGACGCGCTGGCCTAGTGGGTAGTGACCCTGCCTACGAAGCTATTGGTCTTGGGTTCGAATCCCGGTAAGGGCAGTTAATTGTGTGATGAGCGCGAATATTTGTTCTTGAGTCATGGATGTTTTCTATGTATTTAAGTATATATTTCTCTATATAAGTATTTATATCGTTGTCTAGTACCCATAGTTCAAGCCTAGAGCTTAGTTTGGGACTAGGTCAATTGGTGTGAGATTGTCCCCCCCCTTATATTTTATATTTATATTTATTTAGAATGTCAAAACAATGTTTTAGGTGTTGTTGGAAATAACTTAGGTAATAGGTTCAATAATGGCTCAAATTAATGGGACGACGTATACCCTAGTTGGTAGATTAGATACCTTGCCTACGAAACTTGCAGTACCGGGTTAGATTCCCGGTTAGGGCCAACATTTTTGCGATGAGGGCGAGTATTTTTTTATCAAGTCCTGGATGTTTTAAATGTATGTTAATCATTGTCTAGTACCCGTAGTTCAGTCAGCATCATAAATATGTATTCATTAACAAGGTTTCAGAAATATATACACAACCTTATTCCCTTGCAGTAGAGTCGTATTTACATATTTTTGAAAGTTTGACTGTATCCGTATTATTAGACGTGACTGTATAAGCCTTGGAAAATTCTTGGTAAATTTTAGTGAGATTGTTTATATATTTATATTTATTTAAAGTCTGTAAATGTACTTAACTTCGAACGCGTAATAAGTAACTTTAGTTTTAATAAAGTTATCAACGGCTGATTAACTCCTTATACGGTTTAGAATGCATCCCGAAATACCTACGCTTTTAAGGAGCACCATGTAGTTAGTACAGCATAACGATTTGGATTTTAATTAAATGGCTGCATGAGAAAATGACACTTTGTTAAGTGTGTTCCTGACTGTGCATATAAGATAAAATCTTAGAGATAAAAGATAACTTACTTGTACCTAGAACGTTTGGTTAGCAGCTGCATCTTTTTTTTTTAGTTTAAAAAGAATACAATTATTTCAGTTGTAATATTTAAACTGGTTCTAATAATCCTCAGAGTGTGTCCCTAAAGCAACGTTATTTAATAAGAGAAAGGTTTAAAATATTACGCATTTAAATCTACCCGGTAACATAATTTGAATTACAAATATACCACAGACAAGATTGCTTGCTTAACGCTGACTCATTTTGGTATTAGAACCTTTTTTGTTCCTACCCTGTTTTGGAACTAGCCAGTTTTTTAATGTAGCAACACTGGCACGTTGGAATGATTTCAATAACTTTAAGGTTATAAGTCAGAGACATGACGTTTTTAAGCTTTTGGAGCGTTTTTTATGTAATAATTAAAACGCCGTTCAGTGACAATAGAATTTCGGTTATTTAAAGCCATATACTGTATATCGTACTGAGTAATGCGGTCGGAGTTTGATGAACCGTTTGCATATTCATAAACTTGTATGTGACAGGTACGTTTTGGGCTCAAACGTGTAAAAAGTCTGTCTTGGTCTCTCAAAACATTTGGTATTTTTCCCTCGAATATTTACGGAAGTGATTTAAGTTAAACTTATTTACTTATAGGTAAAAAACGTAGTTGTGTACACAACTAATATGCAATTTACGTCAAATTTAAAATATCGAATGTCGAACGGTCTATACCGTTCGGATGGTGTTACCAATACATGCAAGAGGTAATTTGCTTAAGTTTTTCACCTATACATAAGATTCAAATTACTACTGTCATGTCAACGGACAAAACAAGCATGGCAATAATGTTGCCATATGTAGAAATGAAACTCTTCCTGGGAACCTATATTTGTCTTGTTTTAGCAAACGAAGTAAGGCTAATACAAGGCAAGACAAAGTATTATATAGATATCAGAAAAGTACATTATTTAAAAAAAACTTACCTAGCATTTTACTCAAATCAGCATTATGCAGATCAGGATTCTCATCGGCCAGTTTCTTCCTCTCAACCTTCGCCCACACCATGAACGCATTCATGGGCCTCCTTATCCTAGCTTCCTTAAGTGCCTTTGACTGTCCCATTTTGGTAGTGAATGGGGCCCTTGCATACTGCTGTGGGGAGTAATCCCTACTCGTGTCATATGGACTCCTATAGTCATACTGTGTTCTGTAGTCCAAGCCGTAGGGCAGTGTGGACCAGACGACCAGCTCTGGGCTGGTCTGGTCTTGGGCGGAGTCGGTGCTGTTCTCCACGCCACCTTGGACGTATTGCTCGTAGCTTCTGTGGTAGGTTGGGGGGGAGTCGATAGCTCCTCCGGAATCCATCATACTGCGGAAAAGAAATTTGGTTTAGGAATTTGATAATAGTTATGAGGTAAAGAAGACGTATGCCAAAAATATATTGCATAATATGTCTGAAATGGATTGAATATGATGTAGAATATAAATAAATTGTTTAAATCCTCTCCAATAAATGCTATTAAACGAGCAATATTTGTATTCATATACATTTGTAATCACATTCTCGAAAACGGCTCTAATGATTTCGAAGAAGTTTGGAATCGATCTGTTAAGTTGACATCTTCGGGAAAATTCGTTTACAACCCGAGCGTCGCTCGGTCTCCCAGGTACTGACATTAAATCAGTTAGTGCTACCTCCATGCAGCAGTGTTCGCAATGGTATTACCCGGTGTGTGAATAAGGCAACCGGTGATTCCACAGTATTGGCAACGAACTTCCAACCTTAGGATTGCAGTCTTAAGGACGTAAATGTCTACGGGCTTCAAATCCTAGACCATTTTGGATTATGTCAAAGTGACACTGTAAATAAAATCATAACCATAATTTATCATAAGTAAGTTACGTTTTGATTGATTAGATACGTCACTATGGCACAGTCCAAAATTGTCCAGGAATCAATTTGCTTTACTGTACGGTCACGAGCATTAATTTGGGACCCATTTCAAGAAAAATATACTTGAAGTCGTCTAGGTCATTCGATGTCAAGTCATCTGTAACTTTTAGGAAACTCGACCTTATTGTTGTAGAATGTCAGATTGACTTAAGACCTAAGGTGGTTATCAAATTAAATCTCGTGACTTTATGATAAAAAAAGACTAACAAATAAATATGCTTTCGAATATATACAATTAATTGAGTATCCGATTCCGTCCAGTCCTCATACCTATTTGAAATGAAACGTCAACTGCATTTGACGTACCTATCTCGTAAAAGAAAGTGAACTCCATTGAGGGGACAGGCGTGGTTGGCGACTAATTCACCGACAAGAGCACGGCTCTTAAGCGGAGACAGATCTCGAGAGTGAATTTGAAGCGTACAACCCAAAGAATTGTAGAAAAAAAAAATCAAAAATATAACAAAAATTTTAAATTTCAGTACATCTTGTAAGTAAATTAATAACTGGGACCAGAACCCACTAGCCTAGTCCTAGCTAACGTTTTTAAAATAACTTTAGTGCCGAGATAAGAGACATTTCGCGAACGGTAAAATTAGACGTTTTAGCCTAAGTTGCAGTTGTCTATAATACAGTGAAAGAATCATTAAAAACAGATTTAGGTTTTTGAAAGCAGTAAATAATACTTACACTATAGGAAACTTTTTTAACAAACAAAAAAATGCAAGTCGGTTGAAGGCTAGCGACCCGCCTTCGATTCGGTTCCATATTGCTTAATATATTACAGTTCACTAATGTTTTACCAAATCATCGTTTGACAAACTACTTATATCATTATACAAACTATCATTTCGCAAAAAAGGTGTTTGTGCTCAAACCATTACAAATACAAACACGTTTTTTTTTAATTCTCGATAAAAATACTTTCGTCCTTTTTTTTTTTTCAAGTTTAAGGCAACTATTCTTGACATGCCAACGGCAGACAACGACGCCGTCACAAAACCGACACCTCTGCTTTCCACAGATAGTGAAACAGAATCCTACATGGAATCTGAAATGTCCAAATGGGGTATCGGGTTCGGCAGTTAACGCGAACGTCGTGGATCACAGGAAGCCGTAATGGGAGTCGACAGTCGACACCTGCGAATCGGAAGCTACCCTTGGGTGGCGAGACGGCGCCTGCGTTAGAACCATATGCCGACTGCACTGCACACGATTGCGGTGTTTGCCAAACACTGCAGAACGCAACGGGTACGTCCCATTTGTTCCATGGAACTACGAAATTTGTATTGAACATTACGTCATAGCTTAACACAAAATGCGAAGTTCCATGGAACAAATGGGACATACCCAACGCAACTATACGAGCGAGATGGAAATACGTCGTGCTCACTCTCACATGGGACACCGTTGATGTAGGAAAACATATCGAAACTTTTATGTGGTGATCTTGCACCGTGTTATAAGTTATAAACAAAATATGAGTAGGTGGGTTTTAGTTATTTTTTCTCCTATTTCTTCCTTTAACTCTCACGTAAGATTTTTGGCATGTATTCCTGCTATTCTTCGCATGTGATTTGATATTATATTGAATTTAATATTTATTGCTTTATATAATGCTAGATTAAGTAGTACTATTGTAATATGTTTAAAAAATGACTGACTGCTGAGTTTCTTGCGGCGTTTCTTCTCAGCAGTGTCTCCTCTTGGGAAGCGCTGGTAGATTCTTGATGTGTAAAAGTGCCCGTACGGCCTACTTACTGAACAAATGTCTTTTATCTTTTTTTTTTTACATGTAGTTGTCCTGTTTGGCAAACACCGCAAGCCTGTGTAGCCAGCATGATGTAGGAATATATAGATCCCGTGTAGCTAGCGTTGCCAGGCGTTCGGGTAAAGCCGGACACGTTCAGGCTTTCTGGTTTGTACGGCCAAACTAGACGATATGACCAACTTATCCGGCTTTAGTGACGCTTTTTAAATTTGTCTTTTTTATATTTGTCATGACATGTGTAATATAATAAAGAAGAATGATTCGTTAAAGTTTGTTGTTGTTCCATTACAATGTTAAGAAAAGTTTATGTTTAATGATAAAAAGCCTTCCTATATTAAAAAAGTATAGTACAAGACTTAACAATTAAGGGTTTCCGGCCTTTTTACCCAAATTTCTGGCTAGACTGGCTGGGCTGTCCGGGTTTTCGGTTTAAAGACCTGGCAACCGTACGTGTAGCCAAATTTCAAGTTTTCCCTTTTTCTTCTGTGTACAGCACAACTTGTAGCCAATATTATTGATAAACCGTACATCACAGACTGCAAACTTACGCACGCTAACGCAGAGTCACACATAGACACACCTAAAAAGTGGTACACTTTTGATATTCAATCGAAAGCGGTCATATATAGAGAACACTTTTTAACGAAGGGTATTTGTAACAAGTTTGAAGTGGAGAGTACAATTAGCCGTTTTTATACTCCCTCTATGCTTTCCTACCTCTATGGTTAGAACAAATCACTGGCCAAAGAAAAAAATGCAATTTAGCTGACGAAGCATTTTATAGTCTACTCGTAACGACATTAGATTTAAAATGCTGATACTTTTGCTATGCAGTTAGCCTTTTTTGAAATCACGGTAGGTTCACTGCTAACCTCGGCATGTTATGTTGCTTAAACGAGTCGCTTTTAGGGCTCCGTATAAAAATTAAGGTTCTGCTGTCTGTCTGTTTGTCTGCGGGCAGTATCTCATAAACCGTATTAGTTAGACAATTGAAATATTCACATTATAAACTTGTATTGCCGCTGTAACAACAAAATATAAATTAAATTAAAAAACGGAAGGTGATGCGAATTCGAATCGAATTGGGCCGTTATTGTAAATAGTTTGATGCAATATTAATCAGTTTAAAACTACCCACAAGTGGCCAGAACGCTTGAGTTTCAATACAAATATAGTTCTATTTTTAAACGGTACTAAAACGGGGTGAGGGGGGATTAAGGGGGATCAAAAGCAATGTTGTTGCTATCGTGGAATGGAGGCCCAGTGCCAATTGATATAACCTTACGTCAGACTTACTTCAAAGTGATGTAAGTTACGTTTTTATGATTTCTATTTTTAGCCGTCGAAAGTTACTAAGGTAACTAGTTACTATGGGTAGTTTAAATTATCATAGTAACTATAAATCAAATAATTCGCATAATAATAAAGTTAATAGGTATTGTTTAGGCTTTTAAAACGGTACCTTAGAAATGGTCTTACAACTATTTCAAACTACAACTGATCCAGAATATCAAAACAGACAGACGGACCAAAAGACAATGAAGTAATATTTTCAGCTATACTAACCGTGTTACATACATACATACATTAAATCACGCCTGTTTCCCAGAGGGGTAGGCAGAGACCACTTCTTTCCACTTGCTACGATCTTGACAAATTTCTTTTGCTTCTTCCACATTCATACATCGAGTCATGCACGCACGTCGGTTTCAGGTACTTAAGATTCGGCCCTAATAATAACCATGTTACTTAACTAATATCTTGGTTTATGTTCCTAAAGTCTTGCTAGGCTAGTATGGTATCAAATCCTCCTAGAAATATCTGTCAACGGCGAGCCTAAAGCTACTTAATTCCGGAGGTGTGAGCGAACGTCACTGGCAAAGCCAAATTTGGCATGAAGGTATGGTTGCAAGGCGAAAAATTTTACGTGCTGGAATAGGAGAGCTTTGGTAATAACGAAAGGAAAGCAAGCTTTAAAAAACCCGACTACATTTTGATATTGTCGTCAACATAATGTAACTTTTTTTATGACTTGATTATTTTTTTATAGCCTATTTCAATACCATAACCAAGATGAATCTAACGACACGTCACTCTTCAAAAACGATCAAGCTGTTTAGGCTACAGGAGTTTACAAACGCGCGAAAAACCTTACCCTCCTTCTAGGTCAGTTGCGTAAAAAAGGTAGTTAATTAATCAAATTTAAGATTTTTAACGGTGAGTAATCCCTAATTCACAGGAAAGTGCGTGTGCGCAACTTGAGAGGTTTTCCTCGAACGCCGCCAGAGGCGCCACTGTGGGAAGCGCCCATTGTCATCGATTTCACCGCGCTTACTCGAAAGTTCGTTATGTGGCTCATATTGCAGAGTTTTAATTATTATGATTTATTGGTAAAAAGGTCTTATTTGCCGTAGACAGGTAAAAAAAAAACGTAAATGCAAGGCCTCGAAGAATTTTATAATATTTTCGAATTGGTCTGCTATTCTCAGCTGAAGGTAGGAAAGCGTGAATCAGGAGAGGCCAGTTTTTACGCTAGAGGGAGGAGGAGGGAGGTCTTGAAGCGACATCTCACCTCACGGCAGTTGATATCCCCCGTGATGGTTGGGAGGATTTTGGGCAACGGAGACACGAATGGCGTAGCTCTGAACATCAGGATGTAGCAAAGCAAAATTTCGTGTTGAAGATCTTGAAGTATAACCGTCTATACCTCCTCGTACAATTCATCAAGTCAGTTGTATTGTATACCTTGCAACTGTACCTTTAAGAAATGTACACCTCCGGAACTAGCTAGGTTCGCCATTGACGGATACGTCAAGGAGGACAACATCATCATCAATTCACCCCGACTGAGAAACCTAACGATTTCACCTCCTGACTCCGTAACCTAGAACCAATAACCGAACCTACTCATGTTCGAAATTAAAAATTCCAATGCTTCGTTTACTCTTCTACCAAATTTCATTAAGATCAGATCAACAATCGAACATACAAACACATGAATGCTGTGCCTTTCTAGGCGGTCTAATAAGTCGACAAAATGTTAAGAATTAACGTAAGCTGATCACAGATCGCGTCAACCGACTATGTTAACTCCATAAATTTTGAGTTTATCGAAAATAGAAACGCTAGCAGCGTCCTCTAGGACGTCTGTCCTCAATTCGTTGGGTTGACCAGATTCGAACATCAGGGGCCCGTTTCTCGAAACTCACTAGACTTATACTTATAACTTCACTCAATACAACTTTATACAAGTCAAAGTAATATTTTCAGGTTTGTGATTTTAGAGAAATAGGACCCTGAAAGCACCCATCTTTTGAAGTTTCGACTGACATCAAGACCAAATATTCGGAAATGCTAAATCAACCTAAGAATCTCAATGAATTGATTCGTGTAAGGATTAAAACCGCGTTGTTTTATAAAATTCCTCGTTGTTTAGATGACACGGAATGTGAGTTTTCTAATGAATCGTATATACAAATACAAATACAAAATACAAAAAGTCTTTATTAACTCTCACAATGGTTATAGTATATTATTAAGGTAAACAATACTATTTATTAAAATAAGTTGGAAACCAGTGTGAGAGCCTGGTGTCTGTACTAGGAGATCCTGTATGACAGATCACCAGGCCCCCGCCCCGATGACGCAGGGAAGTGGAGATAACAACACCACAAGTATGTCCATTAGTGAGAAAAGAAATATTACATTGAAAGCACACTAAAAATTAAGAACAGAGAAAAATAACGAATTACAAAAAATTATAATATTACACGCTAGATTTAGGCTGCGAATTAACAAACACCGCAATTTCAACGTTATAACGTACAAAATAAAATTCTAGTAGCATTTTACAACAAAGCATCGATTAACTCAAACCTGTACTATAAGCCATTATGTATTACTCAGGAGAAGCTTTTCCGTCTGCTCGTAGTTAAGATTATGCACCCATTCAGTTACCATTTTTTTACATTTAAATTTTGGGAATAGGTGAATATTCAATATAGAGTTAATTTTGTTATACAGATAGCTACCTAAAAAGTAAAAAAATCTGCGGGAAAATTGAGATTTAGTAGAGATTTGGAAACAGACATTACGTTTACGTCTTCTTTTTACTGGTGAGGTATTCTTAAGAGGCATCAGGGAGTGTTGTCTCAAGACCGTATAAAGGACAAAGAGTTGCCTGACAGTAAGAACATTGAATGACTGATAGACATCATAGGTGGGATGGAAAAACGGAAGGAAAGAGCCAACTTTGAGTACAGCTCTCTGCGCCCGCTCAAGTTTCAGGAGGTGTGATTTGGATGCGCCACCCCACGAGGTTATACAGTATGTTAAAATTGATTGACACAGCGCAAAATAGACTGTTCTTATAATTTTGTGCTCTGCTACGCGTCGGAGATTCTTGAAAATATAAATCAACTTTCTAATTCTAGAGGTGATGAGGTCAATATGTGCACTAAAATTAAGATTGTTGTCAATTAATATACCAAGATACTTCATTATTTTAGTACTTTCTAGATTCTGACAAGAGCAATTAAACCTGGCTGATTCATTACAAGTATGTGCTTTTATCTGATATGGTAGACTACTTTTCTTACTGCTATTATTTATAGAAAAGGAAATATATTTGGTTTTAGCTACGTTGAGTGTTAGTAAATTCTCATTTAGCCAAGATAACACCCTATCAAAACCCAGCTGTGCTTCATGGTAAGCCTCTTCCCAAGTATCACCGCTAAATATAAGGGCTGTGTCATCTGCAAACGTGATTATCTTTCCATTATTAAGTATTGTCAAACAAAGATCATTGATGAATATTAAAAAAAGGGTCGGCCCCAGGATACTCCCCTGAGGCACCCCATAAGTAACCGGAAGATCAGTGCTAATCAGGTTATCAATTCTCACAAACTGTTTTCGGTTCGAAAGATAGCTTTCAAAGAGCCTTTGCTGGGTCCCTCTCACACCAAATCTATGAAGTTTGTCCAGCAGCAGGGGGACAGAGACTGTGTCAAGAGCCTTAGCGAGATCTAAGAATATCGTAATAACTTTTTTACCTTTGTCCAATTTATTTGCTATGAAGTCGGTAAGTTCATGAACAGCTTCATTTGTGGATCTACCGACTCGAAAACCATATTGGTTACTCGCAAGCAGTCCATTTGATTCTAAGTATTTAGTAAGCCGGTTATTAATTGCTTTTTCGAGCAGCTTAGAAGTAGCTGGTAGAATAGAAATAGGGCGATAGTTATTGACACAGCCTCTGTCACCACTTTTGTAAACTGGGTATATTAAAGCTCTCTTAAAGGCATCTGGAAATACGCCAGTGTCAAGAGCGAGGTTGCAAATGTGTACTAGAGGCAGCAGTAAGGTATCCTTATATCTTTTTATAAACGCACCTGATATATTGTCCCAACCCACTGAACATTCAGATTTTAGATTGTTAATTAAAGAAGTCATTTCATCGGTATCTATTGGCATCAATCCGAAAGAGTTTGGGCATGAGTAGCTTACTGTAGATGCAGAGATATTACTAAGAGAATTAAATGTAATGGATTCAGCAAGCGATCTACCGATGTTTACAAAGAATTCGTTTATTGAGTTGACTGATTGAATAGGGTTATTTCCCTTAATAAGTTCCGTTGCAATACTTTTGGGCTTATTGGTGTAAGTTATTGATTTTATCACCTTCCACAATTTCTTAGTGTCTGAATAAGCTTTTCTCAATTCTGCTCTTTCATACTCTTCTTTTATTTTTCTCAGTATTGAATTGCAATAATTTCTGTATCTAACGTAAGTTAACCTTAGAGTTTCATTATTGGGTTGTTTTCTACTTTTTAAATGTAGATTGTCCCGATTACGCATGCATCTTAGTAAGCCTGGCGTTACCCATGGCTTTATGATTCGCTTTCGTGTTGAGATTCTTTTAATTGTACTATGATTATCAATAACATTTCTTATATTACTGACAAAAAAGTTAGCTGCATTGTTCGCATTGGTCATAGTAAGAATGGGGAAGAGATCAACAGCCGGTATATCGAGATCCAATCCAGAAAAATCAATCAGGCGACAATTTTGTGGCAAAGGTTTTGATTTATGAGCCACGTCTAGGCTAAGTATAACACTGTAATGGTCGGTTATGGTAGTGTGGGCCACAAAGCATTTCGCTGGCAGTTGGGTTTTTAAGATGACATGATCCAAGCACGACGAATAAATATGAGTTGGGATATTGTGAGCAGGTAACATGCCATGGGAAGCCAAAAGGCTTAGGTATAAATTGGCTCTAGAGTCAGAGGAGGCCAGGGAAATATCTATATTTATGTCACCAATTATAATAATGTTTCTAAAGGTTATCAATTTAGTTAGTGTAGAGTTTAAAGTTTCCAAGAAGTTATTTATGTTCCTTTCCCCTGGTGGGCGATATATAGCAAGGATAGCGGTGAAACCATTCAGTACAATCAAGAGGCTATTGGCGCCGGAAATTAAGGGCTCGGATATGCTACAAGAGTGAGCTGCTTTATAATAAACCACTACACCTTCATTTTGGGTACTGTTATTTGTAGAAATAGAATAGTTATAACCCATTAAGGTTGGAATTTGTGGATTTAGCTGAAGCCAGCATTCGGTTAGGATGATAAGGTCCCAATTAACATTTGAGCGCTGGAGTAAAGTTTGAAAACTTAACATATTACGTTTAAGACTTCTTATATTTTGAGTAATAAGTTTGAGAGTGTCGCTTCTTTTGTGTAGAAGTTTACTGCATTCCTCAATATTACAAGTAGATGTTTCCGCCAAAGATAAATTATCCAGCTCGTGGCTGATCTCATCGCTGGTATTTAAATTGAATTTTAAGATAAAATCCATAAATGATCAAGACATTTGCCGTTGTAAATTTCGAAGAAAAGTGCTTAAGAACAGTGACACAAGTAATAATCAATAGCGCAGAAATCTTACAAGTTTGAGTCGAACCTTGTTGAAAAGCGGTAGTTATTATTATAAAAGAGGAACCCATAGTTGGTGTTTTATAACTCACAGAAAAATTTAAAACATTAAAACTAGGTTTAAGCATGCAAAATTTAAAACAAAATATAACGAAGAAAAAGGTTATAAGCAATATAAAATCCAGTCATATCTTATTTGCAACTTTTTCAAGGTCCTGTTCCGAGCTAATCAGTATACGTGTATTATCTGGGGTTCTCAGAAACACGACACCCCTAGTTGTCCAGCAAGATAACCCCTTAGTCTTTGCTAATCCGCGTGCTTTAAAGAAAAGCTTTGCTGTTTCCTTTGTAAGGGTTTCAGATATAAAAATAGGCCGCTTTTCTCCCCGGTTCAGCAAACCAGTGTTTAATTTTTCAGTCTGATTTTTACCCTTATTGTACTGTCGAACGCATTCCAATACCTTTTCCTGTTTTGGTACTGAAGAAAATTCCACTATAATTGTTCCCGGTGCTTTGTTAGTTTGCTTAGTCCTGTAGATATCCCAAATATCATGGTCCTGAATATTAGCTGCTATCTCAGTTCCAAGTGCTTTAACAATACAGCTCAGCTCATTTTTTGTCTCATATGACTTACCCTCGGTTGGAATTGGCGGGATGTTGCGGATTTCAATGCCCGCTGCCCGTTCTTTTCTCTCAAGAAAAAGAACCCTTTCTTGTAGAGAGGAGATCATCTTGCTGCGTTCTGCATTCTCTTCTTTTAAATGGCGAATCTCCGTTGTAGCTTCGTCGTATTTAGATGATAAAAAGTCAATGCTTTGCATAACTTCCAAGTTTTGCTGCTCAATGGTGGTTTTAAGCTCCTTAAAGCGTGAGTCTTGCATAGAAGAAAAGTTTTTGAAAAGGGATCTCATTTCTTCCATAAGAGTATCAGCATTGGATTGGCCGCCGGAATCAGGCGGAGTCCCGACCGCTCGGCGCTTATGAGTTCTACGACTTAGACCAGTTTCAGTGGCACAATCGGATGGGTCTTGGATATCTGACTCAGAATCACAATTTGTGTTGTTTTGAGAAAACGTAAGTGCTGCTTTCTTTACCAAACTTGATGTGGAGGGACTCTGGGTTACTTCCACATTTATAGCAGGTGGAGTTTTAGGTGGAGTCCGTTTTAAGGGCATGTTTGATAGTGTTTTCACACTCAACTAATAGTAAAAATAAAAGTACCAGGAGCTCAGGCAAACTAATAAGACAAAGGCCTTGTAGAACTGGCGGCAATCGATACTTGAGTACAAATTTACTTTCCGTCCAGTGAACTCTGAGCCCCAAAGCCGTGCTTCAATGTCATAGGTCCACAAACTGGTTACCGATCGATGAATTCCATAAAGCACCGCTGTCCGTCAATCATAGGAAGACCTCTTGCCTTGAGATAGTTGTGTCCCTTTCCTTATTGCGTATTAGTGTATGTCTCGTCACTCGATCGTTATCTTCATAGATAAAAAGATTCAACACTCACATGCAACACTGTCCGTTTTGCGTAGGTGTGCGTAAGTGCACGCCGCACTCAACTAATAACAACACTTGCGGGTTATGCACGCCTAATAAAATGTAGAATACTTTTGTTTAATTAATCAATAATTTAAATAAAATTTAAATAGTTTGCTTTATAAATGCACGTCAGTTCTCCACTGCGGTCCGGGGGGAAGGGAATATACTATTGTATTGATCCGTATTATTTACATTTACGTGTAAATATTTAATAGCACAATAGACATGCCACTAGCGTGTTTACTGATGCCGTTGTAAAATAAAGCAGATGACGGAATCATTTCTTTTACTTTGATCTGTCTATTGTGAATGAAATGTTTAGAAACACATTAACCTATTACCTTGTTTAGTTAATCATAGATGTAAACAATGCGTAGAATTTTAAGAATATAATAAATAAATATGAGAGAATAATCCCACACGAATTTATTGACATTGTCCCACACTAAGTTTTATAGGTACCGTAACACGGGGTGAGGGGTTATTCCCACCTGTTACCACTGGTAACTACTGGGAATAAAAATTACCAGCTGTTACTACTAAACTAAAAAACTTTTTTCCCCAGCAGTTATCACCAAATATTTTAGTGGTAACAAATGGGAAAAAAGATTACAGCTGTTGAGTAGGGAATGAGTAGGGACACAACCTAAAATGAAGCATATGTTACTAATTATAAGACTGAAATTATTTTGCAAATTATCTTGCAACCTGTCACTAATAGATACACTGGTAAACATCTTAGCCTAAAAGTGCAAAATGTGGTTACAGAATTATTAACAAGTTTTTAGAGTTGTTGGTAATTCTGTAGCTCTGCCTACCCCACTCTGGGAATAAAGGCGTGAGTTTATGTATGTATGTATGTGTCCCCTTTGTCACTTTCTGTCAAATGTAAATATCACATTGAATGATAAGGACCAAGCAAACTCTGAGCACTATTTTGCGTTTGAAAGAGTATTTGTATTGTATCTTGTCTAGATCATGTAGGTGTAAAATATCGACTCGTCTAACGTATATTCATGCAAATTATCGATTTGCCAGCAGATTATCGATCTCGGCTCGGAAGGGTGATGCTCTCTTTGCAAACATCAAGACAATGGGCTTTGTTGACAAAACGCGTGCGCATCACAACCGAACGAGATACAATCGGTGCTGACGGACAAATTTATAGATTCCGGAAGATTTGTACGGTCAGCTGTGATATTTATATGTCATCTTTTTAGTGACGGGCCCTTGGAATTACATACATACATTAAATCACGCCTGGGAAAGGGGTAGGCAGAGACCACTTCTTTCCACTTGCTACGATCTTGACAAATTTCTTTCGCTTCTTCCACATTCATACATCGAGTCATTAGAATTAGTCATACCTTGGAATTAGTCCTTGAATTTCAAGATTTTCCAAACAAGTTTAAAAAAAAAAGATAAGCATCGCAATTAATCAAGAAAATGCATTATAAATAGGGACGAAACCAAATTAACAATGAAAAGTAAAATATTTATTAGGCAAAAAAATTGAAAATTGTGTTGTTGCGAGAAATGTCAGGAATTTTGGGTTGATGAAGGACTTTTTTCAGGTCTTTTTATTTCTACATATGGCAACCCTAACTAGGATTCCCAGACCTTGAAAAACAGTAATAGTAGAGTCAACGGAACACTGACTAAATTGAATCAACAAAAACCGATAGTAACAACAGTTTCTTTGTGACTGACGATACAGCCTAATTGGTAGTGACCCTGCCTACGAAGCTAGCGATCCCAGGTTTGATCCCCGGTCAGTAGAATATTTGGGTGATGACCACGATTTTGTTCCTTTTTTTTATGGCATAGAGAAGACAAACGAGCACACAGGCCGCCTGATGGTAAGTGGAAACTGTGACCCATAGACATTCACATTCACAAGACTGCAATGCAATCCTAAGACTACAAATGTGTTGCCAACCCTGAGGACTAAGATGGAATGCCTCTATGCTAGTCATTTCACCGGCTGTCTTATCCCCAAACCCCTGATTCAGGTATTTTCTACGTATCAAAATACTTAACGTTCAACGTTGTCTAGTAGGTCTAGGTCATTTTTTGTAACATTGTCCCCGATATTTCATTATAATTACCGTCCTAAAGTACGTTAAAGCTGACTGTACTGTCTCATTCAATTTATTAGATTTAGCTGAATATTAAGTACGTGAGGTGAGTCAGTGCTCAAATATTAAGTCTTGAAATGAAACTTGAGGGTACTGGCAATGGGGTGAGTCATCCGGTCATGGAGTCAACATGTAACGACTTCTGGTACAACCTCGTAGATTATAGATAACTGTATCGCTTTTTGACTGAATGGATCTTGGCGATTTTCTATGTATATGGGTATTGTTTTATCGAAACATCTTTCAACGAATGTATTACGTAGAATTTTCACTTCATCGAAAGTTATTTCTCGAGGCATATTTTTTCTACATAAGTTATAACCTAACTAACGTAATGTATGTTGAAGATATCCTGAAAAATAGTCCTTTTCCACTTTTGGTCTATCACCTACAAATGATTTGGTCGGGAATATGGCTATAGAAGTCATCTATTTCTGACCTTTTCACTTCCTAGTGCTAACTCTAATAATCCTGCTCATAATTATAAATGTGAAAGTATTTGTGTTTGTTACTCCTTCACGCTGAAAAAGCTGGACGGATTTGAATGAATCGAAATCTACACGGACGAAGTCGCGGGCAAAAACTAGTAACTTATAAGACTACATGTTACGGTATATCCGACTGGTCAGACTCACATAAGAGCATATGAGAGCGAAAAAGAGAGAAACACATACCCAAAAGCGTGTACACACTGCATTGTAAGTAAATGCATTTATGTGCAGTTAGAACATGATCATGAACCGGTTCCTCTTAACTATTTGACTCGCGCCGCTCCGTTGCATCTCCGATAGCAGATGCTTATCACAACTGCACTGATACGTTATCAGCGGTGCACATTGCACTCGGCGCCTTACATACGCCGTATATCATATGAGGATATTATAAAACAAAACTTATTTTTTTCCTTTTTTTTTACTTTTTCAGATTTTACCAATGGCAACACTTATTAAACTCAGATCGTAGAATAACCCCCTTTATGAACGTACTATATAACTATTTAGGTTAAAGTATGCATTGTCCCTTTCTGTCAAATGGAAATGTCACAATTACAGATAGGTACAAAGCATATTTCAAGCACACCTTAGCTATATAGTCATATAGTCATTAATAATTTTTACAATTGCAAAGTGGTTTGTCTAGGGGACACTTGATGTAGGAAAGCATATCAAACTTTTATTTGGTTGCCCTGTGTTTTTTTTTTCTCCTGTCTATTTTTTCTTTTTTTTTCTTTTTCTCCCTTTGTCTCTCTCGTAATATTTTTGACATGTTTTCCTGCTGAACTACGCATGCTATTTGATATTATATTTAATTTAATATTTATAGCTTTATATAATGCTAGACTAAGTAGTATCATTGTAGTAATAAATATGGTTAAAAAACGACTGACTGCTGAGTTTCTTGCGGCGTTTCTTCTCGGCAGTGGTCTCCTCTTGGGAAGCGCTGGTAGATTCTTGACGTGTAAAAGTGCCCGTGCGGCCTACTTACTGAATAAATATCTTATATCTTTTATCTGTTATTGTACGTTTCTGAATGGTAATTTGTAACAATACCCTTGAAATTAAACACCTAACAAGGACATGAAAATCAAGTTTAGACTTGTTCGTTATGAGTTTATGAGTTTTGAAAGTAGCGAAAACTATGCAAAGTTTAGTTTTTAACTAGAAAGGTTTGTGACGTCATATCAACAAGATACGTCAGTCAACATCCTTATTGTCGTAGTGAAAACTAATATTATCGACTTAGCTCGTTATAAAAAGGGCATAAATCTAAAACAGAATGTATTAAACTTAAACCCTTTTTCACGTAAACGTCAGAAGTCACAAAGCTAAGACAAATGGCGATAACTCAGGCAAAACTCCTGTAACATGTGCAACCTCATTACTAACGGGAGAGGATTCAATTTGCTTTGGCTATTGAATTTGAGATACTGCCTATTGGCTTATGAGGGCTGCATACCCTGTAACACTAGGACAACATATACATAAACGAGTAGTCTTTGCATATTCCTGAAGGCTGTATAGGTGCGCTAACACCGACAATTAGAGCAGTAATTGCCGTTCAACAGTTCCTTCGTCTCATTCTATTATACAAAATCAAATATTATTATTGCCGCCAATAAGGCTCATTTTCATTGGTCAATAGCCCGCATTCTTATAGCCATCCATTGATGGGTTCTTTTAACATTTTTGATCTGAGAGCTATTGCAGCGACGCAATGTATCACAAAAAGCATATCTATCACGGAATGAAACTGAGCCTTTAAAAAGTTGCCAAACTTCAAAATAAAAAAAAATAAAAAATATTTATTCAGTAAATAGGCCACATGAGGGCTCTTTTACACATCGGTAATATAGGGTGACTCTACCATTCAGTTTAGAATGCACCTTAGTTCCAATTAAGGTTTATTTCGATTGTAGGAAAAGTAAAACGTAGTACAAGAATTCATTCAAAGCTGATCCAACTGTCATTAAGCCCATATTCCGATGTTACATAACGGTGCTTGGTAACATCGTGTCACATAGATTCGCATGATCGTATATTAAAGAAATACAGTTTACCTGGCGAAGATCAACAGCATTGTTGAGCGGGGCAAACACACGTTACTGGGAGCCGAACCGTCAACATCGGCTTCGCAGAAACGCGGTGGAATCCAACCGATGAAATTGGTCTAGACTGTTCAGTACACATATCGAATAACAGTGATCCAAATTCTTGATTATTTTCCCTACTTGCCACTTGATTCGAAATATCTGTCAAAATAACATTTGTAAGAGCTTCTGCAGACTTTTTGGCACACAAAAATATGCATCGAGCTAAACCCAATGCGATATAGCTGGAAGAGATCCCTTAAAGGGATAAGTTCGCCTTTGTACATTCTAACTCTGTATTGTACCTATTAGATTTTCTGTTTTTTTTTTGTGTACAATAAAGTGTTTACATACATACATACATACATACATACATATTGTAGTAATATCCAAATTAAGTTGGTATTATATTACTTGGCAAAGGAAATTTTATTTAAGTTCGTAATTCTAATGTAGCTAAATGATAATAATTATCATCGCTGTATCTTACGATGGTTTTCTTTATAAATAAATACTAAGTACTTTTTACACGTATTTACCAGTTTCCCAAGACAGATATACGCCCAAAAATAAATACTTTCAAGACCTAGAAACGTTACGGTATTTCATAAATAAGGTAACTGTACACTAGCCAAGCGGTTGCCAAAAGGTCCACAGTTCTTATCAGCCAGTATTGACATAGCAGTCTTGTGTAACGCCTTATCAGGATGCACTTGCTAATGCAAACAGTTGCATTGTCCTTCCTACACGCAATATATCGTCGCGATTTATCTATACTGCGATTTTGTATACTGAGATTTTAAATTAAATAGTGTGTGAAATGAAAACAGATGACGTTCTAAGTTTTTTAAAGAAACATCGCTTGAAATTTCATCAACTGAAACACTGGCTGAAAAAAGTAGTAGTAAAGTTTCATCATACATTACGCTACAAATTGCAAGATAAAACGTGAAGAGAGTAAGTGACGGAAAAAGAAGATAAGTATTAGTGTTCTAAATGCCACTTTGGCACAGTTCATGTTTTCTAATACAGAGTGAACCCGATATTTAATTCTTGGCATTTGTACTAAAATCTGAATCAAACCCTACCATTGTGTAGTACTAGTCAAGTACAAGTGCAATTATTCTTTCACTGTCACTAGCTGATTTAAATCTTGGCGTGTAATAACGTAATGGCATCGTTTAGCGCCGTGGCAATTAAAAACGAATTACTTTCTCTTCACTTACATGGGGCTGAAATTGCAGTGAATATAGGAAATATACGTATCGTTTTACAAACGCTTAGATAATACGAAATTATATATTTTACTCATATCAGAAATCCTGGTCACGGCACCAATGCAGGGTTTTTATTGAAGTCACATTTTGTTATTATTCTTTATTGTTTTGTAATTGTTAATTAAGTCACTAGAAAAAGTAAACGTAAAAATAAGTATTAGTACACCAGAACCTAACTAAAATGTTAAAAAGGCTAAGGTTGTACAAATTAACATAAACTTATTTATTTTAAAATCTTGAGGTAGTAATTATTGTATTTAAAAAATGACATGAACCCTGAACTTTAAAAGACGTTTGAGTTAAAAATATGAAATATTCTTTCAAGTTGTGTAACGATCTGAGATTAACATATCGGAAGGGTAGCTATTAGTATTTTTTCATTAAAATATCTATATACAACTATTTGTAATGTAAATATTTAAATTTGTACACACATAACATATTTTATATTTAATAATAACAATCGATAAGCACTTAACAGAATGCTTCCCATAGTATCTAAGCTTGAAACTATTTTACCTTCACAAAGGTATTTAATACATACGTGACCTGAAATACTACTGCATTACATTATTAAATCTGATAAACATTAAACATATTTATAATTCCATGGTCAATATTTTGGGCAGCGATGAAACATCCATATTTATACCAATCTTTTCGAAGAATATTCAGCAAAAAAGGCCAAATAAACGCTGTAAGTTTTATTTACCATGTGTGGTAACATTCTTCCCTATCTTCAATTAATTCTAAGAGATTGATTGGAAAAAGTACGAGTAAATCAAGCAGGATCAAAATAGTACTGATTACAAATCGGAAACTCATTCGCAAACAACCGAAGTAAAAAGAGAAGGTTGTAGAGCAGAACTTCCGCTCAACCTTACCAGTTATCGATTTTAAAAATAATAAAATAAAACATACTGACTGCCGCATTATAAGTTTATAAATAGAATTAACATGTGTTTCCTACAAAAAGCGTTGTTATTTTTATGATGTTTAAGTAAGTACTATATAAAGTGGATTAAACGTTTAAGATACGATAATTACATGCAATTGTTTCGTAATGGCGGCGGACGTCTGTGTTGCCATGATAAAATAAATGTTGCCAGGTTAAAACTTTACTACTAATATCAAGGATCGCTCGTGCTGACCGCTCCCGCCCATAACTCCACTTTGCGACAAAACAAAAAACAAATTTGCAAACGTATAAAGAAATTGAAAGGTACCGGCGAGCGCGATGCTATCGCAAAATTATTTCCAATTTCACCGTTTTGCGTCTCCGTTCGGAAACGTAACGTTCTTTTTTCGAATTTGTGTTTATTTTTTATTTTGCGGACGACCATCGCGTCGCGCGGGCCCCCTCCCATAAATTATAGTTCGGTAGCTCTCTTAAAGGGGTTTCTGAGATTTTTTATTTTTGTTTAGCTCTTTGAAGAATTTATGTCCCCGTCTTACTTAGTAGCGGCGGTCAGCCGACCTGTCTCGGGTTAGCGAGTCGAAGAAATGTTTTGTGCTTGCTCGCCGCTGCCAGGAATTGTGACTACACTCACTACAGGGGATTATTTGCGGCTTCGGTAGGCATGACACACTTATCTGATCGAGCTAGAGCGCCTTTTGCTAATCTGTGGTAGCCTGTGTAGCCACTCTGTGAGGACACGAGAAACGCTTTCATTTCAAACAATGGACTAAACGTTAATTAAATAAGTTTTCCAAGACCAGATTCATATTTATTTTGGAGGAAAAGTAGCAGAATGGTAATTCCTACTTTAAATTACTTATAATAAAACAACGATACGTTTGTTATAACCACTAATACAATATTTTGATCTATTATGTACAATACGAAATGTATTTTTCACGGTCGTTTTATTAAATTTCTAATATCATGGTCAAAACATCCCGAAAAACCTCTTTGGCAGACAAAACGGATTCCGAATACTGGCAATTGGAATAGTTTTCTGTTTATTTTGTCTTTTTAAGTTTGGAAGGCATCCTAACGGTATTCACCGAGAGACATAACTTCGGGACGGACCGCGAAACCAACTTTTTATGTTATTTTGCTGTTGACCTCAACTCGGTTGCGTTCGATTTTTTAAATCTATCTTTTTAATCGTCGTTTGTTTTAGTTTACTTTTAGAAGGGCATAAATATTGTTTTGAAAGGTAAGTTATTACTGATAAGATGTTAACAGTCTTTAGTTTTAGGCTATTAAAATAGTAGGACCTTAGCAAAGGATTTTAGCATTTCTTAACTTCTAAGATGCCGAATAGGATATCATACGACGGATTGCCACTCAAGCTAGTGGTTAACGCAAAAAACAAGCCTGTAAGCGAGATTGCCTTATTAATTAGGTATGTTAAACAGCACTTATAACGACTTTTACAGCCGCAAGGGGATTGCACCAAAAAAGTACACTGGCAACTCTAATTACGTTCAACGCCGGCCGAAATTAAAAAGAAAAGTCCCACAGCAAGAATCCCGCCTATTTTTAAAAATGGAACCCGACGATGATTCGCCTAATTAATAAACCAATCACGTACAGTCGAGACGCGGCGTCGAGGCGCGGCGGCGTGCGGGCGCGGGGGATGAACGTTCGGAAATTCGAATACTATATTTTTTCTGCACTCAAAGCATCGCTATGTTACTTGTAATTGGCTTGACGGCCGATGACAACGGGCTTAGGACCAAATCAATTTCATTAATGACGTATATCTTGCACGAGCCGCACGTTTATAGATTAACGAGGCTAATAATAATAACCCAGAGGTAATAACGATAACAACGTTAATACCAGATCTTGAAAAACTTCAATATCAAATATAAATTGATACTTCGAATCAGTAAGCAGTTAATCTTATCGAATCAATCTGTTTAAAATTAAAACTCCGATAAAAATCTCAGTGTGTTATTATGAGAGCAACGTATCATTATTATGACACGGCATAATGTTTTCTTTTCGATTGAATGGACATGAATGAAGCTATTATTAACAAAGGACGCCCAATATCGACACCGAAAAATTACGGAAAAAAAATGCGTGAGCTTTGCGATTTGGTAAAAAACACCATTTATCAAATAAATGCATTCCTTGTTATGTCCTTACGCTGCGTGACTACAAAAACTAGTTGAATAATAAACGCGGCTGGCAACACTGGGAGCCGAAGAAGCCCGAAGAGCGGCGAAAGCGGGCGAAGATTAGCGAGCGTGCGTTTTTGTTTGCATCAATTGATGCGCCCGCGCATTCGCACGATGAATAATTCAAAAATTGACATGAAATGGCGTATGGTTCTTTTTTTAAATGAAAGGTGCCCGATTGAGGACTGTAACCGTCTGACGAATTCATTGGGCAACGGCTTTTTGCGTACCGTAATTACTGTATTACTTTATAGATTATTAAATTATTTGAGTGCGTGATAGACTCCCGATGCCCTCAGCCATTTGAGATATGTTAGCAACACCAGGCATACTGTCAAGAAAATAGTTGTTCAATTTTTATTTATAATGACTTCGCTATTATACCATAAAGACATTTTAATTTTAAAGAGACAAAATCAATAAGTCTGGTCGATAGATTTGAACTAAAATGGCAATGACGTTTAGTTCCAAGTTAGAACAAACAAAGACATGTCACAACCACATAGCTTGAGGCTTACGGTACAGTCACACTATTATTTCATCATGATTGCAATTATGTACATTGAAATCAATCGATTTTTTAAATTTTGCATTTTGTTTTGGACTAGAGCGCAGTCATAAATATAAGAGATCTTTTTATGTGGATGTTATGTTCAGTGCTCTTCAAATAGCTCTCGGGTTTTTAATTCCCCACACTCTCTCTCATATGCTCTTATGTTATTCTTATCGAATTCACCTAAACCCAAAAGACTTATTAGCTGACAGTGACAGCTGTCATGAGTACATCCGATATATTATGGAACTATACTTTTTGCATCATAGAGCGACAGAATTATAGGATTCATTAATTTGAATAGGATTCAGGGTTTAATTTTTTTTTATGGCATAGGGAAGACAAACGAGCACACAGGCCACCTGATGGTAAGTGGAAACTGTGACCCATAGACATTCGCATTCATAAGACTGCAATGCAATGCAAATGCGTTGCCAACCCTGAGGACTAAGATGGAATGCCTCTAGTCATTTCACCGGTTGTCTTATCCCCAAACCGGAACACAACAATGCGAACACTGCTGTTTGGCGGTAGGTTAATGGTGGTAGCGATCCGGACGGACCCTGCGCAAGGTCCTATCACCCGCAAGATGTAAGTTATTTGAGATTTAACAAGATGCAGGGATCGGTATCAAAAATGATTTTTTATTTAATTGTTTATGGAATAATTGTTAAGTAGATTATAAAAGTATTTTTATGCAATGGCTTTAATACAATAATGCGTTTAGGGCGGTGGTGGGGCTGCCTCGCTACTGTAGTGCGTCGGGCATGTTCGCGGAGGCGCGCACCGCGTGCTTCCATGCGAGCATGCGCGCGCGCGGGGCCGCGCTTGTGCGCAGGGTGCGCGCCAGCCCCAACACCGTCCTAGCCATGGTGGCCGACAGAGTGGACTGCCATTACATGCGTCACTACTGCGACAGGCACGTCAAACGACACGCAGTTTAATTGAATGTATTTGATGACTAGCATGATGTATATAGTTTTATTTTATTCTATTTTATTTTATAGGCAATTATTTGAAATGATATTATTATGAGTGCAATTACTTGAAATAAACGATATTTAATTTATTTAATTTAATTTAATTTAATTTAATACAATAGAGTCTTTCATATTTTACTATACGCAAAAAGATAAAAAAAAAAAAAAAAACATACATACAAAGAGACAAAGAAAACACAACACACAACAGTTAAAGAGACATACAGGTTCTAGGTTCAAGGCACAATTTGAAAAAAAAAAACACGCCAGATACATTTGCAAATGACTAACATACAATAAAAGGAGGTTTGTTGAGCTTTATTATAAGGAAGTATGCCAAGTTCACTCTGACATTAGACATGATTGCAAGAGCCTCAATGCTGCGGATTTATGCAGTCAGCAATAAACTTAAATTTACTGTCAAACCGCAAATAAAGTCACTCTATAAACGCTTCAAAAGTAACTCTGTCAATGACATACCTATTTCAATCGCTAAACGTTCAATTATTATTTTATTATGCATAATTCAAAATTCAAATTTGAAAAAGGAATGTTTTGTATCAAATTCATGCGTGACAAATGCCACAGATCCATCTACATGTAGATCGTCGGTGTTGCCACGGCAAAAAATAAATAATTAAATGCGAGTAATGTTGTTAATGATGCACCGAAGCCTGTGACCATTTCCAAGTATAAGTAATCTTGTCATCTGAATTCTGTTTTCGATTGCCCAAAAGGCTGACGTGTTTTTTTTACACATAAATGGCTTCATCCCTCACTAGTAAGTAGCCAGTGACTTAACTTACTGCCACATGATGCCTTTTTTGTAAAAAGCGCTGGCTGATTATATCATTAAGAATACAGTTAATGTGGTGAAAAAACGTAATTAAAAAGTTATTCCTGATGGGGAAACGTGATTGGAATGAACTCTTCATGCTTAAGCGCAAAATGGTAAAATATGAGTCGATTATTGATATAATATCGAAGCCTACTGATTCTTAATTATGTAATTACGAAACGAATGTAGCAATATTATGTTTGATACAGTTTTTTTTTTAAATATATCAATTTGAATTAGTTTAGTCACTACTTATACTTACTTATATGATGAAAAAGACATATTGCTGTCCAAAGGCTGATCGTCTACAGATCCAGTCGTCGTCAGCATTAGTGTATTCATTCGTGTTCAAAACTTAGTCAGTCAAATAACGCGTAATCGATCGATTGGGCACTACACTATTTTGAGAGTCGATAATTGCGTCACGGCGACGCATAGATGCATTGCGGACGTCACATCACTAGCACCAGTTCACGTCCCATATCTGAAAATAAAAAAGGGGGTTAAAGATCGATTTTTTGGACCAAGGTTTTTTGAGGTGATGCCTATTTTTTTTTTAAGGATTAGATAAAATACGAAGCCAAGTTTTGACCATATCTTTTATATGGAACACTAGCGTGGCATTTTAAAATTTCATATCAGTGCTTGCAGCGTTGCGAATAGGTATGCAGTATAATCTGCACATTTGCAAGGATGGCAACATTCATGAAATTGTACTGTCATTTTAACAGACATTTAATTACCTTGAAACATGAATTACTATTTAGAATTAAGCTGTATTTCTCGATTGTCAGAAGTGAAATTGCTCCATTTGAAAACTGAGTAGTTATTATGCAATCTCTGACAAATTGTTATGATAAATTAAAGAATAACAGTTATACTAATTATATAAGTAACTGAGCTTGTTATAAGTTGCGTCGTGAGAAAACGTTTGTTAAATTCTTACGTTGTCGCAACCCTAGATGAATTGGTCATTTTATCTTTGCAGAAATCTAGATCAAGCCGAATATTATAGCCTTCCGGTTTAAAAATTAAGAAACAACCACCATAAAATTTGTTAACGTAACCATAAAACCTAATTCAATAAAGAATACTGAACAGCTGTGTAAACATCAAAAAAACAATACATCTATTCCTTTTTAATTTGTTACAACTACAAAAATAAACTTTGTACTAACATCACTGGACTGGTATCAGATTTGACGAAGATACCAGTTTGAGTTCAGAAACCGGCCGCGCGGCCATATTGACTTGATTGACAGCTGTCAATGTTGGCGGCCCTGCGACGCTTCGCCGCGCCTGCGCGCCGCGGCACAAAAGCGCGCCACTATAATACCTTTTGAAAAAATGCTTCTTGGCGATGGTCTAGCAGTTTTTTCTGGATTATTTTTATGTTGGTATGACGGTGCATTTATTTCGTTATTTGATATTTGAAATCGTGCTGTTGGTGAACACTGTTCAATTATGTTTGTTTTGTATTTAAACTAAAGTAAACATATATTTTATTTTCATTAGGTATTTTTTTTTATTTTTACGTCTTATCTGTTTGTCTCATTCCTCACTCACAATTTACTTCAATTGATTGTTTCCTGTAGAGTCATAGAGAAGTTTTACAGGAAACAATATTATCGCTATTAATGTTGTTTCCTGAATGAATGAAACCTTTGAAAATGTTTACTATTTTTGTTTCCTTAACGGAGCAAAACCTGCTGTTATTTAATTATTTCATAATGTTCCCGGTCAATACGTAACAATAATTGACTCAAAACTGATAAAGTACTCTAAACAAAAACATCCTTATAATTTTCACGATACGTAACAAGTTATGAATGACAACTTATTTTATAACAATTAAAATAAAGCAAAGTCATAAGTGGTAGAGGAAAACCGCTCAATAAATTAACATATTATTTATTGCTTTTAATAAATTTTGTTTTATTACCCCCGATGATGTCACTCAGACGTGTGCAGGGGTTTATATGTTACTAGCGACCCGCCCTCGCTTCGCTTCGGTTTATATGAGTTTTCTGTAACACCCGTACATAAAAAAAGAATTTATTACACATATAAACCTTCCTCTTGAATCACTCTATCTATTAAAAAAAACCGCATCAAAATCTGTTGCGTAGTTTCAAAGATCTAAGCATACATAGGGACAGACAGCGGAAAGCGACTTTGTTTTATACTATGTAGTGATCACGTGTCAAAAGCCAAAAACTGTACAAAATTCCCAGTTTTTCAATATAGCTTGCAGCTGGCTATCGCCATCACGCTTACACTCGCCACTTAAAGTATATTTGACACTCGTGTGTCACGGAAAAACGAAGTTTGCCGATCGCTGTTATTTCCTAATGAAGGCTACTTGATTCTTATTTTACAGACGATAAGGGTAATTCACTTGTTTTGCAACATCAATTTAGGACCGTATGAAATTTAAATTAAGAGTGAAGTGTCCATTACTGGTGCCGAAGTGTCCATCATTGGTGCCGTCACCTTAGGAGACTTGTCCTATTGGGACCCTAGAATTGTGCTGCGTCAAAATCCCAATATTTTAATTATATGGTGTTCTTTAGGACGTAACCGTAACCACACAGATCGCCGTAAGACTCATTAAAAACGTGACGCGGTACGCGCGTCACCGCTGCCGTTGCGTCAGCGTAGACTTTGGTGTGGTCGATCCTTTACTGATTTTCGAATGACACCTTGATGAATGACATTGATAATACTTCCACTATGCGTTTCATTTGGCAAATGATAAGGTTTTTTATGAAAACGTGTTCTGATAAAAACTATTGATTGGAACGACAACATTTTGTTAATAACCGCGTTTTGTTCTTTCAAGTCTAATAACCTAACTAGTTTTCTCTTTTTTCTGTGTTTTCTCTGTAAATTAAATAATTTGAAAAAAGAACATGCTTTTGACACAAAAGCGTCTTCATTTTGAACACTTATAAATTTGAATAAAAAACATTGTGTTTCCTATTATTTATTTATTTGATATTATTATTTATTTGGTATTGGTTGAAGTGAGCTGAAGACCGAGTGTTCCAAACACCCACCCATGTCCTTGGGTTTTTCTGTGGTAACATAGGTAATTGCATTGCGGTCTATATACCAATCGTTTCGATCCCTGGACCCATATTAATTCATTGAGGTTGGAGACCAAAATATGCTAGCCAGCGGTTAGCTAGATGACCCAATGTTATGACTAAAACTAATGTAGGGGGGAGGGGTTATCAATCAAAGTCAGTCATCTTAATAAGGGGAGGAAATTTTAAATAATCTAGGTACCTTTACGTTATAGTGTTTTGCGCAAGCGCACGTTTAAGACTTTTTATTGGTGATGGAACCAGTAGTGGACAAGGCACCAATAATGGACACTAATTCTTATTTTACAGAAGATAATGGCTATTCAATTTAGACCCGTATGACATTTGAATTAAGAGCGAAGTGTCCATTACTGGTGCCTGTCAGCTAAAAGTGTTCATCATCGGTGCCGTCACCCTAAATTAAAATGCCCCGAAAAAAAAAGAGACTGTTCTCTATTTCCAAAAACAGGCTAAGGCGATAAGTAAGTGGTTTCACTTCTTATCGATTGTAGTTTTTTTAATTAGTAACATTGTGCAACTTTTTTTAGCTTGTGACATATTTTTTGTTCCTGTTAGGTTTGCTCAATTTTCAATATTTTGCTAAAATGACGTTCGCACCACCCATTCATCAGAATGATCTAAGTAATTGACAGTACCACAACCCAAATACATTTCAAGGTTTTTAAAATAGGTACAGACAACCAATTTGAATTCTATACTATGGAACTATGTCATAGTGACGTAATGATTCAAATCGTATGAGCTTTTTAAGAATTGAATTAAAACTTATTAAATATTAATTAACATCCTCCAGCTTCATTAAATACTAGCGATCCGCCCTCGCTTCGCTTCGGTTTATGTGAGTATGATATATGGCTATCTAACGCTGAAAGAATTTTTCAAATCGGACCAGTAGTTCCTGAGATTAGCGCGTTCAAACAAACAAACAAACTCTTCAACTTTATAATATAAAGTATAGATTATAAAAAGACATCACTCACTTTACACTTTTCAGTGTAAGATAAGGTTTTGGTAGAGGCTTGATGTTTTAAAAGAATAGCGAAGAATAAGTAGGATTTTTTCACAGCTTCAATAAAAACTGATTGATGTAAGAAACAAATGAGTTTTTTTAATAGCTATAAAAATAACCAAGATATAAGCCAACAAATATATATTTCTAGAAAAACTGATTTTAACATGGAGTTTATATGGCCGACCTGTTACATGACGTCACAGTGCATATCGGATCTCTCTGTCTAATCGCTGTTGAATTACCAGTTTGTAATTTTAAAAGTAAACAACAATGGTATTAAAAGAAAACAACTTTCGTCATTTTAAATAGCAATATTCAGAGGTTAGTTCCAATTTCCATCACCGACATTCGTATCTGTATTTCCACACAAGTCTCGACCGACTTTCGGTTTTCGTCACCTCACTATTGATAATATCTGACTTATCGACAACACGTCACAGCACTAGCCGTCGATGCCACAGATAAGAATCTAGACAAGTCGACCAACGTGTAACTAGATAGAGGTCCAATTATACCTTTTTGCTGTTATAAAAAGATGGCGTTTTGTTTATGCTATACGCTGTAGATACAGTCTTGAGGCAGATGTGGCCTTAAAACAGTTAAAAAAATAAGAAATAAAGTAACTTTTGATTTTCAGTCAAAGATAAGTGTTATTGGTAGGCATTTAACGCAAATATTTATATTTAACTACTAACATTGCACTGGTAAAATTTCAACGTAAAGACTGCCCAAACGAGCCAATGGCCACTTTTAATTATTTTTTTTTTTTCGTTTATTAATGCCTCATGGACATGGTATGCGAAAAAAACATACTACTTAAAAAACAACTAGGTTTAGCCCCAATACCTTTCAGCCAGGTGGGCCTTTTTATCATTAAATATAATTAAAGATCTACCGTACTAGAAGCTTCCACGATACCTACTCAAAAATACTTAACATCTCTGACTATAACTGGTAAGAATCACTTCGTCAAAAGTCTACATCCTCAAAGTACGCCAAGTTAAACACGCCGTGTTTTGGCTAACGTTCAGGCGGTTATAAAAAAACATCCGCGTCTGGGATGTGTATGATACAGTATATAAACTGTAAGCTATCTTTGTATGTTGTTGAAAAAAACTCAAGGACCCCGGCGTAGTTTCGTGGGACTATAGAATCGATTCAGGCTGTCACACCACACTATTCTTTAGTGACGCCATATTTACGATGAATCAATTCTTTTTACGAAACAAAATATTTTGAAAATTGTTTTTATTTTATTCTTATAAATGGAAAGGGATGGTTTTTTGGATGACTAAGGTTGTCACTACATAAAAAACAAAGGCGGGTTATCTTGAAAAATACTGAACTGATTTTCATGCAATTCCCACTATTACATAGATAATTTTTCACGAAAAATGTTTGTGTTACAGAAAATTCAGATTAAACAAGACGGGTAAGGTAGAAATCATTAGACTAGATGCCAACGTATTTTTGAAGAATCCATGTTGTTTTTTTTTATGGCATAGAGAAGACAAACGAGCACACAGGCCACCTGATGGTAAGTGGAAACTGTGACCCATAAACATTCGCATTCACAAGACTGCAAAGCAATCCTAAGACTGCAAATACGTTGCCAACCCTGAGGACTAAGATGGAATGCCTCTATGCTAGTCATTTCACCGGGTGTCTTAGCCCCAAACCGGAACACAACAATGCGAACACTGCTGTTTGGCGGTAGGTTAATGGATAAGATGGTGGTAGCGATCCGGACGGACCCTGCACAAGGTCCTACCACCCGCAATATATGTATGTATATGTATATGTATGTATATATGTATATGTTTTTGTATGCTCATAAAGTCATAACTATAAATGTATTATACAACCTTCTATAATTACTAAAATTAGCCAGTTAGGAATATCTACCGGTGTTATCATCAGACATCTAAAACTAATTTAACTAATATAACTTAACTTATTTAAAGTTATTTCAGAGATAAAAATAATAGTATTTTTCTCCAAATGTTATCTAAATCTGTTCACTCTTTTAAGCATGATAGAAAGACAAACATCCAAAAATCCTTACAAATAATAACATTTGTTATATTAGTTGGATAGAAAAAAAATTTAGTAAGTCTAAATCATTCACCAATAGGCGACCAGAGAGCAGTTACCTTCTCTATGCCACGTACCTACAAAGAAACAAATTTAAATTTAATTATGGCACTAGTAGTTGACAAGGACCAATGATGGACACTTGTTTTTTATTTAACAGATAACAAGGGTTATTCATTTGTTTTGCAACAATCAATTTATGACCGTATGATTACTGTATTAAAGAGTGAAGTTTCGATTACTGGTACCAATCAGCTATGTAAGTGCCCAACACCCTACCTAATAAAAATTATACTATTAGTTTACCAGCTTTTTTATAAATGACACGACCAAAAGAGTATGTATCACATCCATCATAGTAAGAAACCGTCCAAGAACACTCAATAACAGAGAAATAGCACTATGCAATAAAATGTCGGCTTTATAGATAACAAATCTGATTAAATCCCGTATTATACGTAATACTATGATTATACGTATTAACCTCGCAAGACCCTAATACCTACTTTAGTAACATTGTAATTGCAACCTTACATACTTGACTATAGAGTGCCTTTTGTATTTGGTAATCCTGAAGCACAAACCTGGAGATTCAGGTGGTTAGATAATTTTTCCAAGTAATCTCGTCAGTGACAAAGGTATAGAAAAAAAGAAGCAAACACAATAATAATATATTAACCACTATAATACCTAACAATAAAAAAACCTATAGCTTTTTTTACACCAACACAACAACACACAAATGTTGCCAGTTCCAAACTAAAGTTGAAGTTTGTACTATAGGTACTAGCCAAAAATAAAGTAGCAACAGTAAGTATTTTACATCGTAATGCACGTTGATGTCTTTTCCTTATGAAAAAATAATGTCAAACACCAAAGTACTTATCTATAACTACTTGACAATATAACAATTTTAACTCCAGAGAAAAAAGAGGGATGATACAAGTTTAATGTTTGCATGTGTATGTGTGTGACATCGTAATTTCCAAACAGATGAACTGATTTTGATGCGATTTTTTGTAAGAAAGATATTTTTATTGGGATTTTCAACTGGATAGCTCTGAAAAAAGGGGTCACGGTTCCATAGCTATAAATACTGACCGTTGAATGTGTGTCAGGACTTAGCCAGTATTTTTGTAAGCCCTAGCCGAGTCCTAATTGGCCTGTCCGTTTGGGAGTTACTGTGCCACACACACACACACATATAGTAATCTAATCTCATAACCACCCTCTTTGTGTCAGCAATTAAAAAAGGGGAAAATTATGACAGTTCAATTCGACGCAAACATAATTAAACCAAACGTTAGTTTGGCGTAAGTATGTCCAAGTCGTAAGTCCGTTACCGAGCGCTCGATTTCGCTATAAAGCGTCAAATGGCCGATGGTTTCGAATCGTCATAGCGCTACCCAACGCCTGATCACCTATTAGCGAGAAGCCGAGTCAATGACCTTAGAAAACCCCGTGTTAACCACACGACGGTCTATTGGAAAAGATTTACACAAAGCTTGTAATAACTAATAGATAGGCAGCTTTAAAAAAACACTACCGTATTTTTTGATATTTTCATCATCATGTCTTTTTTTATTATTAAAATATTAAAGCCTATGTCACTCCCACTCCCAAGACGAATCTAACGACACTTCACTCTTCAAAATCGGTTAAGCCATTTAGGCTACAGGAGGTTAGAATGGAAGGGAAATACCTACATACAAACGCGTGAAAAATATTACCCTTCTTCTGGGATAGTCGGGTAAAAAAGAAACAATATTTTCAAGTGGCAACCATCACAGCAAGGAAGTTCCTTGAAGGAACAATGTTTTGGTAACTAGAGCTACCCGCTAGTACTCCCTAGACCTGGATAAAAGAAAATGTATAGAATTGGGAAGCCCGTTGTTTCCCTTTATAAAAATCCTGAAAAGGTGTCAGTTTCTTACAAAAATACGTTATGACTTGCGATAAATATGACTTTATACACAATATGACTAAAAATAATATGGCAGACGATATAGACCCATGGAATTAACATAAGTGGCCGAAGCAATTTAATAGGTATTTTTATATTCTACAACTTTTATACGGCGGAAAATGTCAAATTGCTTTGAGAAATTTTAATGGCAGACCTAAAATGATACATAAAAACATGTGGTTATGTTTGAACTCCCCCAGTGTCTTTATGTGGCGATAACAATTTCAACACAAAAATTTGGGACTACGCGATATTAAGTTTCAGATCATAAAATAACCTAACTGATGACAAATTATCGCCCCAATCTCGTGTTGTCAGTTTTCGAAAAACGCTTCAACGTTACCGTTATGTATATTGTTCTAGGCAACCATAGTTACCCAGCAAAGTAAAAAAAAACTAATAATTGTATGTGTGATTGTATACCATAAATAATCTAGCGATACGAGTATTTAAAAAATAATAATTATGTACCTCGTTTGTGAGAAATCAAGGCTATAAATAAAATTAATAAAAAAAACATAGGTATGTAAGTACAACATTGACATAACTAAAATTCTAATATAAAACCCCCTTAACGCAATATAACCCTATTACAGGTGTTCCAAAATGGGACCCCATAGAGTCTATGGCATAAACTATCAATTGTATCACGTGATAACTGCATATCACGATACGTATCACATAAATATTGATGCGTATCACAGTATCATGAGAGTGAATCTGTACATTTTGAAATTAGCCATATTACAAACCGCAAAAACTAAAAGAATTTAAAAAACCGTTTAGAACACGTTTCGTTAACCAACTAGGTTTTAAAAAGTGTTTTGAAGCCTTTTTGGTAGTGTCAACTTTTTACAACAGACCTTCAAAAATAATTCGATGTTTCAATTTACCAGAAAATACATGTAAATGAAGTGAAAAAGCCTTATAGGTAATTAAGTTGTTTTCTTACATATTTGTAGAATTCGGAAAAAAAATAAGTAGGTAAGTATAATGGTGGTATGTGGTAGGTGGTAATGGCGTCCGGGTTGCTACAAACATCTTATCCTTTACCTTATAACCAAACATTAGTGTTCGCATTATTGTGTTCCCGTATGTGATATGACAACCGGTGAAATTACTAGCATAGAAGCATTTCATCTTTGTCCTCAGGGTTGGCAACGCATTTGCGGTCTTAGGATTGCAATCTAAAGATCGAAGTCGTGAGAATGATAATTTCTGTGTGTCGCAGATCCCACTTACTTTCAAGTGGCCATTTTGTTCAAAATCTATAACATTAAAATTCAATTCCAAAAAACTTTGATGTCAGTTTCTTTGAAATGAAACAATTTACTTATACCGCTAAAAACTAGGTTTACCTTAATTAATTCAAACAAGTCTGGTAAATTGCATTTTTATCTGATGCACCTTGATTTTTTGCATCTATTTTATTACGATAAGTATCTCGACAACTTTATACCTACGGCAAAAATATACTTGATCGTTTGCATTTAATTATATTTAATTACGTTTTAAATGCATTTTTTCATGTGTCGTTGATTATCTATGTTTATTTGTCTTTTATTCTATATTCTAAATGGCTTTTGATTAAAGGAATAAAGTCATGAAATAAAGGGTAAATTGATAAATCACTCAAAACAAAACTTTTGAGAACAATAGTTGAGACTTAAATTATTTTTTTATAATTCGGACCCGAGAGCCATTAGAACCAGTTGTTTATAGGGCATAATTATATAATTATAGCACTAAATAAATTTATTTTCTTTCTTTCTTTTTTTATTACAAAACGACTGTTCAAATTCAATTTTCTTTTGTTTTGAGGTATTAAAACAACAAAAAACATAAAAATAGAAATAGGTAAGTACAATAAGTATTTTATGTGACATAAAAAAATGTTTGACATGTAATAATAAGTAATCAATATTTTTTATTAATAAATATGAGTAAGTACGTCCTGAAAAGAGGGTATTTCCGCGTATATCACTTAGACATCTATAACAAACAACTTAATTTTCAGATTTACTCGGATTTTCCGTGTTAGACTCATAAAAAACGTGTCTGGGACGAACCGACGCCGACACTTTAAGTCATTTCGCACCCAGGAAACTGGGGCCATAGTATAGAATTTCAAATAGTACCAAACAGCACTGAACAGTTTTTAATTATGCCCTACAACCACTCTTTTTATAGCACGGAACAAACGAGGTCTCTAGGCATTTAGGGACAGGAATCTTAATGACAATAAAAACAAATGTGTTGCCAACCCTGCGATTTGAAATTGAATGCCATGTCATTTCACATATTATTATTATCCCTTTCTAGTATCATGACAAGAATGATATTGAATCTTGTTAAATCTACCGAATTACAACAAATTAATTAATTTAACGTAACTTTGTTGTGTTCTATTAATTTGTTTTCTATTCGTTTTTGAGTTACGAAAAAAAGGTTAATTTTTAATGACATTAAATCCGCACGAATCGCACGATCGTGTTCTGTGCTGTGAGGGCTTTAGTTTATTTTTTCTCGATCATAGAAAACAATAAGTATGAAAAAAAAATAGGTGTCAAAGAGCCCTCCTACCTAAACTTTGTTATACCTACGCGTCAGGTTAAAAGGTCAAATTCGTAAAATGAAAAATCCACTTCTAATACCAATACCTATTACTAAACTATTTTTTTTTTATGAGGTATATGATGATGGAATAATCATATAGGTATACGAGTACACTGGTCTTCAAAAGTGTTTTAGTTTCGGCTAAAATCGTTTAGACTAGCATCAGAGCATATGAGCGCAAGTGAGAGAGAGATACAAACTCAAAGGATGCTATAAATGCCATATAACTGCATGTAATTTCATGATATCAATTGCATTGCTATCCCTAAGATACGACGGAATGCCTCTATACTAGTGATTTCGCTGCTTTTATTATACTTAGGTACTATAGTACAATGCAAAACTGCGAATTGCTGCTATAGTAGGGTTTATTTAGGTGGGTTACTTGTGACAAGGTAATAAATTAAAAAATATTTACCAGTGGATAATTTCACACAAATTTACCTAGTCCCAAACTAAGCTCTAGCCTTATTCAGTCACGAGATTTTGGTACCCACCTTACGTCCAAAGTCAATCTGACATTCTACAACAATAACGTTGAGTTTCCTAAAAGTTACAAATGACTTGACATCTCTAATAACATTGACGACTTCAAGTATATTTTTCTTGAAATGGGTCCCAAATGAACACTCGTGACCGTACTATGGGTACTAGACCATGATAATCTTACTCATATAGAGAAATACATACTTAAATACATAGAAAATATCAAAGACTCAGGAATAAATAGAATAAATATAATAGGTTTTGAACCTGGGACCGCTAGCTTCGTACTAACTAGGCTAACGTGTCGCTTTGTCAACTCATGTTTCCTTGCCTTTCATAAATACTACATTGATAGAACCTTACGACGCCTTTTCTATTTAAAAATTGTTCGATTTTCAAAATCCTTGCTTGTGAGTATAGTAAGTTAAGTGATTGCGAAAGTAGAGTGTCAGATAGAGCATTATTGATTGACCGAACTATAGGCAGGTTGATGGAGGTTAGGGAATGTGAGAAAAATCCGTATTATTGTTACTAATACGGATGTTGACAACAAGATTAAACTTAATTTTGTTTTAAAAAAATAACAATAGTGTCGTAATTGACAATAGCCGATCTTAACGTCACAATAAATCTCCATAAAGAATCGTTTTAACGTTTTAAACAAAAATATTTGATCTGTCATCCCTCGCTGGTATAGTAAATCATATTATTTTGGATAAATCCAGGGGTCGCCAACTTTATGAAACTTTTATTAGACACAAACACGGTGGCTATTATGCGTCATTGCGCTATAAGATCAAGTGAAAAAGGGTTTAAGTCTAGTATACTCCGTTCATGTATGTACCCTTTTATATTACGAGTTAAGTCGACTTGTACCCTTCTACACTAGGACCCCAGTGCGTCGGGCTGTGCGTGACGTGCGTCGGTATAGTGACAGTATTTACAGACGACAAAATAAGAGAAGAAAATAATGACGACGCCAGCTGTCTAATGTAAATTTTTTTCATATGTCAACTGTCAATTAGGTACTTTTTGTATAAAATTAAGTGTTGCTAGCAAAAGTAACTACTATTTAGTTATTGATATTTGTGTAGCTCAAACCTAATTGTTTTGTTTTTATTTTGATATACCTATTGTATTTTAAATTTTACTAATCGATATCTACATAAAATACTCACGTTAAGTAACTATTAATACCAGTGTACAAAATGGAGATTTTACCTAATCATTCCTGAAAGTTTATTCACTCATGACGTCATTAAATACCTAATTAATGTATAAAGTAGCATTTTTGTTGAATATTCATTTGAATATATGTATGTACGGGTGACAAAGGTTAAGCACACATCGTAGTAACTAGGTACCTAGCTATGTGCCTATTAATAGTTTTAACCTCGTAGATTTTCATATATTTTGTAACATGCAGATATTTTACATGTGCAAGAAATATATATTTATTGCTAACGTATTTTTATCGTAGAGGTACAAAAAAATTGCGAAAAGTATTGAGGTACAGCGCAATTCTTATAAGATTTCGTAATAAAGTTAGTAATTTAGTTATGAAATAATTAATTTCAGTGTTATATATCCATTTTTATCTTTTTTAGGGTAATGTTAATTGTGACACCATTTTTAGACCTTCTTTTACAGTCTTTAAATATAAAGTTTTCGGCTGTGTGTCGTAATCAAACTTTATCTGATATTTGTAGTTTAGAACTACAAATCGCACAAACATGGATAAACAGACATGTTTTTGCAATTTTATATAAATAAATAAAATAAACAAAATAATAAAAAATTTAAAATAAACAAAAAATACGCACCTGTCCAGTAAAAACGTAATCACTTTGAGTCCTTACAAACTGTAAACCACAGAGCACTGTAAATGTATTATTTAATGGAAGTTTATAATCTAAATATCCATTATTATATGCACAAAGGTGAATGCAATTCATGAACTTTAACACAAATCACATAAGCTTAAATACGTACAACATAGTAATTTATTAAATATTTATATATACACAGGTCATAGTCACACACGGAAAAGGTGTCAAGTAAAGTTTAAAAAGTCACGGAAGAAATCGGACGTGTTCGATAAAAGTTTGAATTTGAATTTGAATTAAGAACGTTGCGCGACGCAGCGCGGGGCACGAGCGACTGGAGGCGCAAGCGCAGCGACGGGGGACTGCGCTGAATGGAGGTGTCGGCAACCTTCGGCAAATGCGTAGTATCAACGCGTGTTGTAAAGTAGTTGTTGAATGTATTGTAAACGGTTTTTGTGTAATTAATTGTTATTGTAGTATTTATTTAGAAAGAGACATACAATTTTCTAGAAATAACTGGGAAAACTTTTAAGTCTGATACGTTTTTTTTATCCACAAAACCTAGGTTTTTCACGTTGCGTATAAATAATAACCTAACAGATTATTTTATTATTTTTTATTATGAACATATAGTTTTTTTTTAAATCTTATAGGTACTCATTAAAACTTTTAAATGATTTTTATACTGTAACTTTTGAGCTTAAGTCACAGCTGTTCTTTAAAGTTGTTAATCCCATAAAGTGGGAATACAAAAACGTAAAGTATACAATTAATCTACAAAAGTAGTTTTAACACACTGTAACACAAATAAATTAGTATATTAAAAAAACTGTTATCAGCACCTATAGTTTGTTACCCCTGGAAAAACCTGTTAAGTCAGCAAAAGTACGCACCAAGCGTATTGGAGGCCTTCCGAGAAATATAGCTATCCTTTTCGCCGGTACTACAAGCATCACTAGTTTAGAAAAGGACCGCAGTACAGTTACAGGTGATTTCATACTGATCTTACTTATTTAAACCAACTCCGCAAGGGCGTAAGTTGGACTGTTTCAATACAATAAATTTTAAATCGTGTCACACGCGTATAAAGTGCGTTTTAGCTTGCAGTTATCTCTAATTTTACAGTTTTGTGTAACAGATAGTTTTGAACGTGTAAATGTTAGACAAAAAGATAGTATTTAAATAAATATCAAATGAATATTTATCCATTTGTATTTAATGAGTTAAAAATAAAAATAAAACACTCTTAAAAGCCAAAAATAAAGGTTTTTTTCGGTAAAGGATGCGTCGGCGCACCGGACAGTGGACACGTTTGATTAGCTGTGAAACTGCATCTTCGCTTCGTCCCGCTCGCCCGCGTGCTTACGTCACCCGTTAGAGCGGAACAACGCTATGTTTACTATGGACCCGAGAGACGTGGCTTTATTGGGATCTTCCCTCGATCAGTAATTTCGGTAGGTAGGAGGAAAATTATCAGGTACGCGGTTTTACATAGCGACCAGTTTTTTACGTTATTTATCCGTTCAAGTCTCTTATTAGTTGGTTGTTTTTTTAACGGGTAGGTATTTGTGGTATGCGTGTTAATTTCTTTATTATAAGTACAGATAGCAACAAGATCAAAGGCGTGGCGGTTGTTATTGCGTCATAATAATATTTATTGTAGAGGTTCTTGGAACTTGATTTAGTATATTGTCTCTTTATTATTATTACAAATGCAAAAGTACATAATTATTTTTCATTTTATGTTTTAAATAACTAGGTACAGTCGAGTTCATAAAAATACGTGTACTCTTTAGTACCTTTGTCACTTCGCTGTGTCAATTCATATATGGCAGTTTAAAAGTTTAAACATGACATTAAATAGACAAGGTACTAGAGTGTACGCATTTTAATGAACTCGACTGTACCACCATTCAACATATGAAATGTAAGAATACTTTGATATCTACTGCCCAACATTTAACAGATGTCTGGCGTTTATAGCATTTATTATGTTTATATTTTATCAAACTAACTATTACTATTTAAGAATATAATCTTCCTCATCACATATAGGTACCTATACAAATATACACAATTCAAAAGTTTGAAGTAAACATTACCTATTTATTTAGTTCAAGGTTTAGTTGTATTCATAAAAGTGTCTGGAGAGATGGGCTAGTAGCGCTCTCTTCTCTTTTCTATAAGTGGCCAAGATGCGTTACGCTACTAGCGTCGTTTCTATTCGTTTCGTTTTTAAGCCAATCGCGTCACTGGTAGTTGACGTGATACGAAAAGTCACGTGATCTACCAGTGACGCGATTGGTTACAAAACGAAACGAATAGAAACGTTAGTTAGTTGGCAAGGGCCTCTGAAAACCGTTTCAACGTTTTCACTAAGCTGAGTGTCAACTATTTCAGTGTTACCATGAAGTACCTGAGAGAATATTTAATTTGCAATGTTATACTCATATCATAACAAAATGCATTTGTTATTTTCTGCTGTGGTATTTCTATTTATTTCTTGCCGCGCTTGGGAGTCGCCCTAGGCGTACTTTTTTGAATCAAATCGGAGAAATACTGGAAGAGGGCCGAATCTTAAGTATCTACACGAAACCGCCGTGCGTGCATGACTCGATGTATGAATGTGGAAGAAGCGAAAGAGATTTGCCAGGATAGCAAGTGGAAAGAAGTGGTCTCTGCTCTGCCTACCCCTCTGGGAAACAGGCGTGATTTAATGTAGGTATGTATGTATTTTTTTCTTTTATTTGTTTCGATCAACATGAAACTTAGTAGGGTACAGAGATTCATATTCAAATTCAAATTCAAAATTATTTATTTCATGTTTCCCCATAGAATAGTTAGTAAAGTTCCTTATTGCATATATTGTGGAAAGTTTTTTGTTATTGTCGCGTCATATTCATCGTCATTAATTTGCAAAGATTGCCCGTACCGGGATTCGAATCCAGGACCGCTAGCTTCGTAGGCAGGCTTACAACCAACTAAGCATCTCGTGCATAGCCATCGGATTAACTTACGTCATTCTATTTTGATGACAATACAAGATATAGAGATACTAAAATGAAGGTTGAAGACCTCCCTGTTCCCTATATGGTCCGATATTTCAAATAACAACACTTGGTGTTCATGTAAATATATCATCGAGTAAAGTTATCATTAAAAAATCTGTTTTTATGTGTAATAGATTTTACCATTTTAAGTAGTGGCCCTGGGGGGTTATTATGATTATGACATAGCTATGCAGTTCCGTTTACGCTGAGAGAACAGGATAGAGCTATATAACTTCCATAGCTTGCTTTAGGGTTAAACAATATTTTGTATCATTCGATTTCTTCTAGTATTGGGTGAAGACGAGTGTGAAAATTCGTCGAGTTGTCGGTCCACGCCCCAGATACCATCTTGATTGTGTTACACTGTGCACAACCACATGAGGTGCTGGTAAATCCGTCACATGTGAATGACCTCTTGCATGTAGTGGTGTACACAACCAATATGGAATTTACGTCAAATTTCAAATATAATAATGTCGAACGGTTTATACAGATGTGTTACAACTACATGCAATAGGACATTTAGGTACTTAAGTTCTGGTTGAAATTCCGCCTTTTCGACCGAAACCCTTTTTTTTTATAATAGAGGGAGGCAGAGGAGCAGTCGGCTCACCTGATGGTACGTGATCACAGTCGCCATGTCTTTAATGCTAAGGGAAACAGGGTAAATAGGGTCATTGTGCTCGCTTCATCATCGACAAAATCTTTCTCCAAGGACAAAAGTTAGTCAAGAACAAACCAATTACCACTCCATTGGCTGATTATTATGAGAAAGCGTGTTTGTTTGTTCGTCACGTTTTTACATTCAACGCCTCAACGCTCGACATGAAATTCGGTACAAGGATTGATTGCTCGAAGACGATCTTTAAAGTCTTCTTTAAAGATCAGTGGTAAACAAGGAGACGCAGACAAAAACTAATTACTACAATTGGTCCGTGGGAACCCGCACTCGCAATCGCAATTGTATTCATTTTGACAGTCCGAAGGCGATTCTTCTTTCAAAACGAAAACAATTGTTTCACTTTAAAGTCGTTGCGGTTGCGATGCTATTGGCCTTTTCAAGGAAATCTCGAGAAGAAATAAAAACCAACCGGAGACTGCAGAGCTGGCAGCTTCCTCGGGTAACGCTTAAGCATTGCTATACAACGAGGAAATTCTGCCAGCATCTGTGGAACAGTTGGCCATATAAGCACACTTTGGTAAGAAGATTAACGAAAGAGATATACAGATCGAAAGTGAGTGGACGGGTCGGAAGGGGCCGCCCTAGGCGTACTTTTTCGACTCAAATAGGAGAAATACTGGTAAAGGGCCGAATCTTAAGTACCCGAAACCGACGTGCGTGCTTGACTCGATGTATGAATGTGGAAGAAGCGAAAGAAATTTGTCCATATCGTAGCAAATAGAAAGAAGTGATCTCTGCCTACCCCTCTGGGAAACAGGCGTGATTTAATGTATGTATGTACTTTAGTAATATACACATGGTAAACATCTTAGCCTGTTGTGCAAAATGTGGTTATAGGATTAACAACAAGTTGTTAGAGTTGTTGGTAATTCTGTAACTCTGCCTACCCCACTCTGGGGTGAAGGCGTGACGGTATGTATGTATGATCTTTGGTTCCATGTCGCTCTAACGCCTTTGACAGCTAGTGCCGCAGTTTAAACGTCACGTTAAAGTGACAATGCACTGAAATAACATAAGTTCCGTATTTTATTATCGTATGTACTTTGCCACGGGGGCCCTCTGTTTTACCCGACAGCGGCGAAGGCCGAAAGGAGGGTTAAGGGTTTGACCTGTATGTATGTAAGTTTGTAAATACGTCCGTTCCTATGTCTCCTCGTAACTACTCAACGGGTCAATTTATTTTGATAAATGGTACATACAATTTTTAAAATCATACTTTCATTGTATTTTATGTGTTGTAATGTTTTTAACATATATAATAAACTGCAGTTAGCTTTCTAAAGTGTCCTTATTATTTATTTATTTAGTTTTAATTTAATCTTATTAGTGTTTTAGCTGATTTCTAATTAGTTGCAATGTAATAAATAAATGTAATATTGACATAAAACAATTTGTATATTTACATTATAACTTATAAATCCGCAAAACAGCAGTGTTCGCATTGTTGTGTTCCGGTTTGGGGATAATACAGCCGGTGAAATGACTAGCATAGAGGCATTCCATCTTAGCTTCAGGGTTGGCAACGCATTTGCAGATTGCATTGCAGTCTTGTGATTGCGAATGTCTATGGGTCACAGTTTCCACTTACCATCAGGTGGCCTGTGTGCTCGTTTGTCTACTCGATGCCATAAAAAAAAAAATTTATAAATGACTGTGAGTATAGTATAACCATGACAGCTGTAAGGTGTACGTCTGTAATGCGTGCGCTGGCGCATACTTCAGAGGTCGAGAAAGTGGAAAATCACTCATAATAGCGCGACGCAAACGACCATATTATGTTTATATAAATACCAGCCGTGCATGTACAAATAATAAATATATAAAAGAACAGAGGCTTGTTTGTTGAATGCACAACGAAAAAAAAAAGTATAATTATCTTACAATTATAGCTAACCCGAGGAGTAAAACGGGCGATTGAGGTAAAGGATGATGGTCAGTTTTGTATGGACACTGGCCTAAAAACCAATAATGACAAGCCATATGTCCATTGAAAGATTTTTTCATATTCTACAACTTTTTGTATGGCGGGAAATCTTAAATCGCTGTGTGAAATATTAAAAAATCTGGAACATCTGGACGCCTACATAGACGACGTTAGAATAATTACCTACTTGGAAAAACCGCGGTCTTTGCATGGCAATAACTTTTTTCACACAAAGATTTCGAAACACCTGTCATAGTAATAGTTTTACAACTTAGAATTACCTATTCGGGGACATATCGCTTGTCCTTATTGGTCATTAAGCCAATTAGCCCACCCTCCTTTGAAAAGCAGTTTCTGTAAACTTTGTTTTGGTTCTTATATCTACTCGTTGCCACTTTTTGCTAATTTTCCTCAATCGCCCAAAGGTTTGCTGGAAGAAACTTACCGGCATAACTTCGCCATTGTGCATTCTTTTGTATTGTCGATGCTATCGTTCGTACAATATTGCACCGTTAAAAAAATCTGATTTGCTGAAGTTCACCTTTTGTACTCAAATTTGTATTTTTGTGCAATAAATAGTTTAATAAATAAATTACCGAATAGAATAAGACCCCATATGGCTTATGGCTTCCATAAAAAAACGTCGGTGTGATACATTCACTACTTTTAGATAAGGCGTAGGTGAAGAAAACATTTAATTTAAATGCGATACAGATAGCGTTATCGATGCGATCTGGTAATGCACAATGACAAATGTGTCGTTGATCCCGACCAGGGTTCTTTACCTCTGGAGAATTCTAGACGTTTTAAAAAATCAGACATGAAATTCCGGTTCATTAAATAATTAAATTTAAAAGGACAATTTTAGACCATTTTACTCTCCCTACTAAGGGCGGATTTAACCAAACGAGAATAAGGTTTTATACCTACATTAAACGCCGAATTTGTATAGACTAATCTCGGAGTAAGTCTTAGTCTAGTTTGATAAAATCTATGGTAAGTCCGAAAATAAAAGATGGCCGATTGAAATTAAAAGATTTCCGGCTTTTACTTTTGATTTATTCTGTTTACTGATTTACTCTACTCACTTGACAACTGTAGCGGTTAATACCCCGAAATAGATTTTCTCCAGTATTTTAATTTCCATTCCTTTTTTTCCCCATTCTTAATTTTTTCTGATCGCATATTTTTCATTCTGAATTAATCCCAGTCGTAAACTTTGTCATTTCATAAATCAATTTAACTGAGTCGACGAAGCTCCTATTTCTGCGTGCTCTGGCCCTTCGGGCCTGCTGAAGAACTAACATAACCTAACCCTGCCCACGTATTTCAACCTAATTTCAAAGGGAAAATTTCTGTCTATACTTAACATAGACCGATTTAGGACTTATTTGGTCTCGATATGCAGATAATGGTTTTGCAAAAAAACGGTACCTAACAAAAGAACGACGAACGAGCGAAATCGCAGCGGCGAGTTTAGGACGTCCGGTCAGAGCGAACAAAACACATTTTAGCGCGTGCATCGCCAGAAACCATGTTGCTAAATTGAAAATGCACGCGCTAAAATAAAATATCTAAAATATGTTTTGTTCGCACTGACGGGACTACTTAAACTCGCCGCTTGGACACTCACTCGTCCGTCCGTTCGACCGTCGTTGTTCAAAGAATCACTACCCTGCATCCACCGGGTTCCCGCAACCTTCACGAAGCCTTCGGACCATGTCAAACTTAACTTGTACCTCGTAAGTTAGAAACTTATTATTAAGGATAAATCAACAAAAAAACACAGGATTTATAATATGTATTGTATCTGAGGCAGAATTAACTTATTTATCCTGTTATTATTTTCCTCTTGGCAAATTTGTGTCTTAAGCTCGATAATATAATGACGTGTGACTGACTCAAGCTAAGCCAGATGAATAATTTGCACAGATTACTGTTGGTAGAGACAATGTGCGTAAATTCTTCCTTAGTTTTAAGTATCTGAGTTTGTTCGCGCGTCATACCTTTTGCAAAATGCGTAGCTATGCCGCAACGACGTACGGACACGAACGTTTTAGGACCCATTTAAAAAAAACTGCTTGAAGTTGTCAATGTTATTAAAGATGTCAACTCATTTGTAAATTATGGGAAACTCAACCTTTTTTCTTTAGTTTGTTTAGTTTAGTTTATTTATTCATCAATGTAATATTACAATATTAATTGCATTGCATGTCAAAAAATGCGAAATTACATTGAGTTCGTCAAACATAAATACTAATAATCAAAGAATACAAAAAATAAATAATAATTACACATAACAACAACAATTACACATCTAATAAACTGGTCACTCGTCCGATGTCAATTATAATGTACAAAAATTAATAAAGTCAACACAATAATAAAATAAATTTACATTTCCAGTTCCATAATATTCATCAAGGGAGTATAATGGATTATCCAATAAAAGGTTTCTCAGCTGATGTTTAAATGCTTCGTCGGATTGTACATTTTTAAGTTTGGCGGGTAGACGCTCATAGTACGTGGGACCGATGACACGCGGGTTCCTACCCGCAAGTGCCATGCGACGGGGAACTGTTCTCAAACGCCCGGTGTGGCGGAGCTCCTTGCCAAGAATATTAACGCGTGCGAAGGAGGAAATATTAGTTCTTACGAACATTAATATTTGAAAAAATATAAACCGAGTAGTGCGTCAGTATGCGGTACGTTACGAAGAGGCCCCTGCAAGAGTGCCTAGGTTTCACCCCAGCTAACGTGCGTAAGGCCCGTTTTTGCATAAGCAACACCCGCAGTGGCCCAAGAATTGTACCAGCCCCAGTACATGAGAAAATCACAAAATACTAGTGATATTAAAGACGCGGAGGATGCACAACCAATAAAAAAAAACCCTACTTGGAATAAGAAGTAAAGGAATTTCTCAAAGACAAAAGTGCATGATTTTTTAGAATTTAAGCATTATAAGTATGCATGCATCGATGGTTCGGTTATTTGGAAAGGATGGATGATAGAATATTGACGAAAGAGAAAATGAGTGGAAGGGTCGAATGGGGCCGCCCTAGGCGTACTTACTTTTTCGAATCAAATCGGAGAAATACTAGAAAAGGGCAGAATCTTAAGTACCCGAAACCGACGTGCGTCCATGACTCGATGTATGAATGTGGAAGAAGCGAAAGAATTTGTCAAGATCGTTGCAAGTGGAAACAAGTGGTCTCTGTCTACCCCTCTGGGAAACAGGCGTACATCTTTATTTCTCTATGTGAATATGTTTAATGCTGTCTAGTATTCATAGCCAAGGGCTTATTTTAGTGCTACGTCATTTGCGTAAGTTTTCCCATTTATATTTATTAATGTAATTACCTGGTGATCTCCGCACTTAGTGATCCTTAGTACCTAACTCTTACGTCATCATGGACGTACAATAAACGTACCATGGACGTAAACAGGATGGGGGCGGCTTGAGGTCAGGTCACTATGATGCTTGTGCTTGGGGTAGGCTGCGTCTAGCCATTGACGAACTACGAGTGTACACTATCTATAGTACATCGAATGGTCTAGCACTGGACGTCATTCGGCTGACATAAGTATTGATGATGTCACTAAAGGTAAATTGTAAAATAATTCTTAGGATACTTACCTATCTGGTTGGAAAAACTTTTGTCCGCTGTTTCGTATGTCCGACTTTTCATCTGAACCGCGTAACTTTTCTGGTTTGTTAGAAAACTGACCTAACATAACCTAGAGGTTGTGTAGCTGTCTCTATTTAATCATTTTGAAAATTACTGAGTTAAGAGAAAGAAAAAAATCGGATTAATGAAAATTTCGGACAAACGAAACAGCGGACAAAAGTTTTTCAAAACATTGATAGGTTATCAAGGCCGAGATACTACGGTAAAAACTATATCGTCTGACCTGCGGGCCTAATATGACTGCGTTTATCTCGCAGTCCTACTAGGCCCGCTGTTATGGTATTGTTTTAAACTCGATATTATTGTCATATCAAGTAAATAAGAGCTGGGTGAATATTCGGGCGTTCCGACCGCCGTCATTATTCTCTTTAATAGATCGACGAAAATAATGATAACTACCAGCAATTTTTGATGTCAAAATCAGCAGACCCGGGGGTAGTATCCATTCCATTAAAAAAACAAGAAAATTATGAGTTTATATTGAACTAGCGACCCGCCCTCGCTTCGCTTCGGTTTATGTGAGTTTTCTGTAACACCCGTACATAAACCAGAATCTATTATACATATAAACCTTCCTCTTGAATCACTCTATCTATTAAAAAACCCGCATCAAAATCCGTTGCGTTGTTTTAAAGATCTAAGCATACATAGGGACAGACAGCGAGAAGCGACTTTGTTTTATACTATGTAGTGATAATATGCGAAAACAATAATGACGGCGGTTGAAACGCCAAATATTCACCCACTTATAGAGCACACCACACTCTCTCCCATGTGGTAAATGATTGCCGTTCTCCCAATGGCATGGAGGAGTTGCAAACATTGTCGCCTGCAGCAGCAAACCGACTGAAACCCCTGGACATCGACGTTTGATTCATGCAGCATGAGTGCTATAAGCAAAGATGATGAAGAGCTATCAAAACGTTGGCGATACGTTAACAAGTCAAAGACGATATGGTTTTTAGCACCTGGAATAGAGACCGTATAGCCAAGATGATAAGCTGATAACGTTTTTAGTTTTTCTGTCGACTCGAAATGTATGTATACGTAGTGGCAAAATGTATCGCTATACAACCTTTTCATTTCCCAACCTGCTTTTTAGGGTTCCGTAGTCAAACTAGGAACCCTTATAGTTTCGCAGTGTCCCCCCGCCCCCCCCTACAGCCAAAACTACAAATACTAAAAATCTGCAAAATATCTTAAACGAAAGCGCATACAACGAATTTAAAAAAAAAAACTATCACGGCTAAGTAGACATGATTAGTTCTTGAGATACAGGCGACTAACGGGTTTATACCTACTAAAAATCATCTAAGACAGCGCCAAATAACTTTAAATAGAAAATTGGTTCATACATGTTGATTTTTGAGATAGTTTTTTGGGTTTGTCGTTACGGCTTCGGAACCCTACACTGAACATGGTCCGACATGCTCTTGCCCGGTTTTTTTCTAAATTATTATTGTTATGAACCTCCTTTTCTCCATTGTGCCACTGTTGCATTTAACTTGCACTAGTTCTTTAAATTACGATATTACCTAAAGTACCTAGGTACATTTATATAGAAATTCTGCACGGCTCTGGCCAGTACTTGTGTTGACAACCCATCGCAATCAAAGCGAAAGGACGCTATCGCGCTCGCATCGGGAAAGCGAGAGTGTTTCACGGTGACAGACCCGCTGAACTTGGGTTAATGGGGGTACTGATGGCAGAATAAACTGGATTTCTTCTCTATATTTCTATTTTTTATCACCTGGTCCCTACGACTGCTTTTAGACTCACGTACATACATACATTAAATCACGCCTGTTTCCCAGAGGGGTAGGCAGAGACCACTTCTTTCCACTTGCTACGATCTTGACAAATTTCTTTCGCTTCTTCCACATTCATACATCGAGTCATGCACGCACGTCGGTTTCGGGTACTTAAGATTCGGCCCTTTTCCAGTATTTCACCGATTTGACTCGAAAAAATACGCCTAGGGCGGCCCCTTCCGACCCGTCCACTCACTATCGATGTGTATATCTCTTTCGTCAATCTTCTTTCATCCATCCTTTCCAAATGACCGAACCATCGAAGCATGCCCTTTTCAATCTTAGTCAATACATCTTCTTTTATTCTTTTAGACTCAGTTTATGACAATTTAGTTTAAGCAGTACTCTTAAGAAATAGTAGTGAGATGTATCAGGAGCACTCTCCTCTCTCTTGAATCCGGTGGCCCTGAAAACCAGCGTCAAGGCTAGTAATCCTGACACCATGCTGAGTGGCAACGTTTTCGGTGTTATTTTAGATTAAGTAGGTAGGCTTGCCGTGTGGTTGCCGGATTAGAATAGTGCTACTCCAAGTCTTCCCGTGGATGTCGTAAAAGCCGACTAAGGTAATAAAGGCGTGTAGTACTGTTAGGCGATGGGCTTGCAACCTGTCACTAATACACTGGTAGGTAAACATCTTCGCCTAAGTGTGCAAAATGTGGTTACAGAATTATCAAAAAGTTTTTATAGTTGTTGGTAATTCTGTAGCTCTGCCTACCCCACTCTGGGAATAAAGGCGTGAGTGTATGTAACTATGTACGTATGCTACTCTAAGCTTGTGCTATAGGTACTACGAGTATATAGACATCGATATCAATGTAGAAAAATAGTAAATACTTAAATTCATAGAAAAGATCCAGGACTCAGAAAAATAATCGTACCTACTCATCACACAAATATTTGTCCATACCGGGAATCGAACCGAGAATCGAACAGAACTAGGCTAACGCGTTCAAATAAATATAAACTACTAGCTTCTCGTCGCGACTTCGTTCGCGTATATTTCAATTGTCGTTATTCTCTAGGGAACTTTTCAATTTTCCCGAATGAAAAGCCTATGGTGATCCAGGGTATAAACTTTCTATTCCAAATTTCATCCAATACCGTCTAGCCGTTGCAGCGCGAAAGAGTAACACACATAGATACAAACATACAAACTTTCGCATTTATAATATTAGTAGGTAAGGATAGATCAGTGTGCGACGAGCTTTATTACTAATAGGGAGTTCCCCAAGCGACGTTTTGTCGTAAGAAGACGTTCTGCAGAGGTTTTACTTAACCTTTGAAATTCCGGTTATGGTATGTTATTTATATATATCTATACGTTTCTGGATTTTACAAGATTCCTTTACCTGTTCTTTTGTGTAATTTAGGTTTCCTCACGGTGTTTTTCATGTCAGAAAGCACGCAGTAACAACTCTTGATTTAAAAAATTGCATGTGTGTAGGATTCATCGTAAAAAACCTACTTTTAAATAAAAAAAAACGCATGCAATTCGGTTTACCCGTTAAAGAGCTACAGTGCCAGACACACACGCACCCATCTATCTACACAGTCACAGCGGTCGAATGTAACCCCTCTTTTTGCGTCAGGGGTTTAATCGAGACACTTGCTATGGAAATTCAGCTAATTTGCTCGATTTTTTTGCTCCCAAGTGTATCTATTTGATCCCCATATATCACGTTGTCTGCGCACCGTACCAAAGCGCGTGCGCAGATCTCGCCGAAATTGTCCGCGCTCAATTTCCCGCGGCTTTCCATCTTGCGCAACGCACGTGTAATTCGATTACACAAGCCTAAATAAGACTGCGGTTAATTATATTATTGTTCTGTGTTACACAAAGTTTTGGAAGGGCTAGGAAAACAGGATAACCCTGACGACATAGGCCAATCTTTTTTATTGCATGGAGAAGGTGAAAGAGCACACAGACCTGAGGGCCCAGACAAGACGCATTACGCTAACTTTCGTTTCTGTTCGTTTAGTTTTTAAACCAATCGCGTCACTGGCGCATCACCATCATCGCATGTAGGGTGGTAGGACCTTGTGCAGGGTCCGTCCGGATCGCTACCTCCGTCTTATCCATTAACCTACCGCCAAACGGCAGCGTTCGCAATGTTGTGTTCCGGTTTGGGGATAAGACAGCCGGTGAAATGACTAGCATAGAGGCATTCCATCTTGGTCCTCAGGGTTGGCAATGCATTTGCAGTCTTAGGATTGCTCTGCAGTCTTGTGAATGCGAATGTCTATGGGTCACAGTTTCCACTTGCCATCAAGTGGCCTGTGTGCTCGTTTGTCATCTCTATGCCATAAAAAACAAACGTGACTTTTCGTATCGCATCATCTACCAGTGACGCGATTGGTTTAAAAACTAAACGAAGAGAAACGCTAGCTAGCGTAGTGCATCTTGTCTGGGCCCTCGGATAGTAAGTGGGATCTGTGCATTCTTAAGACTACAATGTTAAGACTGCAATCCTAAGACTGCTAATGCGTTGCCAACCCTAACGACTAAGATGTAATGGGTTTACCCTTGTTTGTGACGTTCTATAAAATGACGTGGCTAACTCGGGGCACAAGTACTAAAGGGTTGTAGCAAAATATTTTATCGACTTTTTTATTTATCGATGTTACTGTCAAGATCAAGATGTTATTCAACATTAATAAATATTATTCATTATCTCTACATTTTAAAATAATAACAATTAATTTTTTTGTTTTTTTTTTTGTTTTTATGGCATAGAGAAGACGAGCACACAGGCCACCTGATGGTAAGTGGACACTGTGACCCATAGACATTCGCATTCACAAGACTGCAATGCAATCCTGAGACTGCAAATGCGTTGCCAACCCTGAGGACTAAGATGGAATGCCTCTATGCTAGTCATTTCACCGGCTGTCTTATCCCCAAACCGGAACACAACAATGCGAACACTGCTGTTTGGCGGTAGGTTAATGGATAAGATGGTGGTAGCGATCCGGACGGACCCAGCACAAGGTCCTACCACCCGCAATGATAAATGATATTTTGTCTATTTTTAAATGCTTAGAAGAATACTTATTACCTTAAATATTATTGACTCTAGTATATGACAGCACTGACAGTAAAATTGTCTTGTTTTACTTGAAATGATTTCCATACACTTTTATTACCTATCTATCATGTCTGATATCGAGCCTCTTTATAGTAGTAGAGCATTTTTAATGAGCACATGTATAAATATATAATTATCGACACCTTATTTATCGATATCAAATCCCTAGAAAGTGCCCCAACTTACCACACGTCTGGCAGTGAGTGTCGGTGAAACAAGGGGACACCGATGGAATGACTTTATGCTAGTAATTTTACCGGTTATCTGATCCCCAGATCACAAGACAACAATGCGAAAATTACAATTTAAAAAAATTATAACAATTTAATTGCACTCCTAAAGTCGTCAGGCTTGACAGTCAAAACCAGTGAAGGAATATGTATGAAACCATATGATACGGATAGTATGTATGTATGTATTTATGTAAAACTTTATTGTACAAAAGAAAAAATCAGACAATAAGTACCACTAATATAAAATAATGTACAAAGGCGAACTGATCCCTTTTGGTCTAAACCCGAAGCATAGTCATTAATAATTTGATCAATTGCAAAAGCTTTATCTTGTCTAGGGGACACCGTTGATGTAGGAAAACATATCGAAACTTTTATGTGGTCATCTTGCACCGTGTTATAAGTTATAAACACACATATGAGTAGGTGGGTTTTAGTTGTTTTTTTTTCTTGTTTTTTATTTCTCCTTTTTCTTCCTTTATCTCTCACGTAAGATTTTTGGCATGTTTTCCTGCTGATCTACGTAGGTAGGTATGTTATTGGATATTATATTGAATTTAATATTTATTGCTTTATATAATGCTAGATTAAGTAGTACCATTGTAATTAATATGTTTAAAAAATGACTGACTGCTGAGTTTCTTGCAGCGTTTCTTCTCAGCAGTGTCTCCTCTTGGGAAGCGCTGGTAGATTCTTGACGTGTAAAAGTGCCCGTACGGCCTACTTACTGAATAAATGTCTTTTATCTTTTTTTTATCTTTAAGGGATCTCTTCCAGCTAACCCTTAAGATTGAGAAGAGTGAAAAGTTGTGCATTGTGTATGTTGCCTAATAATAAAGTGACAGGTCAACATCGAACGGACTGCTCTGTTTCACATAACCGCAAATTACGCTTATGACTTGTACTTAGTTCTTCACTATCACTACATATTATAAAACAAAGTCGCTTCCCGCTGTCTGTCCCTATGTATGCTTAGATCTTTAAAACTACGCAGCGGATTTTAATGCGGTTTTTTTTAATAGATAGAGTGATTCAAGAGGAAGGTTTTCGTGTATAATAAACTTTGTTTTATGTACGGGTGTTACCGAAAACTCACATTAACCGAAGCGAAGCGAGGGCGGGTCGCTAGTATTGGCTAAAGTAAAGTGACGACGTAACGTAAAGAGTGACGTCTTTTCTCGTTTATCATCTTCAAAACCACAAATGGCGGACTTAATTCCCAATGGCATTTTCTACCAGTCAACCAACAATAATCATACAGAAACTAACAAAAGTGATGTACAGAAAAAGAAAGAAAACAAAGCAAGACTATGTTTACATAATAATAATACTTTAAGCTAAAAGTACTGACCAAAGGTACATGATATACATGTAATATAATAATAATATATAAGTATACTTAAGTCCAGAAGCACTTCTCCACCCCTTCTGCCCCCTGGAGCCCCTCTGGAACTGTTGCCTCCCTGCTGCTATATTTGCGGCTATTTCGGGAGGCCCATTCCATTGAGTTGGCGAGTCACCGCCTGCCGTTTCAACCAAAGTACCTACGAACGCACCTAAACGCACCTAACACTCGCGCGCAGATGCTCCTTAACGAGTTTGTTTCGCAAATCCAAGATGTCGATGTGTTTGCTGACAACTGGCAACAATTTGCTATGTAAAATTCACTGCTTCTGTTGTTCTCTATAAACCTAATATTGTAAATGTCTCTATATGTGTAAATCTATAACATTGTAGGCGCCTTGGTGCATACTGTAAGCCTATAATTGTAATTATAATAATAAATAAATAAATAAATAAATAAATAAAGTAATTAACATTGGCCAGGCAGGTGCTGCAGTTTCATCAATAGCCTAGTTCACCAATCCATATCAGTTCATTCATATGGGTCTATCCTATAATTCTACACAACATCTTGTTCCAGCAAATGCTTACGAAGCATAATATTAATATCGTTACCTACGTCATTATAAACTTTTACTTAAGTATTCGGAATTAGATAAATTTAAACGGTTTGACCGTTCACAAATTGCCAACGACGGAAGCGGGGTCGGAAGGTAATATCCGGTATCCTGCAAACCACTTTTATTAGAATTTGTAATTCCTGCTCGCATGATTCGCCGCGGCGCGTGGTGAATACAAATTGTCTAATAAGGCAAGGGTGGTCGTTGGAAGTGAAATTTGAAATCTTATAATCGTGGGAGATCAGGCAGCTTTATAAGGGTTCCGTTGCGAAGTAATAATTTTTATTTTTTTGTGTAGGATTGTGTTTGGAAATTTCCATACAAAATTCGGTAGTGTCTCTCCCCTTTAACGTAGTCAGATTGTGAAAAACTAGGTCTGAATGCTTTGCAAGTTAAATATTTCTGTGTAACATATAAAACAAACGTACAAACGTAGTTTTTCATAATAATTACAACGTCTTCAAAAATCTTCAAAAATTAGGGGTCGAGAAAAGTTACCGCCCGGAGCTAAATTTGTATGAAAAAAAATTGTAGGTATGCTACGCATCGCCTTAAAGTCCAAGTTACACCTGATTTCATAAATCCTAATATATTTGTCTGTAAAGTTCCCTACAAAAAAGAACCTACCATTCCAATCATCTTGGGACACGCATCTTCTAAATAAAACGCATGTGCAATTTGATAGTCAAAGCAAATTGAACCCCTTATATATCTTAATCTTAAGAAATAAGGTCACTTATACATTGGCGGTTCTATGAGACATTTGGCCTTTTTTCTTTTTTGGGCAGCATTATGATATTTTATATAAGTTTGTACCGAACCGTAACCAAACCTACATGTAATCATTTTATTTTTCTGTGGTAAAAGAATGTACATGTCCATCTGTCTGTCACTATGTCCATCGATTGCCATATGGCTAAAACTTGACAGGTGAATATTTCATACAAGTAGTTGCTAGCATAGAGGCATTCCATCTTAGCCTCAGGGTTGGCAACGCATTTGCAGTCTTAGGATTGCATTGCAGTCTTGTGATTGCGAATGTCTATGGGTCACAGTTTCCACTTACCATCAGGTGGCGTGTGTGCTCGTTTGTCTACTCGATGCCATAAAAAAAAAAAAAAAAAAAAAAAAAAAGTTTCAGTATAGTTTCAGATATTTTAAAAAATGCGGAACGAACCATTTTACGCTGTAGGTATATATAGTACGGAACCCTAAATAATGCGTAACATTACACGCACTTGGGCTTTTTTCTTGTGCACGGTTTTTTTTTTTATGTCATCGAGTAGACAAACGAGCACACAGGCCACCTGATGGTAAGTGGAAACTGTGACTCATAGACATCACAAGACTGCAATGCAATCCTAAGACTGCAAATGCGTTGCCAACTCTGAGGCTAAGATGGAATGCCTCTATGCTAGTCATTTCACGGTAGGGTAAAGTCACCAGTGATCAGCCAGAGACCTGTGGTCGGCCTCTGCCTATACTTTGTATGAGTGGGAAGGGTACGAAAGATATACTCCCCACTCTTCGGTCTCATATAAGGTCGAGTACTGGTCTCTGGTTGACCACTGGTGACTTTACCCTATTCAAAATGAAAACAAAACATAGAAGTACAATAAATACATACTTTTTCATCACACTTGCTCGTAAATAGTGTCCTAACATGCTAGAAAAATCGACCGTAAATCCAAAATAATACCCGTGGGCCTTTTTTTTACCATTACGCTTCTAACGTACGTAATAGCTTTTTTTTTAAATATTACACGTGGACTCAAACTATCACAATACGTCAGGACCCCAATTCTTGTGCCATTCGATATGAAGTTTCATTCGAGATGAAATGTCAGTAGCATACAATTTCCTAAAAATCTCGCATATAAACTATTGATCTCGACTGTCACTAGAATCGGACTCCGAACCCGTTTGACATTAGCTGTGGTAAGTCACAGACAATGATATTGTAGTCTGCCGAGACATATCCTATAATCTGTGGTCTGCCGCTAATAAGTTAAAAATATGATCTTTTGTCTGATTTTATTTCATTTCCTCGCAATTGTGATGAAAAACATTGTATGTTACACGGGTGGTAAAATAAATACAAAGCTCGAGTCATTAAAGCCCTCAGCCTTCGGCTTCGGGCTTCTAACAGACTCTCGTTTGTAATTCTTTCTTTACCACCCTTAATACACAATGTACTATAATGTAATTTAAACACATCATATTTCATCTTATATAATAACATTTTAGAATAACTTCTATTCATTACATAAGCATATTTAAAATTTTTTGAGTTCATATTTTCGGATTGCAATCATCATTCGCTACTTATCTTTCATACAACCAATATCTACTTTTTTAATGTAAAAGTTAGTTCGTCTAAAGTAGGAATAGTTTTCGGTTTTGTTCGTATTTGTAAGGAGCAAGTCTAATAGCGACACAGCCGATGACTTATTAGTTTAAACGAACTATCGGAAAACTTATAAAAAATAAGCAGACAAATATATTGAGATTGTTAAGTTTTAATATTTAAAGCTCCCATTATGTAAAATATTATACGTACAGTTCGTTCGTTCAAATAGATTGCATGCTATGTGCCGCAACAATTGCTACAAAGCCACGGCACACACAACACAAAGCGATGTCGGCGACTTGAAAGTATTGTAATGCGCACTATTTAAACGAACGAACTATACATATGATATTAAATTATTACACGCACCCAAATTTAAAATAAAAATAAAATAATTTAATAGTCAAATTCTGTATTTCATACGTATTCTAGTGTTTACATTTAAATAACATTGTAAATACTATATTTATAGTGATTTAACCATCAGGTAACATTAGGTATAGGTAGGTATACACATACGAATGTTAATTTGACTTGCGGGGCGTGCCATCGTTATTCGAAAACACTATAGGTAGTCTTCCCAATTAATCGTGGCAGTATCCATTTATCTATATTCTTCACATGGCAACAATTTTACCTATCAAACAAGCTGTCACCTTATGAGCACAGACTACAAATCTGCCGTGATATATCTATAATGCCGTTATCTGACGTCTGGTATTTTTTTTACTTATAATGCTATATTAGTGAGAAAAAAATCACTATCAATCTGTGTTTGCGATTTTTAAAACATAAATTTGGTAGATAACGGCATTATAGATATATCACGGCAGAAATATGTACCCATTTTTTCACCATGTATTAAGGGACAAAAGTGGATACATCTCCTTGTAATCTACTGTACAGTCTAGTTCATAAATATGTGTAAACTTTAGTACCTTGTCTATTTAATGTCACGTTTAAACTGCTATAATAATGAATTTTAACAGCGATGAAAGTGACAAGGTATAGTCACAGTAAAAAAGGTTCGTCTTTTCGACTATTTCAACGCGTTTAAGGTTCAAAAGTGACGAGCCTTAGGCCATAGGGGAACCTATCAACCCACATTCCAGTTTTATAAAATAAACGTACGTCACTCACAGTAGGTACAGATGTTTTATCTTACGAAAACGGGTTTGCCATACATGTGTGTGTAGATGCACATCCACGTTGTCTTTGAGTGCGTAGCTGTCGCCGTAGTGTGCGTGTCTTTACGTGTATGTCAAACCCACTTTCGTGAGTTAAAACAACTGAAGGTAATATTTTGTATAATGCTTGCATTTCCGTCTACCCCGCCCACCCCCGCTAACCTTTGTCTCTGCGTAGGACGGTCGCGCGCGAACTTGTCGCACTGTAGGAGTTTATGGCAACGGAATATCAAAATTATTTTAGTACGTGATACATTTCGTAAAACTTTTATCACTACATAGTATAAAACAAAGTCGCTTTCCGCTGTCTGTCCCTATGTATGCTTAGATCTTTAAAACTACGCAACGGATTTTGATGCGGTTTTTATTAATAGATAGAGTGTTTCAAGAGGAAGGTTTATATATATAATAAATCCTGTTTCATGAACGGGTGTTACAGAAAACTCACATAAACCGAAGCGAAGCGAGGGCGGGTCGCTAGTTATTATGTATAAAAATCGCGCTTAGAAAGAAAAACAAGCTTTATTGTAATGGTCCCGGATTATTGGTTACCGTTAGTTTATATCAGTAAGGGTTTTTAATTGTCAAATTGTATCATCATATTGGCAGATGCCAGAGTGTGACAGCGATAACAGTCAAGTACAGTGCCCTTAGCACGAGTTACATTTACCGTACTAGCTACCGCTAGTCGAATGCTCTGTCCCTTGTACTCTATAAGAATACTGCGAGGTCTGCAAGGGACAGAGCATTCGACTCGCTAGCGAGTACGGTAATTGTAACGTGGTAAGGGTACAGATCCTGTCACATAAAAAGGCCGCTAAGCGACAGTGGAGGGGATACGTTTGGCAATGAGTACAGTCGCCAATAGCGTGCGCACAAGCATACCGGTGGATTGTTCCCCCACCCCACCCCCTTCATACCGTGCTAGAGTATGACAGCGATAACAATCAAGTACCCTTACCACGAGTTACAATTACCGTATTATCCAGCCGCGATTAGAAAGGGATTCGAGGTGACAGTTTTACCATATACGCCAAAGTGCATATGAATTGACAGCTATTTTAATCCCAAAGTAATCGTGGTTTCATAATACTAGCTACCAAGTCGAATGCTCTGTCCCTTGTACTCTATAAGAATACTCCGAGGTCTGCAAGGGACAGAGCATTCGACTCGGTACCTAGTATAGTAATTGTAACGTGGTAAGGGTACAGATCCCGTCACATAAAATGGCCGCTAAGCGACAGTGGAGGGGATGTGTTTGGGCATGGGTACAGTCCCCAAACAATAGCGTGCGCACGAGCATACCAGCGGATTGTTTCCCCCACCCCGCCCCCTTCATACCACCAATTTGGTCGATCAATGCGCCTGCGCAGGTACATCGGCAGCGGCCTTTTTACGTGAATAGTACTATATATTTATACTATTAATGCCCTGGCTTACTATGTGGGTCATGCACACTCGCAAAAAAAAAAGTTGTCTCTCCTGTGGTCAAAGTTAAAGGCTTTTGTGCGTATAAGTTGTGTTTTATTTGATAGGACTAAATTAGACCTGACGCCGTTTATGCGGATGTGGGTTCAGCCAGAAAAGTAGGCCTTAAACACGTTAACTTTGGGTATGTCCACAGGAAGGACGGTAACCTAAATCTGTATATAACCCATGTCTGTTAAAAGAAAATGTTTTTTCCCTTCCTTTTATATGACAAAGAAAAGGAAAGTGATAACTTTAGGCTTACCCTTGAAATATCAAAATTCATTGTATAGAACGTTGCACTTCGTCGAATTTTCATTTCATCCACAGGAATTTCCACGTGCAGCTTTTTTCTGTGGTCAGAAGTCTAACCTAACCTAACCTACGTAACGAATGCTCAAGATAACCTGAAAACTATCGAAGGTTTCAGCAGAAATAAGCTTTCGATGAAATGAAATTCGGTGAAATGGCACGTTCATTCATATTTCAAGGGGATCCAATAACTTTAACTGCCAGATTATACTTATCTGGGGATTTGCAAAATCAAACTTTATTTGTTTAGGAAAACTGTAGATACAGTGTTAATAAATCGAACAAAAACTTATCTTGTGTAGTTTCTTTATACATATTTACGATGAAATAGAAGGTAATTGTATACATATGTATTTAGTGTACATTTTAGTATTTGAGTCACATACTATTTACGAGGAATGTTAAAAAAACAATACTGTTAAAGAAAAAGTCCGCTAATTACAAGTTAAACTTCCTCTACGTATTTCAAATTAGTCATAATTTTCATTTGTAAATAAAAAAAGTTTAACTAAAAAAATTCGTACTGAGATTACGTTTTTAAAGTACCCTAATATGTAGGTACAGTTGGCCAAAAATGTGGTCTACCACCCTAAGGTTGAAGTTCATTTGCAAGTCATGATGATACAACAAGTTCGGTTTTTCTTTGCAGTAATATTACAGTGACAAGTGTCAACCTTAGTGATAATTAGATTTCTTGTTTCTTGGCCGACTGTACGAACAAAACGCGTTTAAGGACTCAAGTCCAGTAAACATTTTGCAACTTATTAAATTTGTTTACACAGTATTGCACTATCACCGATTGTATATATTTTTAGTCGATAGGGTAAATCGTCAGTAACTGGCCACCCCCCGGTAACTGGCCACTTTGCAATAAAATGAGTTAAGAAAGATATTTGCTCACATTTTTGCGATTAAACTAGAATACCTAGATCTTGAGTTATTACCCGGAGTTCTGTCCAAGTATCTTTACTAACAGCGTCAGTAAGAAATTTGGTGGCTAGTAACTAAATGACACTCTCTAAAGTGGCCAGTTACTGACGATTTACCCTAAACATGTCCTCTAAAATCAAAATAATGGATAAATAAATAATTTATTTTTAGAATGATAATGATAACCTATTAATTATTACGTTAACAGCGACAAAAACTTACACGAAGTCCATTTTTCCGCAAACTATTTTGACAGGAGTCTTGTCAGGTAAGGCAAACTGTGGCATGAATTTGTGCATAATGAATTGTCAAATAAGTTTGCGGAATTATGAGCTATGGTTTGAATGACCGACACAAAATTGGTATAAGTTAGGTGGTAACGTCATATTTAAAGTTTAACGTCCTTATTCATAAACGTACAATAAACCTATTTTAGTTGTATTCTTTGTCCCTTTCAGTCAAATTCAAATGTCATAATGATAAATAAGGACAAAGCATATTTTAAGCACACTTTAGCTATGGTGCGCTTAAGAATAAGAGGTTATTTAATTAAGTATAAAATCGTCATTCCTTCTCAAAAAACCTCTTTGACAAGAAAGCAGGCACTTACAGATAAGTAGTTAAATTTTACTGAATGTAAATTAACAAATTAAATTAATATGATTTACAATTTAATATTTTTTTCTGCGTAAATAATACTTTCTTAATTTTGAAACATTAAATCACATTGCTAATAACAAAAAAATCGAAAGTGCCTGTTTTCGTTGCAAGAGTCTACAATATTTTTTACAAGTTTCATAATCTTAATATATATATGTATTTTTTTAAGTTATCACAGTGTATGGCTGTAGTTCATACCATAAAGGATCAAATTATTGACCAACAATTTCTAAATGTGCAAGTTCATACTTAAATATTATTTAACTTAAGCCAATGCGTGGTGAAATAAATATTTTAACCTTTTAACCGTTAAACAGATTTTTTTACAAGTTTGGTGAATGCAAATAAGTTAAAAATTGCATTGCGCGACCAATTTTGTCAACAAAGGTTAAAAGGTTAACATAGTCACCCAAGGTTAAAAGGCCAACAAAGGTTCAGAATTTATGGGTGAATCGCATTCGAAAGTATAACAAAGGAACGGTTTCTGTTACTAAAACACTTAAATGCTAAGTAGTTTACTAATAAGTAGTATATAGCTTGGGATCGATAAATTCCTTTCTTTTTTAAATATGGCAAGATAAGTTAACTCTTACCTAAAGATATAAATCGAACCTGAGTTTTCTAAAAATTTAAATCTTCACCATCATGTTATACATACAACGGAAAAGAAAGAAAAAAATTAAGTTTATTATTGTTTTGATAAATCACGGCTAAATTATTATTTTTTATTCGAAATTGGTTCATATTCGATTGCCGAATTTAAATGTAGGTATGAGAATTACATCATTTGCGTTGAAAAGGTTAAAACGGCAAAAAAATAAAATTGTACTGTTTCAAATTCATTTCACTCTACTTATGAAAATAAGTTTTATTTACGATATTTATTTACTAAAACCAACTTGTTGAAAGAGATTAAAGCTTAACGCTTAAAAATAATTAGGAGTTTAATTTATCTTACCTTACGTAAAATAGTAATGACTTACGTGATTTATAGGAAACATTCGATCCCAAATAAGTTACGTAACTATTCAAATAAGTACAAGGCATTTGCACCATTTTAACCCATCACACAACCATAACCAGACTCACGTTTATCACAAATTATATAGTATTTGCCGACACACGGCTGATTTTCAATTTTTCCTTATGTCAATCTGATTTAAAAAATACAGTTGTACGCCACTTTAGGGCAAATTTAATTGAAACTTAAGGTGATCACAAGCTCGAATTTTCATTCGCGATTGTTTCATGTGTGCGACAATGACGGCGGTTTACTCTGCATAATATCCACCCAGCACCTACATAAGATGCTTATTAACTGATCTTAAAATTGGAAAATATTTTTTTTGCCGTTTTGTGACGATTGATTCACTAACTAAAATAATATATCACTCTGCGATTTCGCTTACGCCTGGCAAAAGTTTTGAACCATTTAACCACAATTACTAATACAAATTAACAAGATTATAATTTATTTTAAACGCATAATTGATCTTGAAAGCTCATTTTCAATCATATAATTTAAAAAATCTTTAACAATTACTTACATTATCAAGTTTTATTGTTTATTTTAAATTTATATTTCAAAATGAGCTTCGAAGACGGCGTTTCATTTTTATTTCAGTATATATTTATAAGGCTTATACATTTTTAAGGTTAAAAGGTTAACTAAAGGCACTTACCACATATAACATTGTCTACACAATATATTTTGGGGCAATTCGTTAAGGCAATAATGATTTAACCTCCAACCCAAAAAGAGGGGTGGGTTGTGTCTGTCCATCTTCTCACATCACACAGAGAAGAGATTTCAACAACGTATAAATCTGCTATTTCCAGAGTGAAAGGTACGGCGCTATATCAGTTGTCTAGCTCCGTCGCATTTGCTTTGAAGTCGGTTTTTCAGGATTTAACACTTTACAATACGACTTCAGAGAAAGTCTGATTTAGACGGAATTTTCCCAAGTTTTTGATTCATAAAGTTATACTTTTCAACTTATGCTGATAATACTTTAAGTACATATTTTTAAATATCATAGGTATTATGATAAATATAATGTTTTGAAATTTGACCGTAGTTACGATTCGAAGAAAAAAGTTTAATGTTTCATAAATGAGTACTTTACACAATCAATCAATTACAATTACTTTGTGCATAAAAGTAATTTAATAGTGCATTTTGAATATGTTTTAGTAGTAAAAATCGCTATTTCAATATGCAGCATTTTTCATAACAATAATAAAAATGGAGGTACAGTGAAACCAGCAGGCCTGTATGTCGAAAAAAAACAATGTGGATAAAACATCTGTCACTCTCTGACCAGTTAGTAAGTGCAAGAGTGAAAAACGATATATTTACCACAATAAAGGCGACCATAATACGGGTCAAGAGTATAAAAAATAAATAAATGTAATATGAACAGTTCTCGGTTGTCTCTCGCTGTCACCACCTCTAGCATCCTGCCTCTTTAGTTTGCTAGAGTGTGAAAGCGATAATAGAGTTCATTATCTTAAAATGTTTCAACTGACCTTTTATTTCTATCGAACATAATAAAAAAAGTCAGTAGTATTATTACATAGCGATTTTTACATACCAATTCACGTCAAATTACCCCATAGAACCATTGACATAAGTTTATAGTAAGTCAATAGTCAAATGTCACAAGTAAAACCAAAGAATAATTGTCTTAAGAACGTATTAAGAAATCTTAAGTTAGATCCCCGTCTCAATCCGCGTCAATTTATTTTTTTAAATAGCTACAGCCCACAGGCCACCTCGGGCGGATTGCATAGTTAAGTACAAGCTTTATAAGGACATGTGGGGTAAGTGCAACAAATCACATATTTATAGGAAATATTGTTGGTTAAACCGACTTGCCCCGTCAGGTGGGGTAAGAGCATCAGCGGGGTAAGTACAACAAACCGTATATTTTAGGAGATATTGTTGGTTAAACCGACTTGTCCCATATACGCAGTTGCCCCGTCAGGTGGGGTAAAAGCATCAACGGGGTAAGTACAACAAACCGTATATTTTAGGATATTGTTGGTTAGACCGACTTGCCCCGTAAACGCACTAACCCCAACTAAACCTAGTATTAGTAGTTTTTTATGGATTTTTACTGATCGGCTTGTATTTTATTATGCAATCGGCCCTTGATGGTAAGTGGGACCTCAAACCTATAGACACTTGCATTCTCAAGACTCTAAATACGTTGCTAACCGTGAGGACTAAGATGGAACGCCTTTATGCTAGTAACATCGATTGTTTTATCGCCACACCGGAACGAAACGCAAACTGCACTTTCAGAGTTTTCAGTTTTCTGCAGTTTTAATTACTTATGATTTACTTGGACACATCTTGGAACTGGGATCTCAACGTCAATTTAATACGGCCCTTAACATCACACGTGATCTTAAGTCGTTGTTCGGGTTAAGGTAAACTACAATTCTAATAAGCTATGTGCCTAAATGCCTTTTAAAGTGATGTCGTGAATTTCCATAAAGGAACTATAGTGGCGTCTGAATTATGTGTATTTGTGGTTCTTGTCTAGCGTGGCTTTACACACGTATCCCTTGAGGGCGAGCACGCCTCTACATTTTATGTGGACCTGGTACCTCGCACACCAATCTAAATTGTTGCAGCCGACTCCTAGGTCTGATAGGGTCTTTACTGCTGCAGCAGAGAGTAGATCTGAAAGGAGATTAGATTCAAATAAGAATTCTGTTTTCATGGTCTAAAATAACCCATAAAAAGTTGGACAAAAGTGATACTTTTTCTTAGATGTGATAGGGTCTCCTGACTTTGTAGGTTACTTTGTAGGTTGATTGGCGCCAGCAGTTGGTAATTAACTAATTACCAACTGCTGGTATAATTACTAATTACCGCGGTCTCCAGAGCGATGGACTCGCTTTGTAGCGAACGCGACGCAGGCAGACCATTGTCACCTGAGCGATTGCTTCACTTTGTAGCTAACATGGCACCAGCGAAGTTAGTGCCGTTGTTCCCTGAGCGATGGTGATGGCTATGGCACTCACAAAGTTAGTTATTTTGTCACTAATTACTAAGTTACCTAGGGGGTCGGCGTGCGTCAATAGCTGTACGTCGTTGGCGCGACAGAAGGCGTGCAGCGAGGGCGGCACGACGCAGCACGAGGCGAGGTTGATCTGGGCGATGGCTTCACTTTGAAGCTAACATGGCGCCATTATACTTAGTACCGTTGTCTCCTGACTCCTGAGCGATGGATTTACATTGTAGCTAACATGGCGCTGGCTAAGTTAGAGCCGTTGTTACCTGAGCAATAGCTTCACTTTTCAGCTAACATGGCGCCAGCGAAGTTAGTGCCGTTGTTTCTTAAGCGATGGTGATGGCTATGGCACTCACAAAGTTAGTTATTTTGTCACAAATGACTAAGTTACCTGGCGGGTCGGCGTGCGTCAATAGCTGCACGTCGTTGGCGCGACAGAAGGCGTGCAGCGAGGGCGGCACGACGCAGCACGAGGCGAGGTTGATCTGGGCGATGGCTTCACTTTGAAGCTAACATGGCGCCATTATACTTAGTACCGTTGTCTCCTGACTCCTGAGCGATGGATTTACATTGTAGCTAACATGGCGCCGGCTAAGTTAGAGCCGTTGTTACCTGAGCAATAGCTTCACTTACCAGCTAACATGGCGCCGGCAAACTTAATGCCGTTTTCTCCTAAGTAATGGCTTCACTTTCCAGCTAACATGGCGCTGGCAAAGTTAATGCCGTTGTTTCTTGAGCGATGGTGATGGCTATGGCTCTCACAAAGTTAGTTATTTTGTCACAAATGACTAAGTTACCTGGCGGGTCGGCGTGCGTCAATAGCTGCACGTCGTTGGCGCGACAGAAGGCGTGCAGCGAGGGCGGCACGACGCAGCACGAGGCGAGGTTGATCTGGGCGATGGCCGGCTTCACCTTAGCCCAGGCGTGCAGTTTGTATAGACAGCCGCCGCCGACGTCAGCTACGCCTAGTTGGTTAACTCGGCCTGTGAAAATGGAAAATGGTTTATGTTGTGGTGTAATTAATGACTTTGTTTTGTTGTTGGTTTATGTTTTAAAGCTGAGCAGTTTTGTTGATTATGTTAAGTAGAATTTGCGTTTAGACACGTTAGCCTCGTGGGTAGTGACCCTGTCTATAGTGTATACTTTTAGGCATTTAAAAAAATGTTAACAAAACAACCACGTGATATAGTTCGTCAGCCAATAGAAGTAGACAGTGTTCTGCTTCTATTGGCTGCCGTCAAAGTCGTCGTACGTCAAAGCTCGATATAACAGTTTTGATTGGTTGTTTAACAAAGTCACGTGATTTGGAATGTTTACATTTTTTTAAATACCTAAAAGTATAGACTATATACTCGGGACCTTTTCACTTCGTGACTAATATTAAACAAATCAATTTACCATTATTACTCCATATTCGTGTACGCGTAAGGTTGAGCATGATCATATTATTTATGATGTGTTTGTTTATTTGAGGTAGTAATCTCTATTTAAGATTGTATATTTTGATAAAAAGCACTATCGGTGATAGTACAATGGGACTGACTGACGTTTGTCATAATACAATTTGTTTTTAGGAAATATATTTGACATGAAAATGTAGTGATCGATCGATTTGATTTGATTGATTTATTAGATAAGAGAGGTTTTCGTCTCTGTCGCATAACGCATCGGTCTATTACAAAGGATTCGTACTGTCCAAAGACTACAACAGGCTACACCAGTTTGCTCAGGAGTTTCGCCCTATATGCTCATGTTCGGGAGACAAGTTAGAACGAGTTTGGTTGCTAAAATCCGAGAACCTCCTAAAGCTTCCTTCCGAAATGATCAAAAAATTAGAAAGTTTACTCTCGGAAGCAGAGTACAAGTCCGGATTTACTCCGTATCAGGAAGGAAATGGGTATTTGTAGTGTAGTATGTATTTAAGTACGTATTCCTCTATATAAGTAAATTAATCGTTGTCTAGTACCTATAATGCAAGCCTAACGTTTAGGACTAGGGTCCTAACGTTGGAACTAGGGTCAATTTGAGTGAGATTAACACCTCGTAACGTTTTAAAATATTTATTCATTTTTAAATTACAAAAACGCTGGATTAAAAATGCATTGAGCCAACTGCCGACTCATAATAAAACAGAAGAAGAATATAGAAATCTAAAAATAACTTTTTATTTTTTTAGTGTTTGCATATAATTATGTTATACCCCCCTTATGCTTCTTGTACTAATAGTAGTACATGATACAGCCATTAAAATAACGATATAGTGACAAGAAAGTTAAGAAAAATTTCTTTTGTTTTTATGACTAATATCAAATTAGAAAATTGACTCTATTTCATTCATAATAATCATAGTAGATTCATACTCGACTGATAACTTACGTTGTATGGTGGGCGTTAAGAGGATTTTAATTTACTATAAATAATTATGCCGTCAAATTAAGTTTCTTACCACTTTTGACGAAGTCTTCCAGAACCCCCCACAGCACCTTGATCCCGGGTAATATGGCCTCGCATTTCCGCGCGTCCGCCTCGTTGTCCGCCTCTACCTCCACCACGGACGTAGAGATCTTACCTGTAACACAAAAAAAATAAATCAAAAATGAGTCAGTGATAATGCAAAACCGCGTAACTAAGAAATTTATGATAGAGCAAAATAAACCTTACTGCCTTGTTGAAAAGGTGCATATTGCTCCTTATTAAAAATGTCACTTGAACCTTTTGGCCCCAATGGCTATTTGTTCTAAGAGCAATGTACCATAAAACGGTTTGAGTAGGGATTAAGGAGCGAGTAGGGCGAGGGACACACTAACTTAAGCGTCCAGTGGCGCCCTCATTACTATTATTGTGTTTTATAATTAAGTAAAGAATTTGCAATCAGACGATACGTTTTTGTAGCGCAAGTAAAAACACAATTTATGGGATACGTAACAAACTTTAATAATAATTACCCTTTGAGTAGTCAGCTTAACGGGAAAAGGTGGCCACTTTTTCCGTTAAGTCGATAACTCGAAGGTGAATTGTTATTAAACTATGTGATATCACTACATAGTATAAAACAAAGTCGCTTTCCGCTGTCTGTCCCTATGTATGCTTAGATCTTTAAAACTACGCAACGGATTTTGATGCGGTTTTTATTAATAGATAGAGTGTTTTAAGAGGAAGGTTTATATGTATAATAAGTCCTGTTTCATGTACGGGAGTTACAGAAACCTCATATAAACCGAAGCGAAGCGAGGGCGGGTCGCTAGTACCCTATAAGTTGTGTTTTCAATTGTAGTACAAAAACCTACCGTCCTATTTCAAGAAAATACTTTAGTTTATCAGAAAACACAATAATAGTAATGAGGACGCCACTGTACATCCGGCGTACGCTCGGCGCAGTCTTAAAGTTTCTTAAGTAGTAACTTAAAGGTTAGACAGAAATCGACTTCAGTCATTTTTATTGATAGTCTAATCCACGCTTATAGTCTGGCAAAAAAGTCTTGAAGTCAAAAGTGGCAACACTACAGTGTCGTCCCATTTTTCTTAGATTGATTTCAAAGGGATGAAACTACAGTGTGGCCACTTTTTAATTTTAAAACTTTTTTGCCCGACTATACGTATTTAACTCCTGCAACCTTATAGGGATAGGGTTGTACCTGTTTTGGCTATTCAGTTTGATATGCCTTTCGGCTTATGAGAACTTGCGGATCGCATTAGTGGACTTACCCACATTGCTGCCCAGCGATATAGGAGACGCTTTATTTGAGTAATGAGTGAGGTTATCTTCTTGGTCCTTGTGGGTGAGGTCTGGATTGTAAGCCAGAATCACGTTGTCTATATAAGTCGTGTGGAGGGCTGTGATAACTGGAATAGAGATAAGGTACATCCTTATTTAACTGTAATAAAAAAAAAAAAAATGCTACTCATTCTACCCGCGTTACCACACAATACGAAATGCTTGTCAACATATTTATCTGTCCTATACCTACCTACTCGTATCATCAATTAATATAACACCTAACATAATCTTAGATAACATATGAACGTGACAGTTCAGTGTAAACAATATGTTCTATTCCACGTGAATCATACTTGGGAGCAAAGAAATCGAGCCACTCTTTATGGAACTTCAGTACTAAGTGGCTGGATTTCTTTGCTCCCAACTGTATCTTCACTTTACATTCCTCGCAAATATCAAAAAAAATATGTTGTTGGTAATTCTATCGCTCTGCCTACTAGGGAATACAATTTAAACTGTTGTTAACCGTTTTTGTATCAAAATAACCGGTTAAAACCAGTTAATTTGCATTCCCTACTACCTACCCCACTCTGGGAATGTAGGCGTGATTTTATGTATGTGTTGTGTATGTACGTTCTTCGCGCGAAAATACATTAAGACTGCGCCGAGCGTACGCCGGATGTACAGTGGCGCCCTCATTACTTCTATTGTATTTTCTAATAAACTAAAGTATTTTCTTGAAATCGGACGGTATGTTTTCGTACTCCAAATGAAAACACAACTTATAGGGTATATCACATAGTTTAATAACAATTCACCTTCGAGTTATCAACTTAACGGAAAAAAGTAGCCACCTTTTCCCGTTAAGCTGACTACTCAAAGGGTAATTGTTATTAAAGTTTGTTACATATCCCTTAAATTGCGTTTTTACTTGCGCTACAAAAATGCATCGTGTGAATCCATGGAAATTCTTTAGTTAATTAGAAAACACAATAATAGTAATGCGGGCGCCACTGGACGCCCGACGTTTGCTCGGTGGAGTCTTAAGACTTTTGCTTCTTCTGATTTAGTTACAGGAAGGTGTGTACTGTGTACACGTGATAAAATAAATATTTTGGTCTCTTAACAACCCACGCAAAGATATTAACCAAATATTGCACTGATATGCTATCTGTATGGTTTCTTATCAAGTATTTCCGCGTGACGTGATTGTATTCTATTCAATGGGAAACCGCTCACGTGAAAACATCGGTGATACTGCAAAACCACTTAACAAACAATTTAAATAAATTGCCGAATATACCGAAGCAAGTATAGTTGAACACAATTTATATGGCGTGTCGTGACTTACCACGTTTGACGGATGACCGAATGACACGCGGGCGCGCGTCAACATTGCGTCAGCTATAATAACCAGTGATCGTACTTTTTCATTTATTTACATTATCATTTTTGGTGCGATGACGTCAAATGACACTCGAAAGCGACCTAGGGTTGTCGACGTGTATAATTTAATCGGCTAAAATTATGTAATATTATGTTGCCGTTGAAAATCTAGCACTATTATTTTTACTTAATCATTAATTATAATTGTGTAGAACATTTATTACCGACTGTAACCCAAAATTCCTCAAACTTTTCGGAGGGTATGCTGACGATTTAATTTCGTAATTTTGATGGCCCTGTCGAACAACAGCAACATTTATTGCAAATGCATTACATTTTCTCACATAATAAATTTACCCTTCATTTCATTATGCATATTGGGTTGAGCTTTACATGTTCAGAGAATATTTTCTGTATTTCCAATTTATTTAAAACGCTATTACATTTTTATTTATCATTTTATTAGATTTTTGGTTCAAACAATTATATTGGGCACTACTGACAACACCGAAAATACTAGAAAAAGTACGATCACTGGTTATAACCAATAATAGCACAGAATACAACCACTCAACGCGTGGATCACGCTGATTGGTTCCCGCGCTTCGAAAATTTGTCATCTGCGCAGGTACATCGGTAAGCCATATCACGTGTGTTTTACTGTAAAGTAGATTTTGCAACTTATTAAAGTTGTTAGTTACTCGGTTTTGCAGTATCACCGGGGAAAACATTTATATCAAATCAGCAGTCGTTTATTATCTACAAAGATAAGAACACAAGATATCTGTTGAAAACGAAGAGGTACTCAGCTGACAGGAGTATTTATTAATAGCATTAACTTGAAATCGAATCAAGATGATTAATGTTGCCTCAGTGTACAGTGACACTGCAGAATAAGTCACAATGACAGCACAGAAAATGGTTTACAAGTAGTGGTAGGACCTTGTGTAGACCTTGGGCTTTAAATTAAAATATAAAAAAAATAGACATACTAACCATTCTCCAAACTTTCAACCAAAGCTGACGTGCTGTCTTCATTAATAAATATCTTGACACCGATCTTCAAGTTCTTTCTCTCCTCTTCCGCCATTTTGTTCTGCACGTCATCATGGGGCCGCGTGATCCTCACAATGGCTCCGGGAGTGGGTGTGGAGAGGACCACGTACTCTGATTGCTGTCGGGACGTCTTCGCTTGTTCGCCAGGAGTTGCTTTGCCGTTTTGCAATTTCAGACCGTTCTGGGTACCCCATTCGGATAGGGTCAGCTTGATGCTTTCTGATAGCTGGAAAAAGGTTAAAGGATATGGTAAAGAATAACTTACTAACTTACTTTTTTTTTTACATTGTTTTCAGAGCGAATTTCTGTTCTATGGTTGGGGTTAAAAGTTCGATTTTGGGGGTTAGAGCTCCTTTATCGAGACAGAAAGTTGTTACTTTTCGGTTGTAGAGTTGTTTTTACTGAATGAAACGTGATAAGTTAGGCATTTAGAATAGTCAGGCGATGAGCTTACAACGCGTCACTAATATACACTGGTAAAAATCTTAGCCTGTTTGTGCAAAATGTGGTTACAGAATTAACAACAAGTTTTTAGAGTTGTTGGTCATTCTGTAGCTTTGCCTACCCCACTCTGGGAATGACGGCGTGAAGGTGTGTGTATGCAAAACGTGATAAGTTAAATTAATTGAAGTTTTGTAGTGTAATACTTTGAAAAGTAATAACGGGTCTCCTCGGGTAAACTCGTACTCTGTGACTTATATACATCTTGCTTTTTACTCCAGTACGCTACGACTACGACTAAAGATGTACTATCAGACCATTGGAACCTTGACCCACCATAGAACTGTGTCACAGAGACGTTATGATTCAAGTCATAAGAAGTGTCAAACAAATTGTTTTATAATGTCACTGTGACACCATTCTATGGTGGGTCAGGGTTCCATTGGGCTGATAGTACATGGTCGTATCGCTCTCGTACTACGCGCGTTACGATACGACGCCGTGTGCGAAGGCCCTACGCGTACGAAGCCGCGAGCGTCCACTAGTTTCTATAAAACAACATACATACACACATACATTAAATCACGCCTGTTTCCCAGAGGGGTAGGCAGAGACCGCTTCTTTCCACTTGCTACGATCTTGACAAATTTCTTTCGCTTCTTCCACATTCATACATCGAGTCATGCACGCACGTCGGTTTCGGGTACTTAAGATTCGGCCCTTTTCCAGTATTTCTCCGATTTGACTCGAAAAAGTACGCCCAGGGCGGCCCCTTCCGACCCGTCCACTCACTTTCGATCTGTATATCTCTTTCGTCAATCTTCTTTCATCCATCCTTTTCAAATGACCGAACCATCGAAGCATGCCCTTTTCAATCTTAGTCACTACATCTTCTTTTATTCCACATCACTCTCTGACTTTTTCATTCCTTACTCTATCAATCAGTTTGACACCACACATAACAACATATATGTGTAGTTAACACGCGGTAGCTAAGTGAAACCTTCATAAAAACGATAACACGTGTGATCAATACACTCAAGGCTTAAAAGTATTCCTCGTGTATCGATTCGTGACTAAGCTTTCGTGCAACAAACTTGTACCAACACTTTTTTAAGGCGAGTAGATTCCTGTTGACATCGCTCTAGACCAGTTGACTATGGGCACTGTTTATAAGTAACTAGCGACCCGCCCTCGCATCGCTTCGGTTTATGTAAGTTTTCTGTAACACCCGTACATAAAACAGAATTTATTATTCACAAACACATTCCTCTTGAATCACTCTATCCATAAAGAAAACGCATCAAAATCTGATGCGTAGTTTTAAAGATCTAAGCATAGGTACATAGGGACAGACAGACAGCGGGAAGCGACTTTGTTTTATACTAGACTAGCGACCCGCCTTCGCTTCGCTTCGGTTTATTTGAGTTTTCTATAACACACGTACATAAAACAAAATTTATTATACATAAAAACCTTCCTCTTGAATCACTCTATCTACTAAAAAAAAACGCATCAAAATCCGTTGCGTAGTTTTAAAGATCTAAGCATACATAGGGACAGACAGCGGGAAGCGACTTTGTTTTATACTATGTAGTGATGATGTCGCCTGCGACTCCGACCGCGTAGAAATATGTATTTATGTATGTATGTCAACGATTTATTGTACAAAAAAATCAATTGCATGTAGGTACCTAAATTTGTACATAAACTTAAGATTACATACATACATACATAAACTCACGCCTTTATTCCCAGAGTGGGGTAGGCAGAGCTATAGAATTACCAACAATAATAATTCTGTAACCACATTTTGCACATTTAGGCTAAGATATTTACCAGTGTATTGGTGACAGGTTGCAAGCCCATCGCCTAACAGTACTATACGCCTTTATTCCCTTAGCCGTCTCTTACGACATCCACTTAACTTAACTTAAGATTATCATGTGCAATGGCGAACTTATCCCTTTAAGTGTTTCGCAGTTAACCTAACCATGCCCAAATTGAAAAGTTATATTTGTAGATAGTTTGGGGAAAACTCAAGCTTTTCTAATTAATTGCCTACCTATAGTTATGTATATTTACTTCAAGGATAAAGCAACCACACATACTATTACCTACATGGGTAGTACACCACCATACGTACTATGTTCAACCACAGAATAGATAAAATAGGTATTTTATATGTCGCTGAGGCAAAGCTAAAGGTGACTCACTGCCCATTTACAACGCAACGAGGAAATCTATTAAACGTTAACTTACGTCGAAACGGGTCTTAACATAATAAAACATGTGCAAGTAATTTAAGTCACTTATATTATATCATTGTATGTACGTATGTAAACACTTTATACAAACAAAAGAGATAACAATTATAAAACAGACAAAAATATAACAAGGATGTACAAAGGCGAACTTATCCCTTTAAGGGATCTCTTTCAGTTAACCTTTGAGCGTTTGAGAAATAATTAATTTACAAACATTAGCCAAATAAGTACAACACTAAATGTAATTTCTATAAGTAAAGATCAATAAATAAGTTAAATTAACATAAACATATATAATAAGCAGAAAAAAAAAATGTTTAAGAGCAAGTGTCAAGCCAGAACTTCTTTAGTCTAGATTTAAAAGAATCTACAGACTGAGACTGCCTAATTTCAGGAGGCAATAGATTCCACAACCGCACAGCTTGAACCAAAAAGGATTCCCAAACCGCCTGAGTAGCGTGGTTGTTTTGGTGCTTTGCCCGTGATCCTACTGCGTAGTCCAGAATTAGTATCATAAATATAAGATTTAGGTTAGGTTAGGTTAGAAAATATAAGGTTTAGGTTGTTACTTGTGCATCTGCCCCCAAAGGGCTAAAACGCCCAGAGATAGGAGCTCCGCACGAGCGGAACTCCGTCGACCCTGTTTAATTTGATATTCAAATAGAAATCATTGATTAGTAGAACTACCTACGCGGTATGACCACGGGCAAAAAATTATTTTTTATGGCCGCTCTCCCCGATTTACTTTTTCTGAAAATTTTGAATGTGTATTTGCAAGTGTTGAATATTTATGATATGTAAAGTGACTCGTTCCAATTTATCATAATTTATTTAACGACCATTGGCTTTTTGTTTCATTTGCTAATGACATGGTAATATTAGACACAATTTAATTCGGAAAAAAGTATTGTTGATATTGTATATATTTCGACGACGCGGTTAGTTTGCTTGCAGTATACGAAGGCTCTAACCAGGAGTTGAACCCAGTACCGCTCGTTTTGTAAGGGTCACTCAGAGATGGGCATTATTCGAATAAATTTTTATTTGAATAATCATTCGAATAAACAATCATTCGCGATAAATTTATTCGCGAATAATTTATTCGCGAATAAATTATTCTACCACTTCTTCGAATAATAAATGAATTATTCTTTATTTTATTCGAATAAATACCACGAATAATATTATAGTACACTTTCAAATTTACCATTAAAATGCAACTGGAGCATATTTTAGGGTCTAGGGATTGTCTCGCAGGTAGCCAACCAGAAAGAGATGGATATATGAATGAACGAGATAACCACGTAACTCAATTTTCTTATCGGTTTGTTTACCCGTGTTCATTATTATTTCACAAAAATTAGTCATTCGCATACTTTGGTCTAAACCAGTCGCATCTCTGAAGTCTGTGTATTACTTTAACAAAAAAATGAGTGAGGTTAATGACGATGACGATAATATCCAGTCCAGCAAGGATAGCTCGTTAAACTCCACGGATTTGAGTGAAAACCGTGATGTGGTATCACAAGACCACACAAAACCACTATATATTTTTCATTTCTTTATTTAATTTAATACCCCTGTCGATCTTATAGCGATTGACTTTTAAACAAGGATAATTTATTCGTAGTATTTTATTCGGGAATGATTTATTCGTGATACAATTTATTCGCGAATAATTTATTCATCGAATGATTTATTCGCGAATAATTTATTCGCCATATGTACGAATAAGAATAATCATTCGGAAAATTTATTCGTTATTCGCGAATGATTTTTTTATTCTCAATCGTTATTCGTCATTCGAATAAATTTTGCCCATCTCTGGGGTCACTACCTCACTACTAACTAGGTTAAAGGCGCAAACACACAGAGAGCGGTAGCGCGCTTAAGAGAATTGTGAAGCAACGCTTAAATCGCGTGGCTTTGAAAAAAAAAATGCAAATTTGGTTTCGCGCGATAACGATTCTCACGCCCTATATCAAGTACGATTACCACGAATTTAAATATGTGGTTGCTATTACGAAAATCTAGGTTTGTACGCACTCAAAGGGTAAAAACGGGACCCTATTACTAAGACTTTCTGTCTGTCTGTCACCAGGTTGTACCTCATGAACCGTGATAGCTACACAGTAAAAATTTTCACAGATTACGTATTTCTGTTGCCGCTATAACAAAAATTACTAAAAGATCAAAAAATCATCAAAATCGAACTAGGTATTAGGGGAGAGAAAACGTTATGGCATTTTGCATGGAAATTTTCGGCTTCACAATACGACTAATATTACGTTTCTTCCTGAAACGATGTTTAGTGAACAGACACCGTCAACAGTGTCGCACACATGACACAGTAGATCAACATCCGTGCGCAAATTATACAGTCAACTACGAAACCACATTGTCCATTTTCTCCCTTTGTTTTCAATGGCAACTAGCGCAATTTTAATCTATTGCTTGTCACCATTCGCGCGAACTAAAATGTTGTACGTTAGCAACGACAACATGATTCAGATTTCTACAAACTACGTCGAACTTTATAGCACTGTGTGACAGATTTCAAAACACAATCAAAGCAAAGTCTTATGAAACAAAGTCGTGTCTCTCTGTATGTACGCTAAGATCTTTCAAACTACGCAACGGATTTTAATACGGTTTTCATCAATAGATAGAATGATTCAAGAGGAAGGTTTTTAGGTATAATAAATTCTGGTATATGTACGGGTGCTACAGAAAACACATAAACCGAAGCCAAGCGAGGGCGGCTCGCTAGTCTACACTAATATCATAAAGAGGAACGATCTGTATTTTTGTATGTTTGTAACGAATAAACTCAAAAAAAAACAGGACCGATTTCAAAATACCTTTCAACTTTTTTTTTTAATTTTGTGACAATGTCACACCAATTAACCTAGTCCTAAACTAAGCTCTAGGCTTGTACTATGGGTACCAGACAATGATATAAATACATATATAGAGAAATAAATACATAAATACATAGAAAACATCCATGACTCAGGAACAAATATTCGCGCTCATCACACAAATATCTGCCTTTACCGAGATTCGAACCCAGGACCACTAGCTTCGTAGGCAGGGTCACTACCCACTAGGCCAGCGCGTCGTCTAAGGCACGTCGTGACATGACAATTGCCGTGTCACTATCGGTACTGGCATGCAATGTAACGATGATACGGCACAAGTGCGGACCCACCTTAATTCTATCCGTCATATAATTTTAAACTAAGTTAAGGGTGTTATATCTTTTTTTTTTTACGTCATAGAGAAGATAAACGAGCACACAGGCCACCTGATGGTAAGTGGAAACTGTGACCCATAGACATTCGCATTCACAGGACTGCGATGCAATCCTAAGACTGCAAATGCGTTGCCAACCCTGAGGACTAAGATGGAATGCCTCTATGCTAGTCATTTCACCGGCTGTCTTATCCCCAAACCGGAACACAACAATGCGAACACTGCTGTCAAACCCAATAAATAAACGAATAAATACATACATACATACATAAACACACGCCTTTATTCCCAGAGTGGGGTAGGCAGAGCTATAGAATTTCCAACAACTCTAAAAACTTGTTGCCAATTCTGTAACCACATTTTGCACACTTAGGCTAAGAACAAATAAATAAATAATAAATAAACATTGTTAGTGGCTTGTTGACGGACACACTGACTGACTAAGGCCGCGGTTTATATAGAAGTGGCGTGGCGAGAACGTGTGACGGTGGCGAATAGTCAAATAACACAATCTAAAGCTTAATAGTACGTAGCATAGCGTCGCTTTTGTCGTAATCGTAAGGAGAATTGCGACACAATTATCCTTACGACCAAATCGACGCTATGCTACGTACTATTAAGGTTTATATTGTGTTACTTTGACTATCCGCCACCGTCACATGTCCTCGCCACGCCACTTCTTTATAAACCGCGCCTAACTGCACTAACGAGAGTTAAATGGCTCCATTTTAATGGATTTTAATGGACACAGGCAATTATCCACTTGACAGGAAGTCTGTACTATTTCCATTATCTGTGACTCTGCAATGCATTGACTAATTAATCTATAGTGGTCACGCTTATGACTTCGTGCACGTAGTCCCCCACTACTTCCCCTATTACTTCGAGTTGGGGGTCGATTTTCGAAGATTCAACCATAATGCGAAACAAGTCTCATGTAAAAAAAAAAACCATCAAGGATTTTGTTTCTAATCATATTTCACGTTTACTAGTCTTAAGGAAATATGACAAAGTATAATATATCAGTAAATCTTATGACAGTTTAGTATTATGCCATTATGGTGTCCAAAAGGTGATCGGAGGATAGATGGCGAAAGGTGGCAAAAAGATATCCACCACAGATATGAATAGGTACACATAGATAACGTACACACCTCAATCTGTATGAAAACCAACCGTGTCACACCGTCAGTCATCTTTGAGTACGCACTCGCAATACTGTTGAAATTAAATGAACGTAAAATGTTGCTAAGAGGCAATAACTTCCATCGCTAACCAGTAAAAACAAAAGTAATAGTAATATTGTAATTCAATTGAATTCCAGTTCGCCTTTAACTAGGTATTGGGTGAATATTCCGGCGTTCCAACCGCCGTCATTATTCTCTTCAACGTATTGACGAAAATAATGATAGCTACCAGCAACTTTTGATGTCTAAATCAGCGGACCCGGGGGTAGTATCCATGCCATTTAAAATAACAAGGAAGTTATTAAGTTTATATTGAAGAATATGCGAAAATAATAATGACGGCAGTTGAAACGCCAAATATTCACCCTATTAAGTTTTTACACTGTTTAATAATCCATGCATTAGTGCTACCTACATAAAAACATATGGAACCAGTTTCCACATAAATTTATCTGATTTGAATCTTGTTAGTGTTTTTTTTATATTCCTTAATTTACTATAGAAGCTTAATCTATAACTGCTTTGCACCTTTTTTATTATAAAATATAGCTATAGCTAGTTGTTTAAAAGTGGTCACAACCATACATATTTTTGCATTATAAAATTTATTGCGTTAGTCTCAGAGTTCAGAATCCTTTGACAATTAAATTGCAGTTAGCCACTTTCTTTAATATTATAGCAGCAGAGATAATATAAATTAAACACTTTTTGTAATGGAAATGGGAAGGCAAAAAACACATGCCGCCAGATGGTAAGTGACCATTGCATTCCCAAGACTACAATCTTAAGAATGCAGTCCTAAGACCGCAAATGCTGGTTGTAGGTTAAAGGATAAGAAGGTGGTAGTGTAGCCGATGGAGTTCACTCAAGGTCACCTACCACCTAACTAATTTAAAGTGTTACTCGGTCACTTAAAATTAATTTCAAGTTTCACATAGCAAATTCATTTAACAGCATTTGCTACAATACCACATTATTAACATGCATGAATAGGTATCACTATGTCAGCAGAATAAATAGCCTGTATAACTAAATAGAATAGTCATCAGTTAATATTAGTCAGAGAAGTTGCTAAGTCATTCGGTACCAATTTATTTACGGTAAAACCATAAATACACTAACTATGAGTCAGAAGAATGATGAATGATGATCCTGCTCATTTTTAATGTATTAAAAACACATTAGTTGTTTTTGGTATTCTAAGTATTTTTTTTAATTGAACACCAACAACCAAAGATTGCAAAGGTATAATGCATTTTCATATTTTTCTCTAATTGTAAAAAGATCTGCAAAAATAAGTCATAAAACCAATTCACACAATAAATGAAATAACAACACAATAGTTGTATAGCAAATATAGATTTCACATGAAAATACTCAGCATAACTTAAGTGTGACTGTTTCTTTAGTTATAACTCCTTACTAACCTCTTCAGTAACATTCTGCCCAGCCTTCTTCTTGATATCAATTAAGTTAAGCACGTTCCCCGTGTTTATTGTCACTTTAGACGCACTCTTCAGCATCGTGCCCGTGTAGATTATAATAATACAAACGAACGAAAAACTCGCGGCCTTCCCGCACCAAGGTTGCCGGTCTAATTTACTTTAAAAAAAAACTGAAAAGCAATCGGACGTTTTCAAACAGACTCCTAAGCGACCAAACGCTCCCGTCAACACTGAACAACTAAACCGTGGCCTTGCACAGTGAAACTCATAACTTTAAGCCGAGAAAGAAGTAGGAATGACGTATTGATAACAAATTATGACGAAATTTTGATATTAGACATTATCAACGCGGAATTTGCGTATCAACTGGCAATTTGAATCGTGTACAACGGGTGTGGTTACTTGGCGTGATATATATGTTTTATTTAGAAACTATTTTTGATGAATTTTGAAAATTGGGATTTGAGATTTTGACGTTTGATTGAAACTCTAAACGTGCTCGAGCTAAAGAAGATAAGGGTTCAGCAATTTTTTATTTAATTTTTTATTGTAAGAAAATGAATCCTAACACATGCAGTTAAGAATGATATTCTTGTCACCGGTTTATCCTACAATTTAAAACTAAATAGGAACATTTTTATGTAACCTCAATGTATTCTTCTTATTTCAGTCCGTCAGATCAGAACTTAAATACGAGCCGGTTTAACAGTGACTCGAACAACTTTCTTTTCTGTCTCTAAACGTCAGTCAATTGCAAAACATCACAAGACATATCCTATAATCTGTGACATCACATCCATTCTCACTTTGCTCTACAGTCTACGTTCAATGTGTCAGTACTGTCAGTCAATTTTGAAATAATTGTGGTCATTGTAGGTACTGTTCAGGTTCGATAAGATAAAAAAAATTGAGTAGGTAAGATAAATTAGTCGATTTAGTAAAAAATAATAGAGTAAAAATGGGTGTCGACTTTTTCGGATTCGCTTATGCCGCTACCGTTGCCGCTGGCGGCATTATGGGTTACGCAAAAGCAGGTTCGTATTTATTGTGATAATTTATTCTTTATTTGTATTACTGGAACAATTGGAAGTTTCTAGAGGTTTGAAAAAATTGATGGTCATGGTCTACGTAAAATTAATTTGTAAATGATTTAAAAGTATTTAAGGCTCCTTTCGAATCTTTTCAAAAACCTTTTTTTTTTTCAATTACCATGAAAGATACCATTTAAAATAGATTTCTATTGTTATTGAAACAAATACAAAATTTGCCAGTATAGGATAGTTAACCTATACTTGTACAGTGGTCATGGCTCTGAAAAACACCCGTCATTTTGAAAACAACCCTGTTCCATACAGCAGAGACTTCCTTATGATGTTAATTAAAAATTATTATTTATTGATTAATTTGTTTACACAACCCATTTATCGATAAATTCTCTGCTCTAGTATATTCATATCATTTAAATACATACTCATACTTGATTTCAATGACTTTGTTTACTACCGGACAGTTAGATAAAGTATGTAATATTCTAATCACCTCTTTGGCTTTGACGTTGTCACTTTAGAAAGGTGTTTTCATAAACAAACACAACTTTTGTTTATTCATTATGGTTCCAAGACGTCCCGCTAGTGAAAAATGTATACAGTCTTGGATATCTTCTTATCCAGATTTATAAAATTAACGCTGAATACATAGTATAATCTATAAAATACCTAATAATATTTAAATATTATTAGGTATTTTTGATATGTGACAGTTTAAACATGATGTTAAAGTGACAAGGTACTAAAGTGTTAACATATTTTTGACTTCGACTGTACATGATATTTACTAGACATTCTAAAGTGATTTTTATTCACCAGCTATTCTTAGTTATATTTTAGTAGTGATAATTCAAAATAAAAAATACTATTGGTATTTGTATTATATTACCCGACTTCTAGTGCCTATTTTGCATGTGGAAGGGATTAGCACATATGTTCAGTCAAGCCATCCTAACTCCTTGAGGAAGCCCACCAAACCTTTGGTGTCAATGATTGCCACGGGGATACGTCTTTAACCCTGTACTGCGCCACTGCGGTGCAATTCAGCTCTACTTGGGCGGCTGATTCTTCTGTCTCCATGCACGCACAGCACAAAGAACTGTCTGTAATGCCCACATTAACAAGATGTTTGTTAAATGGTCCATGCCCAGTAAGAAGACTACTTACCGCCTTAGTCGAGATTAGCTAAGTCGGAGGAGTGCCTTGGAGAGTCAACTGTTGATATTTTCTTCTTTAGTTAAAAATATTTATTAATAAAACTAATGCAATTTTTTTAACTACTATCGATGATTCAGTTTATCGATATCGGAAGTCCCTTACTGTCAAGAAAAAAATGCCCCAATTTTTTTTTAAAAGCTTGTATCATCCGTATTAAGCGACCTAATACAATACAATGAAAAAAAAACTGAGTTTTGAAACCTCTATGCTTTTGACCTATTTTTGGACCTTAGTAGGTACTTTATGCTTCGTTTTCGTGAAAAGATTTTCTCGGCTAACTATATATTTCCTCACTTCAGATATGTTTTAAGCACAAAAATGTTAAAATAATGGCTGATTTACATTGGTCGAGCAAGCTTTTGCTCATGTATGAGGATGCCAGTAGAAGTACCTACAGTCGACGCCATAAATATGTTTACACTTTAGTACCTCGTCACTTTACCCGCTATGACAATTTCAAATGGCACTTTAAACATGACGCTAAATAGAGAAGGTACTAAAGTGTAAACATATTTATGGCGTCGACAGTACATTGCGTCGTTACAGCAGCTCTCGCCTCAAACTTGAAAACCAACTCGTCAATGTACCTACTTCTACTGGCATGGTTTTGCTGGACCAACGTAAATCAGCCATAACACCCATTTTGCTCTACGGCTCGGCCAGATCATTGTGATTATAAATATGACATGAACAATGAGAAGTCAAGTTTTGAATCGCCATTGTTATCTGAACATAAATATTATCGTGACACAACCTGTGGGAAGGAAATTTCTTGAGCCACCTGTTTTAAGTTTTCTATTAAAACACTTATCTACCCATAACTTTTTTATATTTGTAAATTGACTTTGACGCTGGACTTGGAAACGCGTGGAACTAAGTAACGTGCTTCTGTTTAGTCCACGAGTGAATAATAGTTACATTATTGCCTATAGTCTATACTTTTAGGTATTTAAAAAAATGTAAACAAAACAACCACGTGATATAGTTCGTCAGCCAATAGGAAGCAGAACACTGATACTTCAAAGCTCGATAAATCAGTTTTTATTGCCTGATTTACAATGTCACGTGGTTTGGATTGTTTTAATTTTTTTTTAATACTTAAAAGCATAGACTATAGGCTCGGAGAGTAGGGTATTGCCTGATGAGGTGGTTGGCGGGCCGAGCCTTGGCGAGGCCTGCTTAAGTCCAACTCAGGCAATGCCTGTTTCCGCCGAGGCAGATATAATGCTTTTCTTAAACAATAACTTTTAATTTTCTAAGATAAATAATGGGTGTCCATTTTCATCAAAATCCGTCTAGCCGTTGCTGCGTCAAGGACAAACAAACACACAAACTTCCGCATTTATAAGTTTAGTGGGATCACATTATATTCATAGGATTGGTGAACTATGCACTGAATGTGTTAAGGAAAATACAGAATATTAAACATGATTGCATGTCTTGCTTATTTGCGATGTAAAGTAATGAAATTACTGCTAAAGCAGTTAATAAATTAACTTCCTTGTCTTTTAAAATTATGTAAATAGGCACTCAGATGGAGAATTTATGTTTGTTTAAAAGAAACACGCAGAAGAAAAAACTACAGGTTAAGCTGTTCAATATATTTGATTTCTAGAATACAATGGAATTATGCATTTCTGTCCGCATTTTGTTTCTTAGCAACCGTCGCACTGAGACCGCGGGTGTAGCGTGGCGTTGAAAAGGTTAAGTACACCGCCTCCGCTGTTAACACATTCACTGCCAGCCCACGAAATAAATTCCCAACGACACGCCAGCGTAGCGCCAAATAGTACTATAGTACGATGGCCAAGAAAGTGGTCTACCAGTTTTGACAAAAGTTTCTGTGAGATTTAACTATCGCTACGGTTGACACTTGTCACTTACGTAATATTATTGCAAAGGAAAATCGATCTTGTATAATGACGTGCAAATTAACTTCAACCGTAGGGTGGTAGACCACATTTTGGGCTGACTATACCCGATAGTCGGGTCGGGAGATCAAGACACGACCTAAATGTGAAATGTTGACATTCTATATTTTTTATTTGCTCTACAATAATTTTTTTGTTAGTAGTTCAGGGGTGTGATTCTCTTAAAAACGTGGTCGAACGACCGAGTGAATGACGCAGCACAGCGTGTTTAAGTAGCCCTGTCAGAGCGAACAAAACACATTTTAGCGCGTGCAGCCTAATACGTTCGATCTCATCGACAGAAACCATCCTGCCAAATTAAAAATGCACGCGCCAAAAACCACCACCATCTTATCCATTAACCTACCGCCAAACAGCAGTGTTCGCATTGTTGTGTTCCGGTTTGGGGATAAGACAGCCGGTGAAATGGCTAGCATAGAGGCATTCCATCTTAGTCCTTAGGGTTGGCAACGCATTTGCAGTCTTAGGATTGCATTGCAGTCTTTTGAATGCGAATGTCTATGGGTCACAGTTTCCACTTACCATCAGGTGGCCTGTGTGCTCGTTTGTCTTCTCTATGCCATAATAAAAAAAAAGTGTTTTGTTCGCACCGACGGGACTACTAAAACTCGCCGCTATGTCGTTTTTGACAGAATCACACACCTCTTTGAGGAAGGCAAGGTCCAGTAGCCGACGTGTCTCAAACACGATGATTATTAATAATGTTCCTAATTGGACAAAGATAACACACAACGTCAGACACGCTCGCCAACATATTGATAACACTAATTTGATAATTACTAAGTAATTAGCACATAATCAAAGATTTTAGTTTTCGTAGCAAGAACTTTTATGTCTTGCTACCGATGTAAAATTTTGATAATTAATAATTTACAGCATAAGTCTTAAGAAGACTCCGCATAATTGAACTCTGACTAGCGTTTAAAATGACTTGTAAAATACATGGATCTTTCAAAGACCCCTTTCAGAGAATCTTTCCTTCCTCCTTCTGTTAAATCTTACGCAACATACGTTTTTTTACGTGTATCTTACGATGTATTTTGCTGCCGTTAGGGTGGGTCGGGATTTCATTTCTCAATTCGTTTTCTTAGCAGTTGGACGTTAATTTGCCGGGTTACACATTTTCCGAGTGTCATCACCCGTGTCACGTTGGGAAATTTGTAACACGGCTAATTTACGTATTATGTGAAACTGCAAAACAATCAATTTCCTTGACTATACATTGCAAAATAACGCTATTACTCGAAAAACTAATTTAAGACCAAAATCCTAACCTCATCGGGCGCACATTCGTTGTGATTACTGCATTTTGGTTCAAGTGTAGGTATTTTTGTCAATAAAACGTACCCTAATATTACTGGCTACTCGAGTTCTCATTCATGTTTTTATGAAATAATGTTAAAATACCGAAATAATCAAGATGGGAACTGTCAGATTTTGGTCTTTAATTAGATTTTCGAGTGTCAAACTGTTATCGATAACAGGATATGGATATATGAAATCCCTAGTTCTATACCTAGCAGTGACACATTGTTTAAGCCTATAAATATAAATATAAGGGGACAATCTCACACCAATTGACCTAGTCCCAAACTAAGCTCTAGGCTTGTACCTACTATGGGTACAAGACAACGATATAAATACTTATATAGAGAAATATATACTTAAATACATTAGAAAACATCCATGACTCAGGAACAAATATTCGCGCTCATCACTAAAATATCTGCCCTAACCGGGATTCGAACCCAGGACCGCTAGCTTCGTAGGCAGGGTCACTACCCAGTACCCACTACGCCAGCGCGTCGTCAAACCTATATTATAATATTCAACTTTATAATTTCAGGATCCATTCCATCCCTTGGCGCTGGACTCATTTTCGGCTCAATCTTAGGTAAGTTTTACCCGACTGCCCAGGAAAGGGTAATGGTTTTTGACTTGCATGTAAGTAGAGCCCTAGAGCCTAAAATAATCTGAAATCGACAGTTGAGGCGTCTTTAGATTGTATTGTGGCAAAATTGTACCTGTACTAGTTATTAATTAAGTATCGACTAAGTTTTATCGACATCCTTAAAAAGCAATTTTTTCATCATAATTAATGTTCCAGTGTAGATATCTCTTTTATTTATACTTATCGCAAGTAGTCACATCAAAAAAGACTTTATCAAGATTTTATTTTACCACTTATATTAGTTTCGCCATGTCAGTCCGTCCGTCCGTCTACAGTTTTTTCCAGTTATTTGTCATGAATATACATATTAGTCACGCCGATCAAAAATAAAATCTTGTTTTTTTTTGTTTGTTTGTCTACTGAATACTTGCGAAATATATATATAAAATAGGTTTCTAAACTTGACCATTAATTGTTGATTGAAAATTGAATTTTAACGATGTCGATAAAACTCAGGGCCGTATTAATAAACTAATCTCAACTCTAATGCTCGTCTCGAGATGTGTCAAAAATGACAGTGTTCTATGGTTTGACGTTTACTTTGACGTATCTCGTGACGCGCATCTCAGCCAAGATGAGTTTATTAATACGGGCCTTAGTCGTTATTTAATTAATCACTAGATCAGATAAAATTTTGCCCCCGTCAATCCGGTGTTGGGTCATAAGGTGCTTTTTAGAGCATTTCTTTGGGTTATTTAGTGCTCCAAGATATTCGTATAAGAATACAAAATCAGTGCCGAAAATTCCGACACTGCAAGCTCTGACTGAAAGGTCACCTTAACCTGGTTTATATCTGTTCGTTACAGGTATTGGCGCTTACCAGATTAGCAGAGACCCGACGAACTATACTCTGATGCTGGGTACTACTACTGCGTTGGGAGGTCTCATGGGATACAGGTAATTATTATTTAGAAGCTTGAGTGCATATTATAAAATACTAGAAAACGAAAAGAAAGACTATTATCCGTTTGTTTTGGTAATGAACTAAACGTAAACAAAAACACCACAAGTAGAATGCTGATACGACAAAGCTCAAAAGAGTTTTGATTATCTGTTTAACAAAGCCTCGATTTGGTTTGTTTACGTTTAGTTACGTACCTAAACAAATTGAGTATAGTTTGTACTTGATAAAGCGCGGTCGCCGCTGACGAAGAATTTCGTACATTGACCTTTACTGTAGAGCGCCGTATTACTATGGGGAAAAGGTCTGTGATCCGGTTCTCTGTCGTTTGCCCGAAAGTCATTTGCCATAAATTCTATCACTTGCCATAATATTCATTCGCCATAAAGGCATTTTTTCTGAAATCGTGAACTATTCAGAATTGTTATAAAACAAACCTAACCTAACCTATTGGGCTCTATACGAAGGCATGTAAAAATTACCTGAAAGGTTTACAGTTTCAGAAAAAATGCCTTTATGGCAAATTAACATTATGGCAAATTAACATTATGGCAAGTGACACAATTATGGCAAATGAAATTCGGGTAAACGAAGTGATCCGCTGTGATCCATGATACCAGCGAGAGAGACAAGCAATGTAGGGTCAATGTACGAAATTCCTCGTGTACGGCATCTGCGCTATTACACCGCTATATTTGTATCTCTGTTAATGTTTAGAATAAATGTATACAAATAATTACTTCCAGATTCTACAACAGCAAAAAATTCATGCCAGCGGGCATAGTATTTGTCCTCTCTGTCGGTATGCTGGTGAGGCTCCTCACGAAAAACGTCACTGCGAGCCCTGTGCCTATCAAATCTGGTTAAACATTCAATCTTAAGCTGCAAGCGTTAACAGCGGTAGCGGAATCGTGCAAAGGACCAGAGGGCCCAGACAAGATGAACTACGTCAGCTAGCGTTTCTCTTCGTTTAGTTTTGAAACCGAACGCGTCACTGGTAGATCACGTGACTTTTCGTATCACGTCATCTACCAGTGACGCGATTGGTTTAAAAACTAAACGAAGAGAAACGATAGCTGACGTAGTGCATCTTGTCTGGGCCCTCTGTTTAATTTGACATCTTTCATATAAATTAGAACATTACAAAAGGTACGGCGCCGCGCCGCTACCGCTGCTAGCGTTTTTACGGCTTTTGTAATAAATAATATTAAATTGAACAACATTAGGGTATAAGAATAATTATTTTTCACTCATAATATAAAAAAGGGTCCCATTTAGACGGGTGGTATTTGTAGTTTATGTGTATGAACTAAGTAATAAATATTTATGTGTCATATAATTATTGTACTAACTTCTAATTATTTTATGTATATTTAAAAGATAACTGCTAAATGGGACACAATTCAGTGTTTTTTTTTTCATGTATTGAGCTACGTTAAGATTTAATATTATTTATTACTCTTAAGTATATATTCCTGAAAATTTGTGAACTAGTTAAGTTTTAATTTAGCCCAGTAATAATATTATTTGCGCTGGCTCATAGTGAAAAAAATGCTATTAATCATTAAGTCCGCCATTTGAAGTTGTTTTTGTGCAATTAAGATAAAAAGACTATTAAAATATCCTTTGGTTTGCTTATCTTTCTATGTGATATTTAAGTTTGTCAGAATGTGACAAGGTAGGGTAAATCGTCAATAACTGGCCACTTTGGAAAGTGTCATTTAGTTACTAGCCATCAAATTTCTTACTGACGCTGTTAGTAAAGGTACTTGGACAGCATTCCGGGTATTTTGCGGGTGGTAGGACCTTGTGCAGGGTCCGTCCGGATCGCTACCACCGTCTTATCCATTAACCTACCGCCAAACAGCAGTGTTCGCATTGTTGTGTTCCGGTTTGGGGATAAGACAGCCGGTGAAATGACTAGCATAGAGGCATTCCATCTTAGTCCTTAGGGTTGGCAACGCATTTGCAGTCTTAGGATTGCTCTGTAGTCTTGTGAATGCAAATGTCTATGGGTCACAGTTTCCACTTACCATCAGGTGGCCTGTGTGCTCGTTTGTCATCTCTATGACATAAAAAATAATAATAATAATAATAATAACTCAGGATCTAGGTATTCTAGTTTAATCCCAAAAATGTGAGCAAATCTCTTGCTTTACATATTTTATTGCAAAGTGGCCAGTTACCGGAGGGTGGCCAATAATAGGCGATTTACCCTATACTTTAATTATAGATCAAAGGAATTCAATATTAATTACGAAATTGCATTTTTTTTAACCTGTGTAGTTTGAGCTTTACGGCATTTAATTATACTTACATGACTTGTCCCTGTCACTCACACGCAAATATGTTGCTATCCTGCTTGAACTGAAACGTGCGCGACAGCAATATACATAATTGTGTGTAAGCGAAGGAGATAGGATCATGTATGTTGAAAATACGGTTAATTCCGCAATGTAGTTTTAAAACCTTTTCAACGCTATGTCAAATAAGACGAAACTCACATGGCAATGACAGCATAAAACCAGAGCGGATATCAACCCTACCTCATAGACGCTGAGGTCTATTTTGCGCTGGCAACCATAACGGAATAGTCCATTGTTGGTTTGAAGCAGTGGTCCGAATATCTGCCATGTTACCAAAGAAGACTAACTGCATAGTAATAGTATAAGCATTTTAAATTTAATGTGGTTACGAATCACTACATATTATAAAACAAAGTCGCTTCCCGCTGTCTGTCCCTATGTATGCTTAGATCTTTAAAACTACGCAACGGATTTTGATGCGGTTTTTTTTAATAGATAGAGTGATTCAAGAGGAAGGTTTTCATGTATAATAAACTTTGTTTTATGTACGGGTGTTACCGAAAACTCACATAAACCGAAGCGAAGCGAGGGCGGGTCGCTAGTAGAGTATATAATGCTTTGACTACTATATTGCGGTTAGCCGCCTTTTTTGGTCGGCCGGCATTCATGGCTTTGAAAAGGTGGGCCTTCGCATTAAACCCCTTACTAATAAACGTTGAGTAACGGTGGTATAGCTATACACAGCTGTGTCCTTATCTGTCAAATTCAAATGTCACAATGACAGATAATGACAAAACATTGTAAGTATAAATGTTAACTCTTTATTGCACATAAACAATTAAAAGACATGTTTGCATCAATATAAATAATGTACGTAGGCGAACTTATCCCATATGGGATCTCTTCCAGTTAACCTTGGAGTAGAATAAGCAAGGACAATGCCGAAGGATAGACAAATTAAGAAAATTTCAGGAAATACCAAATAGTACATCAATAGTGAAACAGGAAGAAAATAAAATATCTATAATATACCAATATATACTACCACACATACGTAAACAGCAGTTAAAATAGAACTATACCGCCCTTACTCAACTTTTATTAGTAAGGGGGATAATTTTCAAGTTATGCATTTACGGTAAACGCACAATGTTAGTTGTATTTTATTTATTATTTCTAGGTGACCCTGAAGCGACATGATATTTTTTATATTATGAGACAAAATTTAATAAAGGTGTTGGGACTGAAATGGTTTTATGTATTTATTTGTACCAGCAAATTACTTTACTGAACGTTTATAAAGAAATGTGAATCTTTGCACCTTACAATAAGGCTCACTAGTGGTGTTGCTTTGTAGGAGCTATTCTTAAGACTGCGCCGAACGTACGCCGGATGTACAGTGGCGCCCTCATTACTTTTATTGTGTTTTGGAATAAAATAAAGTATTTTCTTGAAATTGAAGGAAATGTTTTTGTACTACAAATGAAAACACATAAAGGGTAATATCATATAGTTTAATAACAACTCACCTTCGAGTTATCAACTTAATAGAAAAAAGTGGCCACCTTTTCCCGTTAAGCTGACTACTCAAAGAGTAATTGTTATTAAAGTTTGTTACGTATCCCATAAATTGTGTTTTTACTTGCACTACAAAAACATTTCGTCTGATTCCAAGGAAATTCGTTAGTTAATTAGAAAACACAATAATAGTAATGAAGGCGCCACTGGACGCTCGACGTTTGCTCGGCGCAGTCTTAAACAGTACATTATTGTAGAGGTCCGGAAAACAAGGGATTGCCGGAATTGTGGGTAGCAGGTCGAGGTCGACAAGCTTTATTCTGAACGAAAATGACAACTACATGTAATAAGCTTTAACTGCAGTTATACCCAAGAAAATTAGCATTATAAATTTAATATGTGTAGGTACTAATAGAGTATGGAATACTTTAACTACTGCATTGCAATAAGGCACCTTAAGATGTCATTTGATTTGTATCTTCACTGCAACACTTCTATGGTGGGTCAGGGTTCCATTTTGCTGATTATACCGACGGGGAATTTGTTAAGCAGTTTGATATAATACGTAAATTCGTCGGGTTATACATTTTCCATATTGTGTCATTATCATTAGGCTGCGTTTCCACCAGAGCTGTGCGAGGCAACGAAGCGGTGTTGCGAGGAAAAATCCACCAATAGGATAGTGAGGAAAACAAAATAATCCTATTGGTGGATTTTTCCTCGCAAAACCGCTTTGCTGCCTGACACAGCTCTGGTGGAAATGCAGCCTTAGTCGTGTCACGTCGGGTAATGTATAACACTGCTAATTTACGTATTATTGTCAAACTGCTATACAAATAATTTCCTTGACCGTACATATTGGTAGATGGGCTATAGTGAGTGTTTAAAATCAAACTACAATTCACTTTCATTATTTTCTATTTTTTCTTAATGTTTAAACAATTTTTGAAGAAACTAAAATAAAAATTATACATAAATAGTTGAACATAATAAATAGGTAGTGATGTATCGTTCACGGCAAGTGATGTGATAGTCGTAGACAACTTTTTAATTCTATGGTAACTTTTTTATTAAAGTACTAAGTGCCATAAATAATTTTTAGATGCTTAAAATTAATAAAAAAAATGTCTAAAATAATTTTAAAATTATATGATGTTTTTATCATGAAAATAGTTTGTTCAAAGTTTTAATTAGACTTCGATGTATGTTGAAACATAGTTAACGCTGCGAGCCAGTCGCGCTATAGTCATTTTTTAACAGTCAAATACATATAAAACTTATTACAATACCGATCTTAAAAGTAATTGTATAAAAGGCACTTCGTGGCAGTTTCTTTTATGTATCCTTATAAGAGGCTATTAATACAACCTTTTAAAAAGTAGTCTAAGGAGTATTTCTACAATGAATCCAAAAACCGATGTCGGTTAATCCATAAAAAAATCGTCCATTTTTACAAAATTATTAACCTAGTGTACTTATAGACTTTTAATATAAACACAATCACATTGTAATATCACACACAGTGTCAGACACACTAAAGTTTCGTCTTCAGACACTTATACACACACGCAACGCCATCCCACAACTATCCGAATATTTAAAATAAAAACGAGCAAATAAACAATCTGCTTGGATTTATTTATTGATTTCTATTCTTTTACGGGATATGCGTTCGTTTCACAATAATGTAGGTTCTATTAGAGGCTGGAATCGACTATCTCGATAGGCTAGGCTAGGTTAGGCATAGGCCACGACCTAAGCTAGGCCCAGGCCTGTAGTGGCATCCAGCTTAGCAGTCTTCATTGTTCGGCCCGCTCGTTCGCTAGTGGCGGCTGCTGAAAAATATTAATATGTATTAATATAATATTAAAGTATAGTTTATATTGTGTTTTCAATCGACATTGCACGGTTACGTTAGTGTAATATCGAGGAAATTGAATGCATCGCAGTTTGACATAACACGTAAATTTGCCAGGTTATTTATACATTTTCCATGCGACATTAGTCGTGTCAATTTACGTATTATGTGAAACTGCTAAACATTCAAAGTGATAATACGTTAAATTATTGCTTGGCATGATACAAAAGAGTTTGCGGTGACAGGTGAAATTACAATAGTCTTTAGTGGCAACACTGTCAACCTTGGCACCCGATGTTGGCGGATCGTGGTCCCAATTTAATTCTGACCCGCTCCCGCATTATAAACTCTCTGGCCAACCTATTCCAAGTAAGTAGTAAAGCTGGACGATAAACACTATGGGGATCGTCACCTTACGATCTTTTTTGAGAAGTCATTAAGTCAAAAAACATAATTTTTATTTTGCAAAGTTATATGCAATTTTTAAAATAGATGGCAGCACTTGTTAGGTTATATTAGATTTAGCGCCATCTATATTTTGTGTCTCATTAACTTGAATAAGTAAAGAATACAGTATGATAGTAGGAAAAATTCCCCATCTTGTAAAGGGTATAGCCGGGTAAGCATGGCGAAACTGCCCTTAGCGAAAAAAATAATTTCCTTTTACTGGGTTATTAACCTTTACATATGTAGTGCTTTCACCAAAATTTAAGCTTCAAATCCTTCAGGTTAAAAAAAAACCGTATAAAAAGAAATAACATTTTTATTTTATTTTAGCCAAAGTACTAATCCGATTTCTTTGTAATTTGGATATGTTGTATATACAATTAAGGTCGCTTTCTAAAAAAAAATTAATTAATTATCTCTTGAAAAAAATAGAAAAAAATCGAGTTAACAATTTTCAAAAAAATAAAAAAAATACGTGCGAAATTGCGACAGTTACCTAATTTACATATTTTATGTAAAATTTAATAATGTTTAACATATAATTTTTTTAATAACTAAAATCGGGATTAACAGTGTGAAAAACTTGAATTTGTAACATCCCATACATTCTTTTCAAACAAAATAACTTCTACGTATTACACTATGAAATTATGTTTCCAACGCATTTTGAATTTGGAACGCGACTTATTTTACTGAGTGCATACTCATGCGAACCTTAAAATCCGTGGCTGTATGCGGCTAGGGCTTACGGCATTCAGACAATAAAAAAAATAAAAAGGCGGGGATGGTACAATGGCACGAATTTTATACTGAGCGTTAACGATTGCGAGATGTCTGTTCCTTCATTTTTAAGTGCTCTGATTTTATACGACAAATATTATTTTGGTAAACGAACTAAAATTACGCCGTCTGTGTTATTGCTACAATTTGAATCGCTGTTACAACTGCGTAATAATACAAATATCGACGGTTCTGTGACTCAACCTCGTATATAGAAAATATCCAGTATTAACTGACACTCACTAAGTACACGAGTGCATGTGTCAGTTTATACTGGACAAAATTCAATATGTATAGGATATTAAAAAATGCGTACTCCGTAGCCGTATATATAGCCACAAAAGCAATTTATAGTGCAAAACGTCACATTTTAAATTCAAATTCGTTAAGATAGCGTTCAAAATATACTTCATTCATTTATTGTCAACTTGGTTTTGCTTGTATGAAGATAAAGTGTTATGGGATGTCACAAATTCGATTTTTCAAACTGTTAATCCCAATTTTAGCTTTTGAAAAAAATATATTATGTTAAACATCATTAAATTCTACATAAAATATGTGATATACCTGAAGGATTAGAGGCTTAAATTTTGGTGAAAGCACTACATATGTAAAGGTTAATAACCCAGTAAAAGGAAATTATTTTTTTCGCTAAGGGCAGTTTCGCCATGTTTACCCGGCTATACCCTTTCTTTATCTAATTGAGGTATTATTGTCGGCGAATCCAACAAAAATCTACTGTTCCCGACGAACCAAGTTGAAATAGTTTTTTTAGAGTGGAACTGATACGGTCATATTGATGCAAGTTCATCCTGGAAATTAGGAGGTAACACCTATTCAAACACAAATCTATTTTATTACGAATTCTTGTATGTATGAGTTAAAAAATCTAGGTTGGGATGTAATCTATAAGTTTATAACGTAAAAATGCACACCAGTGACTTTTCTCGACACATTTTTATCTGCGTATCTATGGAGACGTCCCGTTCTTTCACACGCAATTAGAGTAAGACCTTGTTGGTTATTTGATGTTGCCAATTATAAATAGTAAAAGTCGAAAATTACTGGTGTAGCTGCAGTTTGAAAAAATCCTTGAAAAAAATAGGTATGTCCATATTGAGATTCGGTGTCAAATGGTGGATAGCAGAACGAAATAGAATTAGATATATACATGTTTGCTATTCTAGAAGTTTGTAAACTTACTTAAAATATGTACAAATATTAAAAACATGACATAGAAACAGAATAATGTTAGGCTACACAAGTCGTATTCTGCGAATGTTAAAAAATGTTACAGGAGCCCATGGCTGCGTTTATCGCGTGATACATTTTGGATAAGGCATCCGTCACCTTCGGACAGGTAAATAAGTACACTTATCAAAAAGCGACGGATGCTTTATCCACAGTTGACACGCGATATAGACGCAGACATACTAGGCCCGCAAGACATTCATTTATTATTCGCAATCCTTCGAACTTTGGCGATTTCTAAATAACTTTCGCAGATAACGTTTTGCATAGCCCTACTGATAAAGACAAGTTATGTACAAACATGTAGGTAGGCATTCACAATGTAATGTAACAATGTATATGAACGTAATGTGGCTGATTATGTACACGATTGTAATTGCAATTCGACTTTACATTTTACGATTGTAATCATATTAGATACAACATAACAATGGTAAATATCGAACTGCAATCTTTAGTTGCTGTAGTTTCCAAATGAGTAAATAGAGAAGACAATGAACTATGTAACAGAAACTTGTGGAGAAATTCGAAAATTCCGATGCCTTATTCCCACTTCACACATGACAAGAAAAAGAAACAGGGCTAAAGTAATTTCGAACTTGTATTTTGAGAGTAGGATCTGATGTGTGACAGAAGAATGAGTCCAATGCTGCCAGATGAAACTCGTTCTTACCAATAAGTGTTATTTGGCACTACTGTCGTACGATCTCGCCTGTCGTCAGGTTCCTTTGGTACGAGAACAAAAACCTCGCCGGTTCTATTTGTACTTGCTGGACATTAGCGTCAGGCCTTATCGAATTGTCGCTCGATTTCGCTTGCGAGTAATGCGTCCCGAACTTGTAACTCGACCGCACTCCTTTTTCGTACGGATTCTTTGTCGTGGAACGTCCGAAGTAATTCTCGAATTCGTCTTTGCTGTAGAATCCACGCTTCGGCTCGCTTCTGTCGACATTCGTCGTCCTCGAAAAGAAGTCGTGGAAATCGTACGGACTTCTTGTCGTCGATATTGAATACTTGTTTATCGATGGTGGGTAAGTACTACTCTGGACAGTGACAGCTGCTTTTGTTGTATATTCTACGGGCTTGCTTGTTGTGTAAAAGAAGTATTTGTATGGGCTTTCTGTCGTTGTTGTCGTGGTATATATTGAATTTGTGGTCTTGTAAGTTTGATACTGTTTGTATGTCGTCGATGTACTAGGTACGATTGGCTGTGTCGTCTCTTCGTAACTATTGTAAAACAATACATATTAGTTCATATGTGCGTATCGATGTGAATGTGTTACACATACTGACTTGAATGAGAGTGTGTGGGTGTTCTCATTTTAGTGTCAGCTCTGTGAATATTGTGCTTAAGTTATAAATATAATTAAAAAAAACACTGTATGCTTCTAAATTATCTAGATATAAGTACTATGTTTGTAAAATCTTGGTTATAGACAAGTGGACAATATTTAGAAAGCCCGAAAGCTCATTACTAAGAATTTACTTAACATATTTAACGGTAGTATAATTATAATTACTTAGGAAAACATTAAATTAATTTAAATAATTAAAAAACACTGTTGAAAATCGAGTTCTGTGGGTATTTACTAAATTATTCGTGTACAGACAGATTCTAAACATTGTTGTTTTTTTTTATATAATAATCTTTATGACACAGACCTGGTAATATTTCCGTAGAACGGGCTCGTCTCGGGACGCACGTAGCTCGGCGTGTGTTGAGAGTAGTCCGGTATGATGTTCTCGTGCTCCGTTATACATCTACCGTTTATGCAGTACTGGAACAAGGAAAGATACGGTAATTAGTTGAAAATACCTATCGCTCTGTCATGTTCAGGATGGTAAAACAGCTTGGTAATACTAGTACTACAGTGCTCGGCCGGTAAGATGTCAATCCTGACACAATGCACAACCATGAAGTTCATAAATATTGTCAATATTGATAGGAGAGAAACAATGTTGTTATTACTGTCCCATCACACGCAACAAATAACTTTAGCGTTGTTTTCCTGCTGACAACATTATAAATATTCAGAAACTCCTATCGACCGGGCATTTTACAGGCATTCTGTCGTAGTTCGTAGATTCGCAACCCATTTGGTATCTCATAGCTAAAGTATTCATACTGATCCAGAGTTACTTGCCCGTTCAAACTGACGAATTCCGAATCAAGCCCTTCTCAGGTCTCTATTCCTTTATTTTGGGTTAGCCTAGATCCATTGCCACCCTACCCCGAGATCTGCCACTATCCTGTACCCCCTACTCCTAAGCCAATAAACAGTATCTCAGATTCAATTACCAAAGTAGATTTAAACCTCTGCTTTTAGTAATAAGGTTGTAAAAGCTACAGGAGTTTTATCCGAGATGCTGCTTTTAGCTTAGCAAGGCAGTATATGCAGGATGTTGACTAGGGAATGCAATTAACCGGTTATTAGCCGTTTATGTATGAAAATAACCGGTTATAACCAGTTATTTGCATTCCCTAATGTAGACTAATTGAATGGAATGGATGGTATTACCTGTCCGTCACCACACGGTGAGCCCTCGGCTGCCGGTCGGTACGCGACGCAGTACCCACTAGCGGAGTCGAAGCAGAACAGCTGAGCGCACACTCGCTCGTCCTTGAAACACGCGCTGGAAAGGGTGGGCACAGATTATACAAGAGTAAGGTAAAGCTCTATGGTCAATTCTGTGTTGAGATACGACTAAAGAGCCAGAGGTCCTATTTTTAAATTCGAACTTCGAAATTACGTTAGCTCCATCCTGTCATTCTTTATTCGAGAGAAAGGGGTGCAGCTAACGATTTTCATAGTAGGGCCTCAGGTAAAATTTAATGTAGGTATACCTACGCAATTTTTGATTATTTTTTTATTAATATGGGGTTCAAGCACTGTAAATATGTTGACGAGGTCGAATAGTTAAAGAGAATAACATGGCAAGGCTAAGTTAAGTTCAGCTAAGCAACCATCGAAAAGGGTAATAAGCCTAGGTTGTTTCTTTTCTCATGTCTCATCAAAATGTTCGTGTATAGCCATTTATCATGATGTTCAAAAATACCTGAATACGCTCTAATACCTTTTAACTTATAATTTGTAGATGAGGATTATTTCGTGCTTAGAATAATTGACACAATTATCAACGTCGCTAAGTGAATAATAGCGTAACTTTTGAAGCCAGTCGGTTTATCAATGTGTCTCGTTACCTGGTGCCTCTATCCTTTCGGCACTGAGCGTCGAGCGTCAGTAGCCGGCCCGGCAGCACCCGCGGCAGCGAGTCATCCTCATGCGGCGAGTTGTATAAACACGTCGCCGTGTCTCCGCTGGAATACAATGATATGAGCATATGATTAGACTGTTACAACGGAGCAACCTGTAGATATAAATTACGGACGTGCTAAGGATATACTCGCCTGACGACCAGACATCAAAATTTAGTGAAAATAATTAATGTGTTAAATTGGTTGATTTTTATGTACTTAAAGTACACGGGTTATGACGAAGATAGAGAGAAGCGAAGAATTACTAGAAGGACACTTTCCAGCAGTACCTCATCAAGATGAAAAATATTTATATTTAGCTACCAAGTACCTACACGAAAGTGAATTAATGCCATAAATGAAAAGCATGTAAAAAAAAAGAATTAAGACGAGTTTTATTAAAAATCTCGAAATCTGACATAGAAATTGTGAAATGCAAAATTATGAAGGCAACTTGGCTTTGTTGTGTTCCCATGGGGAAGAAAGACCAGCGGCCATCCGACCTATGTAGTCTTTGGGTTTGCAACGCATTTGCAGTGTTGAAGTTGCAATTGTCTATGCCTTAAATCCCACTGTCTATCATGGCATAAAAAAGTATTAACTACTTTGGCTTGAGATCTACCGGGTGGTGGTGAAAACTGACGACTTACTTTAAGAAGTGATGGAAACTCTGCACGCTGCACGGCGACCACCTGAACCCTTTCTCCGTGTGCCGTAGGTCCGACATGATGAAGCCGTCCTCCCATCGGCATTTTTCAGCGCCCGGTCCTCCGAGATACGAAGGAGGTGGACTTCCGTCGTGGACTGCTCCTAATCTGTGGCGGTAAAATAAAGCAAATTAAAAATCAATAAATTACTGTCAGTTACATTTTTTATGTCCGGGAACATAGGCAACTACCAACAACTATCTATTATAATATCATTATTATGATAGATATAATCAAATCAAATTAGAGATGTTTTTTATATTAAATTATGAACACCTACAAGAAATTATTTGTTAAAAAATCTCGTTTTAAAACTAGAATAAGTACAACTGACAACAATTTTGTTGTACTTTCATAAAACCCTGTCATAATAACATGACAGCGTTAACTGATTAGCTTTCCGGAACAGGGTAGGTACTATATTATGTATAGTGGCTCGAATCAAAAAATCAAGTTTGCGACTATAATTGTAAGAAAATAAACCACGCACAAATGTCCGACTTCATGGGCAGCGACAATGATGCCCGAGAAACCACCGGTGTCCTCGATGATGGCGACGGAGTTGACCTTCTCCAGACGCTTGTTCACGACGCAAGCGCCGCCGACGTACGCAAAGCCTGAGGATTTAGCTAGTTAATATTCGATACTGTTAGGAGGTCGTGCTGACTGTTACATGTTCTACAGTGCTCGCGTATATAAAAGACGCGGTGGTTAAAATTGGAACTAATCTACTTTACAGCCTTTAGCAAATGACAAAATGTATGTAATTGGTAAAAGGTGGCGCCACTGTCTGTGTCTCTTATTCGTACGCGTACTTTACGCGTACGTTCGATCAAAGTAGCAGATAGATATCTGTGGTTGAGTTCTAAATGTATATAACAGATGGCAGACAGAATATATATTTATTTGGTGTTCTGGGTTTAGGTAGTTTCGTTTGTAATTTTAACATAATTAATGTAATTAATGTAATTAATGTACCAAGAGTTTTGAAAAAGTCCGGGGACTGTCCGAAGTGAAATTGGCATCACGATTGAATTTACCCTAAAAATAAAATAATATTACTTTTATTTATTATCTAAATGAAAGTCAGCACGATGTAGGCATAGGTACTTAATTAAATATGTATTGTTTATGATCTAGGAGCGTGGAATGGTTGTAGGTTGAAGACAGTCGATTTTTAGAATAAGCTACTTAAATATATTATACGTACTTACAATTTGGCGAATGAGACAGTCGAAGATAATATAAGAATAGGTATTTAATTTACTTAAAGATACTTAAAAAGATACTTAATAATAAAGTGCAAGATTATTGAAATAAATATGTTAGTACATGCATAAGCTCAGTCAGGTTATGGCATAATTATACACATAGCATTAAAATTAAAATATATGTACAGTATACTGGTTTGTGTCTTGGTTATCTGTCAAAAATGTCAAAATATTTCAAGAAACGTCTACTTAGTTTCCCGCTATTTTTACGGGTCCGAATTGAACAACTGTCAGAATGAAGCATGACGGTAAATTGACGCCTTAATTCGAATCGAATGCGATATCTTACGCGTTCCGCGTATTCAATGACCCCGTGTCATTTAACTTTAGTAAGGTAGGGCCGACTGGTCCCTATCCTTACGCAACTTTCTTACTGTAATAGCAGAAGATACGTATTCTACTGATCTTTTGAATGCCGTTGAGTCAAATGTCAAAGATCATTCTGCGGTCAGCTGCTTTACAGCTTTCAATTAATAGACTATTTTGTTTTGGCGTGTTTATTCAAGTAGGTCAATAATCCATTGGAACTGACTTCTGTTGTATTTTACGACGTCAGTCATATTATGTTAGCGTGCTAGTGTTGACAAAGGTTTAAAAGCATGTTGTCCCTTCTTTACATTAAGCTAGATCCACAATGTAGAGGTGCTGGGAAGAACATTAGATGCTGCTAGTGTTGTCATATCGTCAGCTTCTAGGTAATTAGGTAGTCTACATTGTAATTATTTCTTTAGTCTAGATATCTAGAAAGAGACAAAATATGCTATCAAAACTAAGATAACTTCTATCGCGCTAACAATCTTGCTCTGTCAGGGTTTGACAAAAACGTCATATTATCGTCTGACCATTGCAGTGCTATTTCATGCTCTCAGGTTAAAATCAAACGTTATAAAATATTTTCCCAAAATTGGTAAGTAAATATACCTAATACCAACTTACAGCTGCTTTGTAATGAACTATAGAAAGAAAATAAAAAGTAATTCAGTTAAAACAATGATCAAATGAACGTGAGAGAAGAGACGTCAATATAAAATATGAATTTTGAATCTAAACTACTTACAGTACAGTCGTATGATCTAAAACAAAATTATATACATAAAAATCATTTACTAAATAGTTCTCTACTGATGTGCCTAGAAGAATGAACTGCTGCGGAAAGACAGAATATTATTCACAAGGTGCTTATGACTCGGATTGAGGTAGGTTGGGTCCAAGTGACAAAGGTGGTACAGTGACATGGATCAAAAGTGACGTGTACATAGAGGTGAGGGACCAAATGAGTCAGGTGTGCTTCGGGAGGATCTTTTAGGTTTTTAACACGCTACCTGCTGTCCCTCTATTGCACGCGTCATTCGCGTATTGTCTTCTGCACATGTCTAGTCTGAAAGGGCACGAAAAGAAAACTCAGTAAAACTTTCACAAACACCCTAGCGTCTGGTCATACCTAAAACTTGAACGTGTTAATCTAACGTGTCTCTCATTCAGCGCCATTACCAAATCCGTTACCTCTTAAACACTCAAGAGCAATAAAAACAGTCCACCTTGTACGTAAATGTATTCGTACATTGACCCGTTTTCATTGCCTTGAAATATAATTATAAATTATGAAGCGTTTAATTTCACTCGTAAGCTGTTAATGCCGCGCCGTTTGTCAAAACCAATTGCAAGTTGCTTAAAGACCTCTACAAAAACAATTTACCAGCGGTGCCTTTCGTACAGCGACCACCTTTGCGTCGACGGCACATGTCATATCTGTTGGTAAAATCATTTTCAACGTCTTAACTTAACTTTAACTTTAATCGGTATTTAAAATTGTATTTAATAACCTTATAATTACAATAATGGCGCCAAATTGATTGTTTAAAAAGTTTACTTACCTGACATCCTTGGGTGTCAAAAGAAGTGAAATAAAATGTGTATAGTAAAAAATACATTTCAAGATATAAAACTATAATTAAGGCTATTTATGTTATGGAAATGAAACTGGTTTTCTATCAAGATCATGGACATGGTCAAAACCAGTATCGATCAGAATAATTTCTTGTGGGTATGTTTTTTCAGTGACAAATTATATTCAATTTGCTAGTAGGTTTGACTAATAACTACTGTAATTAGGCTGGAATTGCATGTGTCGGTATTTTTTTCCGTGACACAGATTGCGACCGTAACAAAGATTGGAAAATAAAACGAATTTTACGGTTTTTTAATCTTCACAGTTGACAGTTAAGAAGTAATGCCAACATTCAAAAAATCGCAAGTCCGAATTATACTTACTTCGTAATGGCGACGGCGATATCGTAGACGGGTAGCCTGCGCTCTCTGAACAGATACTTGCCCATGTCAGTGAGCGCGGCGGCCGAGTCGATAGCGTCGCGGCCGACTCTGTTTCTTTCCAAGTAGGGTGTGGCATCACGGCCCTACAGACAAAATGAAAACCATGTATAAAATTGTGCTCATTGATGGCTCATTGATAATGAAATCGACTCAACTCGATTAAAACGTGCTGAAGTGTGAATGTACGCATAGGAAACGCAATTACTTTTTAAATGCTGTTTTATAAATACTCGTTGAAAGAACGCCAGTATGAGTGAGACCTTTAGATGAATTTACCATCGGGAATGACACGCGATAAACGGGTTCTTTAAATCAAGTTTAATACATAACAACCGTCCTGACCAACTAGATTCCCCTCGCCATAATATCTTGTGCAAGGCTTCATTATGAATCCAACTTAACCCTACAATGCATACAGTGACAGATATGTCACAACCAGTTTAATCGTTAGTAGTTAAAAATAATGTAAAGGCAGCGACATCTTTTTTGTATAAAAGCAAACCTAGAGGGCACTATATAAGTGTAACACAGTAACAATCCACTAGATGGCATTGTACTTGAAATTACCAAGGGATTTATACAAATGTTGCTGTTCTCCGTGAACAATGGATTTATTTCATTTACATATAGCAATAAAAAAAAAAATATATAATCAAAAATCGAAGAAAAAAATATTTTTATGTGTGAAAATGTTTGCGTAAGTATGCTGTAAATATTATATACTGTCAATGATAATCTATACGCCTATACACAGATTTTTCCAAACGTTCCAGATCTGTCACACCATGCATCGACGGCGTGTCCAAACGTTCCATATATGTCACTGCATGCACTAATTTTATGGATTTTTCATAGTACATGAAATATTTTACTGTCACATAATGTGAAAAATGTGAAAATACTAAGAGAAATTTGTTCATACAAATACAACAATTATTTCTAAAAGTTTAGAGTGTAATGAAGTATAAATTAAGAAATTGTTCCATAATAATACGATAATGTAACCCAAACCTTATATCATGGTGTGCCATAAAACGGTTTATTTACATATCCTGCGAGAAATACTAATAAAAATGGTTTAAATAATGGAAACTAATACTATTTCTCTAAGTTAAGAGTCTACAGAAGTTTAAATTAAAAATCGAATTCATAATTAAATATCAGTGTAACCGACACCTAATTGCATGGTGTACCACATATCGTCGGCTGTAGGTTCAATTATGGTAAGGGACAAAATACGACTTTTTAGGAGAGCCCGACAAAGTTTTTTTTCGGACTAAATAATTCATAACTTTTTTTGTAACAAACCTTTTTTGGATCTGATTTCACTTATAATCTTATATTTCAAAGCTCTATCTTTTTATCTAACGTTAGTTTAAATAATACAGTTATTTTAGAAAATAGATGTCCCTTACACCAACCTATTCCGTTAGTACTGTCCTTTACATCGAAGTTTTCTGTAGTCTCGTCTCTTACGTGAAATTGACCTCTCCTTTAGATACCACGGATTAATGAAAAAAAATAGTGTAAGGGGCTTTTTGGAGAAAAATGTACTGAAGACGTAATAGTGTAAAGGAATTTTTGAGCAAAAACGAAGAATTAGTGTTTAACGTAAAGGTATTTTGAATCTTGAAATCGTTATTGAAATTCGTTTAAAGGATGATAAATTAATTGCAAGTGTGCGTGCACATTTTGCGCGTCCCTTACATACAAAAATTTCCTTATATAAAAGAACATTTTTAGGAAAGGGAATAAAACAATTGTTCTTAATTAGATTATTTTAATCAAAAATAAATGGTAATAAGTTTTAGGTACGTATAGTAAGCAGTTTTTATCGTTTCCCGATGACTTCTATAACTACCTACTAAAACAAACAAGTGTAATCTTATTAAACTGAATTTCGTAAAAATACACTTATGACATTGTTTATTATAATTATTATATTAGGTAGAAATTATTGTTTCAACAGTAAATACTTATTTTTGAACCTTAATACTAAATTAAATGGTAACTTTTACCTTCAGCCGAAAGGCTTACTGCTAAATAATCTTTACTATCATTAGTATCAAAAATAAACATCATCCTATAAATAATTATAATCATTGAGATCAATATTTACTAAAACTAAGATCAATAATAATATTTAAAAACTGTGTTATTTTATTCACCAATTGTAGTAATTCCTGTCAGCGTCGAAGCAAACGGTTTAAATGCTTTTGTTTTTCCATTTTTATCACATAATTTCCCTAAAAATTATAAATCAATCCCGACTAACCGGCAAGTGAAAGCGCACTGACTAGAGACTTGTTTGATGCCCGTGCATAGATAGATTAGGCACTAATATCATTCTCTCTTTCGCACACATGAAGCCGTTGCGGAATAGAAAAGGACAGCATTAGTGCAAGCACGTGCTCTTCTTGCGTTGTGAATGTGTTTGTAAATAAAGGTAACAAGGATAATATTTATACTTTCTTAGCAGCAAATTGGTGTAACGGACAGCAAAGCTAATGTGATTCAAATAAAATTGGTGTAACGTCGGCATCCGTTTAAAAGTATGACAATGCAAATTGGGGTAAGGAGCAACTAATTCATTATTCATGAAAATCCATTTGATGTATAGGTGTTATTTAGTTTTTAACGTCGCAAAGGCATCAATGTAAGTCCAGTTTTATCAAGTTTTCTTTGAAAATAAACCATGTAAGGGTAAATTAGTGGTTTATGTAGACCCTTACCTTATTTAATTTTGGTAGGTGCTGGCAATTACACCAATTTCGAGTTGATATTTTAAATATTTGTTTAGATACACTATTTTTGTGCTGCTAATTTGACGAAAGACCCTAAAAAGTCATTGGGGTAAGGAACATTTTTTTAAAGCTAGAATTTTTTCATATACACCATTCGAAAGAGAAAAAAAAACTGAACAAAACTGTATACTCAACTCATTTTGCGTGTTTTGTCCCTTACCTTAATTGAACCTACAGCCGACGATATGGAACGGATTAAAAAAAGTTAATTTCTCCTGAAATATTACTTATATATTTTTTTCATTATTTTTTCTCTTAACTAAGCCCTAAATAAAACCACATATATTTTTTTCACACAAATAAAAAAACTCATGCATTGTAGGGTTAAAACTTCACACCACATAAAAAAACTCAATTCATAATTTTGTGATAATATTATATTAATGAATTAAAACACAAAAATAATAATAACAATTAGTAGTTTATCAATTATTTAATCACATTACTAAACGTTTATCATTGAGTTTAGTTTTGGGCAGAATGACTAAAACCCCATCGCATACTTCAATCACGGTGAAAAAATGTAAACGTCAAAATCACGAATTGGCGGTATTTTCCAAACAGAACCGAAATTGTAGAGAAAAAGAAGCCTTTGCCTTTGTCAACATTCAATAAATAATTTGATAATGGCTAACGAGGCGGTTTTGAAATATTTAGTGGACACAAACCGGCCATATTCATGCGCGGACGTAACAGTGAACCTTCGTGGCGCTTTCACGAAATCCGCCGTTCAAAAAGCGCTTGATTATTTAAGTGAAAATGGCAAAATCCGTTGCAAACTATACGGTAAACAGAAAGTTTATGCCGCTATACAATCTGAAATTGTTAAAGAAGAAGGTGACACTGAAGGTAACTAATTAAATTAATTGTTGAAATCATTTATTAACTCAAGTCAGGTTGAGTCTTAGACATAAAAAACTATTCCAATATTCTTTCAGATTACGACGCACAGTTCAAATTGGTTACTGATGAGTTATTAGAAAAAACAAATGCATTAAAAACTGCAGAAACCAATCTTAAAACTGTGTTGTCTGCCCCCACCACTGATGCAGCCAAATCCCAGATAGAGGAGCTTAAAAAAAGATTAGAAGGCTACGAAACCAAACTGAAAGTGTTAAGCACTTCTACTAATGTGATAAGTGCTGAGGAAAAGAAGGCTATTTCGGGTCAGCATGAGAAATTATTAAAGGAGTATAAGTAAGTACATAACACATCCATACCTACTTCTGTTACTGCGGACGGAGTTGCAAACAAGAGCTAGTTAAAAATAGCAGTTGACAAACACTCCTCAAAATATTTGCATAAGTAATTCTTGTTAATTCATACAATGTTAACAACAAAGAAGCAATCAACATGACACATATTTGTATCCATGCAATGTTAGTAAATTTTTTTTTCTTTTTTTTAATTATTTGATTTGATTACCTACTAAGGCTGGATCACAGTATACACTCTTTCAACCTGCCAAGTTCCATCGAGCAGCCAGCTAGATATGTTTTGACTAGTTTTAATAACTCATAGCAAGGTTAATATTAAATTGTTTCTGTTTATTGTGAATCAATTACGTCATCACAAAGGCACGTACAACATTCTTATTAATATTAATAATATTGCTATTTTGTCATATGACTAAGAATAATAAGGAACTAAAACTATTATCTTTGCATAAAATTTTTGCATCTTTGTTCCTGGAACAACAAAAGTTATAAATTGAATTATAACTTTATCTGTTTTTAATTTGTCCTTACGGTTAATTAGTATGTTAATGATTAAATTAATGTTCAAACTGTGATCATAAACATATTGATTTAATTACCTAAGTATGAACGGCGGTTGCTTTATTCGGAAGTATTTTTTTAATTTAAAGACGTCACAGTTCTTGTGAAATGGTGGGAAGGAGGAAAAAATATTATTTTATCTCGGTAAAGATCTACAATAACATTGAAATTGAGAGATTTGGTTTTTATAACAGATCGTTTATTATTTTTTTAATGGTGATGGTAAAATTCGGTTGTTATTTGCGTTTTGCTGGCATCTCAAATCATACGGTTTTATACCTATGTAAGTACTTATAGGAAAAAAACATGGGAAAGAAATTTTGATTGATACTGTAAATTTGTACTTAATTAAACCATCACTTAGGAACCCATTTATTATTAGTGTTTATAAATTTGTTTTTGTCTCTTTGTATAAGTAACTTAAAAATTGGCAAAATGTTCTATAGAAATTGAACCTTACCACTCTAACAATAAGGTTAATTTATTATTCAAATTTAGCACTTTGCTTGTATTTTTCTTTCAGGCATCGTAAAAGAATTTCCACAGATATTATAGATGCATTATTGGAGGGCTATCCGAAGTCCAAGAAGTGCTTGTTAGAAGAACTTTGTATCGAAACTGATGAAATGGTCAATTTCAAGTTGATGACTTAGATATTAAGTAGACATGTAATGATACTTGATTGATGTAATATAATAAATTATAACTTTATTAGTAACCATACACTTATTGATTAAAATTAAACAATTTAGTACTTTTAGTATTTTAAAAAAAAACGGTGTTATAATATGGCCAATCCATGAAACTTTACTGTCAATCCATTTGACGTTATAAAGGTATTGCAACTAATAAGAATTAATAATTTTCTTAATTCTCTAATTAACAGTTTCAATTGTATGATAAAAAATCTGCACATGGAAGGTCTAGAAGAAAAATGTACTAAGCGCAAAATTCATCTACAAATGTAATAAATGAGTAAGCTTTACCAATAGCTTTTAAAAGTTTTAAATCCATAGGTCACTGGTTCATATCCGGTTCGAAGGACCAAATTACATGTTTCTGCCAATGTTTCCGTTATGGTGACAAAACATGTAAAACATAAATTAGGTTTTAAATATTTTTATTAGGTACGTGAACAATCTACATGGCAAATTTTTATTTACATTCTTTATTCCACCATTTTGACGTCCCCATCAAATCTTTCTACTTTTAATACCAGCCAGCATGCCAGCCTCAATATTATATAAATAAAGCCTTTTTGTTCGGTTCGAACAAAGTCAACAGATAATAAATCATATTCTGCGTCCCTATTGGCCTGTCATTCCAACTTATAGTCTGTGGTAGCGTTCAGGCCTTACCCTAGATATGATGATACCGGCGATGGATATCCGTATTCTAGGGCCCTTCAGCAGCTTGTAGCGCAGGTCGACTCCGTTCCAGAACGACACGAAGTAACGCTTGATTTGAACGTTGTCGCCGTTATGTAACCTGGAAATAATAAATGTAGTTAAAAATTTATTATTATTATTATGCTAGCGAACGCTTGGCTTCGGTTTATGTGAGTTGTCTGTAACACGTACATAAACCAGAATTTATTTTAAATAAAAACGTTCCTCTTGAATCACTCTATCTATTGATGAGAACCGCATTGAAATTCGTTGCGTAGTTTCAAAGATCTAAGCGAACATGATTTGTTAGATGACAGTCGCCTTTTTCCCGGCGGTATATTTTCACAGTCGTGTTTTTCTAATTCCCAAAATCTAATTTGACACGGTTGACGGAGCTCCGCAAGAGGAGCTCCTATTCCCGCGTTATTTGGCCCTCCGGGCCTACTGCAAAACTAACATGACCTATAGCTATATTACGATGTAATCACTTTTGGGAATAAGTGCGACTGGGATAAAATCGAACTAATTTTAGGTGTCAACTAGAGTTTCTGAACCAAAATAAACAAGTAACACCACACAAATGTCAACCACTTCACCCACTGACTGCCGAAAGAAAATCGTGGCTCGCTACTCGTGGCGATGACAGACGTACGAAACAAGACGAGCTACGAGCAAAATTCAAACATGTTGGATCGCCGAGGAAGTTAGAGTTTGACCAGCGAGTCGTGACACAAGCACTTTTTTCTAATTCTTCACATGGCAACAATTTTACCTACGAAACAAGCTGTCACATTATGCGTACCTATCCAGTTGTTATGCATTTCGTGTTACCAGGTAGTGATATTTTAAATTTGCCCCCATTTTGTTGTGTCACCACTCACTGGTCAGACCTACTTCGGATGACACACGGGCGAGTAAGATTGCCGAGCCGCAAGTACGCAAACTTACTCGACCGTCTATCACCTGCTTAATACCTATGTACAGAAAATGACTGATGCTATCCGTCATCGTCATCAGCTTACGTCAAGCCTACACAATGTTGTCTATTTTCGAAAATAGCTTGCACGTATTTCCATTCTAACCGCAAATAAATCCAGTTTACAAACACACCTGTTTGAAGCATATCCTTAACGTGTTCTTTGGGTTTCTCCCGACCACAGACCACTTACCCTATAGACTCCGCTTCGGAACAGTTTGTCTAGTATCTCATTAAGCCAAAATGGCGGGGCGCGGGGGGCGGAAAGTGCACCGTGATTGGCTAGTTCAAAGTCAACGAATAATCAAGTGTGCGCGTCGTGGTGCGCGCCAATAGAAACATGGCAACCAATTAGTGTTCTGTGAGCATAAGCATGGCTTACGGGGGCGCCTTTGTATGCGGAGTCTATAGGGTAAGTGGTCTGTGCTCCCGACAAACCTCTCACGTTATATTTAATGAAAACACGTCATTGTGTTGTGATGAGTTATTATTGTTAAACGAGCTTCTAACCGCAAACGTATAGCTAATGAGGTGCTTCTAAAGTTTATCAGCTTTTGGGGTTTCATGTATCGCAGTAAATTTGAGTTTGATTTAGATACCTACTTTTAATCGTTAATTTATATGCATCAAACCCGCCATCTTCCTTTTTCGATGAAACAACGAGAGACTACCTAATATATGCGGCCAGTTGCAAGTGCAAGTGTGATAGCGATATCTATAACGCTCATTTGATATAATTATTGAATTATATGTATAACAACATTTAATATATTTAAATATGGTATCATTAGTTACATTCATACTTAGGGCTGATTTTTCAATCTCCAGATAACACTATCTGTCAGGTAAATTGTAACGCTGTCCTTATCTTTCTTATGACAAAGAAAAGGACAGAGCTACAATTTACCTGACAGATAGTGTTAACTGGAGATTGAAAAATCAGCCCTAAGTATGAATGTAACTACTTGGAAAAAATGTTCTGCCCCCTATTTCACCAACCTGACAATGACAGGTGACATGTGACATTTTAGTATACATGGCGCAGCTTATATCAAACCAAGTGATATATCAGCGTGTTAACTTGGCGATGTAAACCGAATTGTCACCTGTCACGTGTCATTGTGAAGAGGGTGAAATAGGGGGCAGGTAGTTCCATTACGGAAATTATTATCGTTGATTGTAACTATTAGGAAAATAAAGTCCATCTAGTTCCAGTTTCAGGGTCCGTCCGGATCGCTACCACCATCTTATCCATTAACCTACCGCCAAACAGCAGTGTTCGCATTGTTGTGTTCCGGTTTGGGGATAAGACAGCCGGTGAAATGACTAGCATAGAGGCATTCCATCTTAGCCTCAGGGTTGGGCAACGCATTTGCAGTCTTAGGATTGCATTGCAGTCTTGTGATTGCGAATGTCTATGGGTCACAGTTTCCACTTACCATCAGGTGGCCTGTGTGCTCGTTTGTCTACTCGATGCCATAAAAAAAAAAAAAAAAAAAAAAGTTCCATCAATGGAACTAATAATCTCACTGTCGGAATAGACCTTAACCCCTACTCATCCCGTGTTACGGTTCTCGAAAATGGAATCCGAGATGAAAATCTGACAGTTCCCATCTCGATCTAGTTATTACAATAGTTCATCTCACCTGTATCCATCATAGTCAACGATGACGAGTATCTCAGGATAGATGACGTACGGGGCGTCCCGCTTCCGCCGCGAGTGGCCCGTGGACCGCTTCGTCCTGAACCGCTTCGCCAGGTGATCCGGCTCCATGAAGGCTGTGGGGAAAATTACACCTCATCATCTGATATGTTAAAATCAATCAAGCCGTGTAGGCTGCACGCAAAGTGAATGGAATAAAACGGAGTGAGAAGGGATTAAGGAGTGAGTAGGGCACAACGTAAAATGAAGCAGATGTTACTAATTATAAGACTGGAATTATAATCATGTTCGCAGCCGCCGGGGTCGACTGCTTTCACACCACCATGAGCCAGCGGGCCGCGTCCCTGGTGCGCCGCGTGCGGACCAGCCCCAATATCATCCTCAGCATGATAGGAGTAGGTAGACTGCCCTTACATGCGTCATTGTTGTGGGCTACATGCCCTTTATAATTAGTGTTATTTGTAATTTTTTACTAACAATTAGGATTAAGGAACTACTAACAATATATGAGTGTAAATTTACTCGAAATAAATGATTTATTATTATTAATATATTATAATATAATAATAAATAAATAATAATAAATATAAGGGGACAATCTCACACCAATTGAACTAGTCCCAAACTAAGCTCTAGGCTTGTACTATGGGTACTAGACAACGATATAAATACTTATATAGAGAAATATATACTTAAATACATTAGAAAACATCCATGACTCAGGAACAAATATTCGCGCTCATCACACAAATATCTGCCCTTACCGGGATTCGAACCCAGGACCACTAGCTTCGTAGGCAGGATCGCTACCCACTAGGCCAGCGCGTCGTCTCCATATCCAATAGACGTAACGTTATTGTCCATTTAATATGTCTTATTTGGTCTTATTTGTAACAAGTTATGACTTATTTTAGGTTGCGTCCCACCCACACCAACTTACTCACCCCTTAATCCCTACTCACCCCGTTTTACGGTACATACCTCTAGAAAACCATGACCCTCCTTCATATTCAATCCAAACATTCAATAACTTATGAATGAAAATGTACCGTTATAAATAAATCATACCTAATACTATTTTATATAAAATGAATAATCGAATTGAATTGATTATCTACGATAAACGGATGTCGTAATTTATAACGATATAACATCGTTATCATCAAATCTCATCCGTCGAAAAAGCATCACATTATTTTAATGGCAAATCTCAGAAATATTTAGTTGTTCTCCCTTCTAATGTACATAAATTCCGTAGAATAGGTATTATTTTATTCTTATTCTTATTCTAACTTAAGACTGCACCGAGCAAACGTCGAGCGTCCAGTGGCGCCCTCATGACTAAGTATTATTGTGTTTTCTAATTAACTAAAGAATTTCCTTGCAATCAGACGATACGTTTTTGTAGCGCAAGTGAAAACACAATTTATGGGATACGTAACAAACTTTAATAACAATTACCCTTTGAGTAGTCAGCTTAGTGGGAAAAGGAGGCCATTTTTTTTCGTTAAGTTGATAACTCGAATGTGAATTGTTGTTAAACTATGTGATATATTATAAGTTGTGTTTCTATTTGTAGTACAAAAACCTACCGACCAATTTCAAAAAAATATTTTAGTTTATTATAAAACACAATAATAGTAATGAGGGCGCCACTGTACATCCGGCGTACGCTCGGCGCAGTCTTAAAAGGTCGGCTGGACATACTGTATACATAGTATTACATACATACAACAAAACATTACTCTCCTTTTTGTGTAGTCGGGCTAAAGAGCATAGGTACTGGCATTTTTTTACAATTTAAATCTAAGATGGTGAAAACCGAATGAAAATCTGTTCAGAAATTTTCGAGATTAATGCATACATACAGACAGACAGACGCTATGGGAATTGTTTTATAATATGTATAGATAATCGAATACTTAAACACTCGTGCGTCCGGCACGCGTAGAGCACAACAAGAAACTTGTCCAATAAAGGACATTATGCATAATGTGACAACCTGACGCTTTCGAAGACACGTGACTTGAGAGAGCACGTGTTGTTAAAACGGGACAGCAGAACCGGCATTCTCTTGGAAACATCGCTCTTGAGTTGGCTAGACAATAACTTTTTGACCTTCGAGCTCGTAGGTATAGCGTCCAGTGGCGGTATCAGCATATTGGTTTTAGAAGAGGCTTGACCCCACTGTGAGTTAACACTAAATAAGTTTGAGTACTTAAAGAGTTCAATTTGCAAAGTCGTTATTTTGCTTATGAAGACCAAACTGAGTAACGAATGAGTTAAGTATAGTAGAGATCCGGTTGCCACCTTCAGACTTCGACATCAGATCACTTCTTAGCTATCATTATTTTGCATTGTCATCGGGTTTACTTAATGTCACATATTTCAGCCTATTCCATTAAGACTACGCCGAGCGTACGCCGGATGTACAGTGGCGCCCTCATTACTTTTATTGTGTTTTCTAATTAAATAAAGAATTTCCTTGGAACCAAACAAAATGTGTTTGTAGCGCAAGTATAAACACAACTTATAGGGTATATCATATAGTTTAATAACAATTCACCTTCGAGTTATTAACTTAACGAAAAAAAGTGGCCACCTTTTCCCGTTAAGCTGACTACTCAAAGGGTAATTGTTATTAAAGTTTGTTACGTATCCCATAAATTGTGTTTATACTTGCGCTACAAACACATTTTGTTTGGTCCCAAGGAAATTCTTTAGTTAATTAGAAAACCCAATAATAGTAATGAGGGCGCCACTGGACGCTCGGCGTTTGCTCGGCGCAGTCTTAACGGATACTTGCTTTTCGGAGGAGGGCTTGTGCCCCTTAGCAATATATAAACAACGATAAGCCATATTATATGACCTGTTAAAACCTGCCCTTTTAATGAAAAGGATAAAGCTACAAGATCCATATATGACTGTCCCTTTCAGTGCACGTAACTTGTTACGCTTTAGCACATAATACGTCCTCATTGTGAATATGATTCACAATAATTAGAGCATGTGATCCGTATCACGCAGAAGTGGACAAACAACTAAATCTGTTTGATCATAACCGACTTTTTTAATCGATTCATTAAAAGTGCGTGTTTGTTCCTACTTTTAACACGCTTATCGTGTCATTTAATACGCACTTGCGTTTTTAATCGAATAATCACTGAACATGCGACGGCTGGTTTGTCGGAATCGAGACATCGACTCAGTTTGCCTCGTACAGTGAAACTGTGGAACTAACTCCCTTCGGCGGTATTTCCCCCAGTTATGAGTGTTAAGAAAACAGCTTACACATCCCTAATTCCCCGGCAACGCACCGACAACTCTTCTTACTTGCCATTAATCAAGAGGGGAGCACCAAACAAAGAGTTGCACACCTGCAATTGATTATACAACCCCTTTGTAGCCCATCCACTGTCACACCCATCGCTACCAGGCGCCCGAATTAATTAATTATGATAGTATGGAACACTAAAAAGAGGGATTTCGTTGCTCTATAAATTGCAAACCTATTTCCGTAGCTATTAGTTCTCCGTCCATAAAGAAAACTCACATAAACCGAAGCGAACCGAGCTAGTTCGCTAGTTTAATATACATACATACAATCACGCTTCTTTCCCGTAGGGGTAGGCAGAGACCACTTTCTTCCTGAGTAGGTGGGTTTTAGTTTTTCTCCTAAGATTTTTGGCATTTTTTCCTGCTGATCTACGCATGTTATTTATTATTATATTGAATTTAATATTTATTGTTTTATATAATGCTAGATTAAGTAGTACCATTGTAATATGTTAAAAATTGACTGACTGCTGAGTTTCTTGCGGCGTTTCTTCTCAGCAGTGTCTCCTCTTGGGAAGCGCTGGTAGATTCTGGACGTGTAAAAGTGCCCGTACGGCCTACTTACTGAATAAATGTCTTTTATCTTTTTTTCACTTGCTGCGATCCTGACAAACTTCCCTCGCGTCCTCCGCACTCATCTGTCTATAGGCAGTTTAATATATTCGGGTTTAACCACAATTAAACACAGCTCCAACCCAAAACTCTAACAATCGGCAAAATCAATAAATACATAAGTTACGGAGCTAAATTTAAAACCGCAGCCATATTAATTATCTTTCTTGACGACAAAACCAGTCGCAAAGGTCATCGGTGCGAGTAACGCCCATGAAATATTAGGCTTATAATTCCATCGTCCATTTTACGTTGCGAGAAAATGTAAAAAAAAAAGCTTTGACATTTCGTGTTGCCATACGTGCGTTATGCACACGAGCCAACACTTGCGGAGTAGTACCCATAATAAAGGGTCTTCAGAGGCTCTACTTTGAAAATGGAAGTTAGAAGTTACATTAGCTCCGTCCTTATCAATCGTCATTCGATTCAATCGTGAGAAAGCGATGAAGCTAACGTAACTTCGAACTTCGATATTCAAATTAGGGCCTCAGAGCTAGGACTATGCAGAGCGTCCAGTGGCGCCCTCATTACTATTATTGTGTTTTCTAGTAAACTAAAGTATTTTCTTGAAACGTAATGGCTACCACAGACTATCAGTAGAGGGAGTATAAAAACGGCTAATAAAATAGTACTCTTCGCACCTGTTACAAATGCCCTTCGTTAAAAAGAGTCGTCTAAATATGACCACTTTCGATTGAATTTCAAAAGTGTACCATTTTTTAGGTGTTAGTGTGTCACTCTGCATTAGCGTGCGTAAGTTTGCAGTCAGGGGTGTGATTCTCTCAAGAAGCAAAGGTGAACGAATGCACGAGTGATGTCCAAGCGGCGAGATTAAGTAGTCCCGTCAGTGCGAACAAAACACATTGTAGCGCGTGCATTTTCAAATTAGCAGCATGGTTCCTGCCGATGGGTCGAACGTATAAGGCTGCTTAATTGAAAATGCACGCGCTAAAATGTGTTTTGTTCGCACTGACCGGACTACTTAATCTCGCCGCTTGAAGATCACTAGTCGATTCGTTCACCTTTGCTTCTTGAGAGAATCACCCCCCAGTTATGTGCGGTTTATCAATAATATGGGCTACAAGTTGTGTTGTACAGAGAAGAAAAAGGTGATAGGCTTGACATTTGGCTACACGGAATCTATGTTTTCCTACATCTATGAACTGACAGGCCGAGACGGACGCGGCTATTGGATAGAATGAGAAATCTATATGCGTCTCTCATTCTAACAGATAGCTGTGTCCCTCTCGGCCTGTCAGTCCGACTGATAATCTGTGGTAGCCATGAGGATGGTGTTTGTTGTACGAATGAATACACATTTTAGAGGGTTTCATATACTCTCTTGTAGTTCTAATACATATACAGGTATCTTAATAACAATTGAACTATGACACTATGAGTGAGAAACAACGGAAAAAGGTATTTTTCCGTTAAGTTTGAATGAAGATTGGATAAGTCTGAGTTGGACTCGCCCACCGAGGATTCCGTACAAAGCAGTACCTATAAAACCTTTACATGCAGGTTAAATTAAATGAAAACTAAAAAAAAAATGCTTATACATTTTTCACAGAATTTTTCACGGTATTTTCGTTGATTTCTCACATTCTAAAATTTAAAACAATTCCTCAATGAACAAGACAACTATTTACCTACCTAAATACCATAGACAACGTACTAATGAGTCAGCGTCATAGACAAACAAATCGATCACACATACGCGTAGGCATTCGCGCGGAAACTGGTGTCATTACCATAAATATTATAGAGCCAACGACAATCTATAAACAGCCGGAGATTGTCGTCAGATTGTTTTATTATCTTTAAGTGATTTTACCTGCACGATGATACTTTGAATAAATTATAGTCGTAATACAGAGTCGACAGGCATTATACACTAATTCAACATACAAAACCTACGAGACCCCGTACAAACATTCGTTTTAATTTTCGAATGACTCTACGGATAAAAAAATAAACTTGGCCATTATGAAAGGAACAGCGTGATGGCACCAATGATGGACACTTTTAGGCAGGCGCCAGTAATGGACACTTTTAGGCAGGCGCCAGTAATGGACACTTCACTCTTAATTCAAATATCATACAGTCCTAAATTGACTGTTGAAAAACAAATGAATAACCCTTATCTTCTGTAAAATAAGACTCAAGTGTCCATTATTGGTGCCTTGTCTACTACTAGTTCCATCACCTTAATCTGTATCCGAAATTCGTTTTAGCTTAGCAGAAAAAAAACAGGTAATTGTTTTGGTTCAGTCTAGTTCCTAAATATGTGTACACTTTAGTACCTTGTCTATTTAATGTCACATTTGAACTGACATACACGAAGTGTCACAGCAATTAAAGTGACAAGGTACTAAAGTGTACACATATTATTTATGAACTCGACTGTACAAACAGAAATTGGCTGTAATTTATTTTGGGTATTTTATTTATTGTCATACTAATTTGACTAATTTCTGATATCAACGAATGCTATTTCATTACGATTGCTAAGATTAACTCTAATTGGATACCTAATGTAGCTTTAATATTAAAAGCGAGCGTAGATACAGTTGGCCTTATAAGTACCTTGGAACGTAAGTATCTTGTCGTTTCAACGCCTTTATCATATTAGTAAATTCAGTAGTTCAAGCATGACTTAGGTATATGGTACAACCTAGAAACTTCAATTTTAAAAATAATTGAAAATTCGTTAAGTGCATAAACAGATCATCACGTTAGGTCGATTTTTAAAAGGTCGAAACTTCATTCGAAGATTAAAATAAAACGTTATATGATTTATTTTAAACTGCTTGCCTGTTTTCATAAACTCGATCGGCTAAGTTAGTTCTACAGGAGTTTTCGGTGAGAGATATCTTAAAACTTTAAATTCAGACTTAGATACTTTTGTAAATATTACTGTGTTTGTAGGATATCAACTGGAATGTTGTGGGGATTAACGATAAACGACCTCTACGTGAAGGAATTCCCGGACAAAGGCTATATGGAATAAATCAGAATATTTTATATGAAAAACTAAGCAATTAGCCTTAATAAATACAATACCAAAGACAAACCGATCAATCAAGTCAAACAAGAACCCACAATATTCTAATTTGCACATCTCTACACGTGACCAACAGATGTCGCTAAATCACTACCGCAACTATCTGTGACACATCTACAGATACAAAATGCAGATACAACAAAAACAAGAGGTTGTTTTTAATGCAAGCTACTGTTAGTGCAAGTTTTAATGAGTAAATAATTAATTTATCAACGATTAAATCTAAATAACTTATTTCAAAGGCAATGTTTTGTTATTCATAAATTATTCATATTTATTCAAGTGATGAATTAACTTAACCTGATTCGTTATCTAACTTTAATGCTTTGTGAATTAAATAGTTTAATGGTGTGGTTGTCAAAATGGCCGTTTAGCAACGAATAAATAATTCGGACGGACTGTGTAAGGTTGCACTAACCTGTAATTTAATTTGGAATTATTGATTATTGGTACAGTTCGCTTCTGGTTATGGTGTAGCATTATAATTACATATATCATGAGGAAATAGCAATAACTTAATACCTTGCACTCTTAACTTTTTATAATGCCTATGAACGCGCAGTTTATGTTATGATACTTATGATTGTCTTACAGATCAAGTGTGACATAGGTTTATAGAAATATAACTTAACTCTTGTATTATACCTACTCGTAGTACGACTATATTGCATGTGCGTCCGGTTCAACTATGTCGGTCATGGCAGTCTTTTTTTAAATATCTTCAAAATATACCAGTCAGTTGCGGATATGTACACAGAACTAACGGGCACGAAAAAAAAAACTTTTCCAAATTAACAGAGTACAAAAGGTACCTATTAGGACCTTGCTAATATTGTGAAAGAATAAGTTTTAATTGATTTTTTATAAACGAAATAATCTCGATAACAATGTTTACCTAAAAACGGCTTCCCATTGGTAAGCGCTTGATAGCTAAAGTGTGCTTAAAATATGCTTAGTCTTTATCCATCATTGCGAAATTTGAATTTGTCAGAAAGAGGCAAAGAATACCTTAGCAAAAATAAATTTAGGAGCTGTTGCATTTATGAAAGGGGTCAGTCTTTTTCTGCATTACTATAAAAATAGTCACATATTCCAAATGAAATGTCATCTAACCTTGGACTTAGGTACTAAGTTAATAAGCCAACCGTACATTCACAAGAATTCGATGTTTACTCGCAAACAATAAATTAACTTTGTAAATTTGACAGTTCCCCAAGGCGCATTATGCAACAATTTCAACAAAACCGTTGGCAGCACTGAATACATTATTTTGGATACGCATCAGACTCGTAAATTTGGCGTTTATTCAAAATTTATAATGCCCTACTAAGGACAAGGTGGCGATATCTCAGACGTAACTCCTGTAGCAAGTGCAACCTTATTACTAACAGGAGAGGATTGAATACGCTTTGGCTTTTGAATTTGAGATACTGCCTATTGGCTTATTTAAGCAGTATAAGTGTCGATTATAAATAAACAGTCACGGGTTTTCATTGTAGAGGTACTATAGAACCCTGTCACAGAAAAAAAAAGATTAATCTCGATGTAATTTTCATCTCGAGACGTCGTGACAGGGTTTAGAACTTTGTCAAACGAAAGCGGCAAGTCACAAGGAAGCATTCCTATGAGACCCTATTTGATATTAAGTGATAATGATAAGTGTTTATTGCCATCCACTTAAAAATAATTGAAAAGCACTATCGAAATAAAAGTAGGGTGATTTAGCCGGTTTTCGTCCAGTTAGTGGAGTTGCCAGCTTTGGAGGACCCAAATAAAATGTTTAAGTAATAAAATGTAAATGCATTATATTTATTTTTAGTGCTCATATACTCTATTTTAGGTTTAGATATAGCATGAAGTTGTAATCTTAACTGTTTTTTTTATAAAAAATGATAATGATGAAAGTATGGATTTTACTAGTTTTCGTCCGAAAATGTTGGTTTCCGTCCTAATGTTATCTAGTTTTCGACCACTGTATTTGGGGTATAGTTTAAAGCCATCAAATCAAATACCAGACTTTTAGGTAGCAGTACTTTTAATCAACAAATTTCACATTTTGGTTTTTTAATTGTTACAGGACATATTCGCAAATAATTCGTAAGGTATATATTGTGGCAGGAGTGGATGTGGATGAGTGGATGGACTCTTCGGAGTAAGATGCAGTTTTCTTTCTTGGATTTTTTCCCAATGAAGTCATCTACAAAGAAAATAACGAGCTATAAAAAAAAACTAAAACTGAGCTATAAATAGCTTTTCTTTGTAATTGGTTTTTTTTTTCATTTTCTAACAAAATAAATATTATTTTAAAGAGAAACAAATAAAATAAATTTTACTGTCCGAAAACTAGTAAAGTGTATAGAAGCAGTTTTTAGTTTTCGTCCCCTGCAATTCAAGCAAATGGACGATAATATAATCAGCATAGGAGTAGTTTTTAGTTTTCGTCCACACCCATTAAAGCAAGTGGACGGAAATATATTCAATATTTACAACAGTTTTCAGTTTTCGTCCACATATTCAGGATATTATTTTACCCACGCAACACTGACAAAAGAGTGGACGAAAATTGAATATCGAATCATGTAACCACTAAAGATCATTTCACATTAAACACAAAGTAAAATCTTATACATTGTTGGATATTTTCATGATACCAAATATCATCTGACATTTTAGTTTTCGTCCAGGCGGACGGAAAACTAGATTTTTTGCAGTTTAGGTTATTTAGTATTAGTCCGCTAAAATTTTATATGTTTACCGTTAATAATATAAGTTTGCGACATTAATTTAAGTTAATTATGTTCAAAATAAGTCTTATGCACCAGAACATTTATCACAAACGCGTAAATAACAGTAAAAACTCACCGTGAAATCTCTTGCTGGGACTATTTTTCGAGCACCGCGATGACATGCTCGTCGCACGAAATCAAACCGACAAATGCCGTATTTTTTTTTAGAGTCTCAACGCGTCCTGTAATATTTTTAGGTTGGTAGGAATGATGCTTTGTTACTAAAGGGCGCGACTAGTTCAAACTTGCGCGATGACAGCTTTTTGTATATCTATTCTGTGCTTATGATCAAAACTACTCTGTGTACTGGACGAAAACTGGAACAGGACGGCAAACCGGCGAAGTCACCCTACCTAAGTATTTTTTCACTTCTTATGCTCTTAAAATGTTACTTTAGTGTCTGCACATCGGGACTAAAACTCTTTATTAATGTCTAGGGACTTAAGTAATATGATGGAAATAACCTCAAAATGACAACTGTGCAAAAATATAAAAATAACGATATAATTTCGTGAAACATGATTAATGACTAAGAAAATGAATCTATTTAATTATATTAATGATAATTCATTTTATTATGCATGGCCCAATTAGTTACAAAATAGTTTTCAAGTTTGAATCTGTTGGCTAAATATGCAAGCATTTAAAGCGTGACTTTACAACAAAAGAAAAACCGCGGAACAATTTTGTAAGAAACTTTGTTATAAGTAATCAATATTGTCATTTTGTTTATCTAGAGGGTCGTTTTTTTCCTCGCATTCAAAGTGAAAAGTAGAGTGTTTAATGCGAGACTAAACAACCATAATGACAATGACACTCGAACTATAGCCACCCGCGCTCCGCTTGAATAGCTAAACATCTCGTGTCATTATGGCTTGTTTAAGTCCCTTGTTGAATAATCTACTAAAATAAAAAACCGAAATGCAATCGGTCTTTCCATTACAAACCAATACAGGGGCGAAGACTGAATTCAAATTACCCCTCTTTTTTCGTTAAGGGTAAAGGGCACTTACCGTAGTCACTTTCGTGGTCCCCAGTGGCTGGTTCTCGTCTGATGATGACATGGTGGGCGCCGTCCAGGGCGCGCAGGAGCTGCTCCTGCTGATCCCTCTTCCTCTTCACTGTCAAGGAACACCATCATCATCATCATGATATACAGACATCTAAGAGTCGTATTAATAAACTAATCTCAACTCTAATGCTAATAATACATGAGAATAAAAAAGATTGTCCCATCGTCGAAAATGAGCAAGCGAGTAGACCCAGCGATTTGTGTATTAATATATCGCTCATTGAATACAAAACGGACTCATTCCAAAATAATTTGCTCTTCCATTAAAAATCGTATTCCAACCGCTTCTAATTTTAAAATGCAACACTGACTCATTTTGGATTGTATCCGTTTTGTATTCAATGAACGATATGTCTCTTTTATTATAAGTATCTTTGTTCGTTTCTTGAGCGAGAAAATGGCCTCCGTCCACTGGGATCCATTGATAGGATTCATTTAAAGGGTCAAGTGGACTATTTGTACATTTAAATCTATTAATGGAGTAGGCTTTAATGTACACTTAAACCCATTTGGAGTTCTTTACATTATTTAATACACTGGCTTAGTTTTGGGGATCATAGCCAGAGGCCGGAGTTTGAAAATCAAAGTTTGAAATTACATTAGCTCCATGTCTTGCTTTCGATTTAGTCTCGAATGACGAGTGACAAGGATGGAGCTAACGTAACTTAGAACTTCGATTTTCAAAGTACGACCTCAGTTTTTCGAAAAAATTGAATAAAAACTTACCGAGTGGCAAACCCGTGTCTATGGACACCATGTCGGCCATGCTGGCGGGGTCTAGGAACATCTCGTCGTCTTGCGCAGGCGCCATCATGGAGTCAGCCACGGGACGGATGACTAGTTCATGACCGATTGAGCCCTCCTGAAACAGAATAATATGAATGAGCTTTATTTCAGGTAAATTTCAGACGACGCGCTGGCCTAGTGGGTAGTGAACCTGCCTACGAAGCTAGCGGCCCTGAGTTCGAATCCCGGTAAGGGCAGATATTTGTGTGATGAGCGCGAGTATTTGTTCCAGAGTCATGGATGTTTTCTATGTATTTAAGTATATATTTCTCTATATAATTATTTATATCGTTGTCTAGTACAGTCAAGGACTTTAATTGTTAAGCCACTATGGAACCCTGTCGCATAACGTTGATCATTAATTTTAGCCTAATTTCTTTCATATGGTTTGACGCTGTCATTATGACAGGGTTCCATAGTGGCTTAACAATTAAAGTCCTTGACTGTACCCATAGTACAATACAAGCCTAGAGCTTAGTTTGGGACTAGGTCAATTGGTGTGAGATTGTCCCGTTATATTTATTTATTATTATTATAATGAGGCCTAAGTTTACAAATAGATTACATATAATAATTCTAATGATGTTGGTATGTTCTGGAGTTTGTTTTTTAATTACGCTGCTGAACGGATTTTGATGAAATTTAGCCCACAGAGAAGCTAGAAGGAATGACACTTGATAATAACGTTCAACGAGTTCTATGCGGACGGAGGCGCGAGCAAATGCTATTGATTCATATGACCATTAAACTACTCGGGCTACCACACAAGTTGTCTGCGACTTGTTTGACACTCAAATGTCCCTTCCTAACTACACTCTATTTCATCTAAGATGACTCCTGTGACAGCTCATAAACACGTATTACACTTGTTTCTTAAACTATACATAAATACTACATTCGTACACACCTAGCGACACCGTTCAGGAACTTTTATAATTAATCTCCCATTTTTAAATACCTCGCATGTGAGTATAGAGATTGAAATTACGAAATTCAGCTGTCACACGAATCATCCTAGATGAAACAGATTTTAACTAGACTGTAACGATAGAGACGCAAGAAAATAAAACTTGTGCTAGACGTACTCATAAATGGAGTTAAAATATATCCTTCACATATTTTTTTCATAGCAAGGCTTTAACATTTGTATTCCAATGATCCCCCAAGGCTCTAACATATATCAATAACCATTCATAACATAAACAATAGTTAACAGTTTTAAACAACATTCAGCGCCAAAGACGCCATAGCGTCTCTATTATCTATGGAACTTAAGGTCCGTGGCCATGGACGTATAATCTCACGTCGGAAACCTTTCCGTCGGCGAGGGCGGTTGTGTAACGCGACCTTAATCCAGTTGTAGACTGTAGCCATAGCGGGCTATTGTCTGAACGAACTATAATGGACGCATTCGATCTAGGTTTATGACCGGTGTCGTTAAAATAGATTAGGTTATGCTATTTGAATTTGAATGTTGTTCTTAGGTTGAGGATATGTAACTATAACTGTATAATACGTACGCGTACTAGTATAGTTCATTTGTTAAGACTGCGCCGAGCAAACGACGAGCGTCCAGTGGCGCCCTCATTACTTTTATTGGGATTTCTAATTAACTAAAGGATTTCCTTGGACCAAAACAAAATGTGTTTGTAGCGCAAGTATAAACACAATTTATGGGATACGTAACAAACTTTAATAACAATTACCCTTTGAGTAGTCAGCTTAACGGGAAAAGGTGGCCACTTTTTTTCGTTAAGTTAATAACTCGAAGGTGAATTGTTATTAAAGTTTGTTACGTATCCCATAAATTGTGTTTATACTTGCGCTACAAACACATTTTGTTTGGGTCCAAGGAAATTCTTTAGTTAATTAGAAAACCCAATAAAAGTAATGAGGGCGCCACTGTACATCCGGCGTACGCTCGGCGTAGTCTTAAGGTAAGAATCCAGTGGCGCCCTCATTACTATTATTGTGTATTGTCTTGAATTCGAAGTATGGTATTTGGTTGTAATCCAGTAATGCAGAATTTATCTATACTTAATATTATAAAGCTGAAGAGTTTGTTTGTTTATTCGAACGCGCTAATCTCAGGAACTACTGGTCCGATTTGAAAAATCCTTTCAGTGTTAGATAGCCCATTTATTGAGGAAGGCTATGGGCTATATATCATACTCGCATAAACCGAAATGAAGCGAGGGCGGGTCGCTAGTTATACATAAAAATCTTCCACCTGAAACACTTTATCTATTGATGATGAAAATTAAAATCCGTTGCGTAGTTTAAACGATATAAGCGTACATATAAAGGGATAGACGACGGGAAGCGACTTTGTTTTATACTATGTACAGATGCCCAATATTTCTTTATTAGTATATTTTCCGTATCATCTCGTTCCAGTGCTTAGCCTTTAAGGCCCTAAAGTTATTTAGGTTTGGTTTATAGTATGACCAGAAAAATAAAAAACCTCGCCATATTTCGAAAATTAATACTGCGCCGAGCGTACGCCGGATGTACAGTGGCGCCCTCCTTACTATTATTGTGTTTTCTAATAAACTAAACTATTTTCTTGAAATTGGTCGGTAGGTTTTTATACTACAAATGAAAACACAACTTATAAGGTATATCACATAGTTTAAAAACTATTCACCTTCGAGTTATCAACTTAACGGAAAAAAGTGGCCACCTTTTCCCGTTAAGCTGACTACTCAAAGGGTGATTGTTATTAAAGTTTGTTACGTGTCCCATAAATTGTGTTTTTACTTGCACTACACAAACACATCGTCTGATTGCAAGGAAATTCGTTAGTTAATTAGAAAACACAATAATAGTAATGAGGGCGCCACTGGACGCTCGGCGTTTGCTCGGCGCAGTATTAAAGTTAGTAAAGTGCAAAAAAATCAAGTCTAAATTAAGACGTTGCAGATTAAAACAAAATGATCAATCGAGGCGGACAGGATGTCCAATTTGTCCCTATTTAATTTCAACGCACGTCGCGAAGCGTGCGCAGCCTTATGGGACGTCTCTTAAATTTGGAACGTGACTTGTAGGTACAACGTTCTGCTGTTTTTATAATTGCGTCTCATTTTGGCTCTAATTAAAGGATAGAGATAGATTTATAAGAAGCTAGCTTCTGCTCGCGGTTTCATCAGCATAGATTTCGATTATCGTTATTCCCTCGGGAACTTTCAAATTTCTAAATTTCATCCAAATCCTTCTAGCCATTTTAGCGTGTAGGAGGAACAATCATACAAATTTACACAGACAGACAAACTTTTGCATTTATAATATTAGTGTAATTAGTAGGAAAGTAAATCACGCGCTTAGCAGCCAACCCCTACGTTTCTCACCCCCTAAATCAAGTCCGACGGTTTTTATGAAAAGTAGGTTTGTAAATTGCCGTGTTTTTTTTTTGTTTTTTGTAGAAATATTTTATTTCAGACCTAAATTTTCATAATGCCTGCAACATATTAAAAAAAACATAAAAAATACTATGTTTAAGGAGAGAAAAACAACGTTATGTTATAACATTATGTATCGAAATTTTTACCTTTACAATCTTCTTAAGCCCCGATTTAAGTCTGTCTCATTCGTACATTTTGTCATATCATATTATAAATACCCTAAGGGTATAAAGTTGATGTCAAAGTGAACTTACCACCATAAGTTTGCCATGTTTGGGGTGTTTCCTGATGAGCAGGGCGGCGCCATTCTCCTCGTCCTGGTACAGGTCTCCCACCTCCTCCTCACCCTCCTGTTTAAAAAAAAGAAATACATAAATAAAGCGATAGACACGAAATCAACAAGGAAGAAACCTGACTAAGAATGATCTGTGTATGTATGAAGGTTCACTAATGTTTTAGCCAATCATCATTTAAAGATAAAGATAAAGATAAACAGACATTTATTCGCAACAATACAAAACAACATTAGGTACATAGATACAAAAAATAAGACACAGAAACAGTTGCAAAACGGTCCCAACTCAGCATACGCTAGCCATAAAGCCAGCACTGGTCTTCCGTTTGTCATACTATATCATTTTACAATCTTTCATTTCGCAAAGAGATACTTCCCGCCACATTGTTTTTTTTTCTGCTCAAAAGTCTAACCTTACTTATTTAATACGCCCATATAACCTTTGGAATATGTACTGGTTTAAACACAAACACGTTTTTGCGAAATGTAAGTTTGTAAAATGATATAGTTTGTCAAATTATGATTTGGTCAAAAGATCTTGCCTTTGTATGAAAGCATAGTACATTACTGCAGAAACCAGGAAATTTTTTAGTTAACTAGAAAACACAATAATAGTAATGAGGGCGCCACTGGACGCTCCACGTTTGCTCGGCGCAGTCTTAAAAAGCGAGTTGTAGAATCGCAGCGCGAACACTGCTACTTCGCGGTAGGCTTAGTGGCCAGTGATTTCTCTTGGCCATTTCCTTACATCCTTGAAGAACAAGGAAGGCACGAAGGGTTTCATTACTATTCAGTTATTTAAATAATTAAAATTATTCAGATCCAGTTCTGTGTCGCTGTCGAAAATAAAATGAGCTCATTTTGACCTTGCGATTGTTTTCATTATTTAGTTACCATGGATAATCATTTTAAGGAGTAGGAGTACCAGGGTAGTGATTCTCTCAACAACGACGGTCGGACGGACGGACGAGTGAATGGCCAAGCGGCGCGCTTAAGTCCCGTCATTGCGAACAAAACATATTTTAGCGCGTGCATTTTCAATTTAGCGGCATGGTTTCTGCCGATGGATCGAACGTATTATAAGGCTGCTTAATTGAAAATGCACGCGCTAAAATGTCTTTCGTTCGCTCTGACGGGTCTACTTAAACTCGCCGCTGCGATTTAGTCCGTTCGTCCGACCGTCCGCTGTTTTTGAAAATTACTTCAAGGTTAGCTGGAAGAGATCCCATTTAGGAATAAGTTCGCCTTTGTACATTACTTTAATAACTATATACTAATATTTATATTTTTGTGCAATAAACAGTTTACATACATACATATTATCTCACGCCAATTGACCTAGTCCCAAACTAAGCTCTAGGCTTGGTATATGGGTAGGCCACGATATTAATACTTACATATAGAAATAAACACTTAAATACATAGAAAACACCGAAGACTCAGAAACAAATACTGGCGCTCACGCAAATATTTGCCTATACCAGGAATAGAACCCGGGACCACTAGCTTCGTAATTAGAAGTAGATATGTATATTATTATTATTATTATTATTTTTTTATGTCATCGAGTAGACAAACGAGCACACAGGCCACCAGATGGTAAGTGGAAACTGTGACCCATAGACATTCGCAATCACAAGACTGCAATGCAATCCTAAGACTGCAAATGCGTTGCCAACCCTGAGGCTAAGATGGAATGCCTCTATGCTAGTCATTTCACCGGCTGTCTTATCCCCAAACCGGAACACAAGTGTTGTGTTATGTTGTGTTTTGTTGTGTTATCTTTACCACATTAATTTAAAGTCTGTTCTCTTATCTTCAAGTAATTTTACCTATAAGGAAGGAACGCGACATTCTTACCACAATCGACGGAAGCGAGCAAGGTAAGGTCAGGTAATTAAAAATGCCGAAATCGTTGCAGTACTTGCAACTACTTGTATGCATTTACACGCACTGCATTTTAAAGGTTAGCTATCTGGTGATCAGTATAGTAAGACTTTATTATAATTAATAATAAATATGGGCCTTGTAGTCTGAAATAAAGTTTATTCTATTCTATTTTATTCTATAATTATTAATGACATTAAAGGCTATACAAAAATAAAAGTTTTTTTTATGGCTTAACCCTTTAAAGGGCAATTTTAAAACCTGGTACTAAAAATGACCACTTGGTACTAAAAATGACCACTTACAACTAATACTTTTTGTATTTTTTATTGAAAGGATTTTGTGTGAATAGGAGGAATCTAATGAGGCTAGAATTCAGGTTTATTTTTAGTTTTGCCCAATAAAGGGTTAGAGAAGGTAAAAGAGCACACACAGCACCTGATGGTACGAGTAAGTGGAATCTGTGAATTCTGAGATTAATAGACTTGTATTCTCAAGACTACAAACTTAACACTGGTTGTATTATTCCGACACCGGAGCACAACAATGTCAACACTACAGCTTGGCGGTACGTTAAACGATAGGATGACCCGGCACATGGTCCTATGCCACCACTCTAGTTTGTCATATTGGTTTATACCCTTGATTTGTCGACGCTCTCATCATACAACGTATCATTTTGCATACTTTTCATTTCATCGACAAGCTTTTCTAGGTATTACCTATGCAATACTATTGAAGATATCCTATCTTATCTTATAGGTGGGGTCTTTACGGATATACTTCTACCCTATGGGATCTTTTGTATCATTATCCCTCAAAATATATCATAAAAACGGCACGGTTTCAGCAGCAAATAGCTTTCGTTGAAGTGAAATTCGGTGAGATGTTACATTCGATGAAAAGTTTTTCGATAAAACAAGGGACTAGTTAGGTATTTAAGTTTTTAAATTATTTTTACTTTAGCTAAATTAAATTTGAATTATTTATAGAAATTCCCATGGACTTATTTCTCTAATAAGTCCATGGATATCTCACGTGAGGACAATTGTTCGGTTAGAGAGTATTTACTCTGGGGGACTAAACAGTACTCGTACCATGAGCTACAATTACCGTACTCGCTAGGGAGTCGAATGCTATGTCCCTCGCACTCTATAAGAATACTGCTAGGTCTGCGAGGGACAGAGACATTCGACTCGCTAGCGACTACCGTACGGTAATTGTAAGTTGTAACTCATGGTAAGGATACAGAAGCACATGAGGTTACTTCCACACGCTTCTGTCTAGTATTATTTTAACTAAAATCGACTCACGCGCTGTCAGTTGACAACGTCTAATAAAAAATCGTCACGTAACTTTAGTGGGGAGCTAAGTTGCTTCTTTACTTGCTATTGTGTCAGGAACAGCTGATCGTGGGAAGCCATGTTGAATACTCGCGTTGCGTGATTATATGATAAACGTTGCGCTTGGGCACGTAACAACCAGCATATGAAATTCAACTTTACCGCTTGGAAAGTAAGGTTTAAAATATAAAGTAGTTGCTATCTGCTGTGTTAAGATATGGTGTCAAAATGGCAAATATGGTAGGCCTATTTTTTTTTATTGCATAGAGAAGATAAATGAGCACACAGCAGACATGTACCTACTCTCAAGACTTCTTTGAAAACCCTGAGGACTAAGATGGAATGTGACCATGTTAGTACCTAATTTCACGGGTTGTCTTATCTCTTATCTCCACACCGGAATACAACAATGCGAACACGGTTGCTTTTTATTACTTTTATGGTATGGAGAAGACAAACGAGCACACAGGCCACCTGATGGTAAGTGGAAACTGTGACCCATAGACATTCGCATTCACAAGACTGCAATGCAATCCTAAGACTGCAAATGCGTTGCCGACCCTGAGGACTAAGATTAGCTTAGCGGCAATAAGATAGTGGTAGCCATCCCGATGGACCCTGCACAAGGTCCTACCTCCAATAGAACTTTATCAACCCAACGAAACCTTGACCCACCAATCACCATAGAGACATGTCACAGAGGCATTGTAAAATAATTTGTTTGACACTTCTGACGACTTGAATCATAACGTCACTATGACAGTTCTAGGGTGCACTGACAGTAACTATAAAATTTCGCACATATTGACCTAAGTCCAAACTAAGCTTTAGGCTTATAAAATAAGTACCAACATGACAACTGAATACAAAATTATATTGATAAATAAATACATAGGAAACAAATTTCAGATTTGGGCCCATAACCTATCTTAGTCCTTACAGGATATCGAACCCGGAACTCTGTACCGATATTATGTGTGTGCAGTGTACAGTCAACAGCATAAATAAGTGATCATTTCTGTACCTTGTCGCTTTCAATCGTTTCACAATATAGTATAACATTTCAAACACGACACGATGTTAAACTGCATCTTAAAATAAGCGTTATTTTAAAGATACTACAGTAGAAAATCGTTTAAGCCTACACATGACACATTAGTTGTTAAAAACAATACTTACAGTTTAAGAACATTGCATTTAAGCTGATGCAAATTTCATGTATCTAGGAAAACCTTTGTTTCGCTAAAAGGTTACATGTTTCGTTTTATCACATTTAAATTTGAGTTGTCTACTCAGTACGTTAAAGTTGAAATTTGATTACGCTGATAATGAAACATTATTTTTAATGGTGTGGCATGAAGTGTTAGAACGTTGATGTAAGTTGTCGAAACAGCTAATCTGTCAGTCTTCCAACATTACAAAGTGTTTTAATAACCCCTACTAAAAAAAGAGTGATGTTGTAAGTTTAAAATGAGTATATCTCGTCATTACTTTGAAAAAACCTCGTATCTCACATTTAGTGACGTACGATTTCAAACTTAAACGTGAAGAGAATTAAGTTCAAACGTACATTTCGAAATATCAGATAATTTTTTTCTAAAGTAGTGACGATCTGTGTTTGTGTGTTTGTCCGTAGCGTTATAGCTCACAAACAGATGAACCGAATTGTTGTTTTTTAAACAAACATGTTTAATTAGGATGGTTTGTAACCAGGTTTTATAAAATCTGAAAGAAAGGGTTAATCGTTGTATAGTACCTATAGTACAGTCGGCCAAAAATGTGGTCTATTACTATCGGTTGAAGTTCATTTGCACGTCATTATACAACAAGTTCGATTTTCCCTTGCATTACACAACACAGACAGCTTGACAGAAGCGCGTAGAGCTAACCCCATGTGCTTCTGTTTAGTCCATTGGAGAAAATTCTCTTTTACCGAACAATTGTCTTCGCGTGTGATATCCACGGACTTATTGCTCTAATGAGTCCATGGGAGTGTCTATAAATAACTTGACATTGGCGAAATACACCTGAACAGGAGTGAAAGCCACTAATTTAAAAAAAAAATGACAGTGACAAGTGTCAACCTTAGCGATACCTAATTATATCTCACAGAAACATTTGTCAAAATTAGTAGACCACTTTCTTGGTCGTCCGTACAAGCCTCGAGCTTAGTTTGTGTGTTATTTATTTTTTGGTGTGGTTGCCGGATTAGATTAGCGCCACTCCAAGTCTTCCCGTGGATGTCGTAAAAGCCGACTAAGGTAATAAAGGCGTGTAGTACTGTTAGGCGATGGGCTTGCAACCTGTCACTAATACACTGGTAAACATCTTCGCCTAAGTGTGCAGAATGTGGTTACAGAATTATCAAAAAGCTTTTATAGTTGTTGGAAATTCTGTAGCTCTGCCTACCCCCCCCCCTGGGAATAAAGGCGTGAGTTTATGTATGTATGTATGTAATTTATAGAAGACAAAGATAAATAAATTTCCGGAGCTTTAAAACGAACACAGATAATAAAACATTCCGTACGCGATGAATATCGTACAAGGTACAGGGGAGCCAACATGACGCGCGCCTTCCGCGCTCCGTCAGATTGGCATCACTGCACGATTTTGTTAATTCGTCTCGACGCTGTTATCAGATGTATCGTGGGATGGACCCAACTTTTTCATAGGGAAGGACATAGACACATATACCATGGACTTGTACCTAAACTGGACTGATTACTGCGATAAAAAAGTGTGACCGACAGAGAAACCATACTAGAGAATTGCATCTCGTTTTAATTAGGGTGACCAAGTACATCAAATATATATATATATATTTATACCTTTTTTACATTGGCAACTTGAGTGAGGGGGACACCGTCCTCGGGTTGGTTGCTCTCGCTCATCCTCAACCTATATCATCACATAATTGTAACTGTCTTACTTCGTAATACGGTTCAATTTTGATTGACTAGAAAAAGTTAGTACTCAGTCCAGTTTAGGTACAAGTCCATGACATATACATACACATATATAAGGTAAGGGCAGATATTTGTGTGATGAGCGCGAATATTTGTTCCTGAGTCATAGATGTTTTCTATATATTTAAGTATATATTTCTCTATATAAGTATGTATATCGTTGTCTAGTACCCATACCTAATACAAGCCTTGAGCTTAGTTTGGGACTAGGTCAATTGGTGTGACATTGTCCCCTGATATTGATTTATTTATTTATTTTATTTACATACTTACCTTCACGCGCTTACCTACAACATTAAAAACTGATTGTATAGACATATACCCGGGACGACATTCTCACATATTGACCTGGATTTTATCAATCTAATAGTTATTCGAGTGTATGTATGTATGTATGTATGTCTGTTCCTTTGGTGATGCCACCAGCTTGATGGATTTAAACATACGAGTATGAGGTGTCGTTAGATACGTCTTGCTTATGGGAGTGACAGGCTATAATACTTTAATCAAAGTAATAAGAAGGTTCAATTCGTTTTGTATGACACTGTATAAATAATAATACTCGTAAAACTTCAACATTGAAATATCAATCTTAAGCCTTTTGAGGTATAAATTAGATTGAATTAAACACCATAACAAGCCGTTACGGCCGAAGCACGTGTCTGTCTACTGAATAAAAGTGTGTTTATTATTCTAATAAGGTAATTTGAATGGAAAACGTGTTTGACAGACAGACCGACCGATGGGACGTTTCACGTGACAGAGGTCCTTTGGGGAGAAGTGTTTTTTTTATTATAAAGAAAATAGGTACCTCTACACAAATGTTATAAAGAGGAAAGACTTGATTGTTTGAATTGAATAGGCTCTGAAACTACCTACTGGACCGATTTGAAAGATTCTTTTACCATTAGAATCCTACATTAATTCTGGTGGCATAGGTTATTTAAGTTATTTTTATTTATTTTAATAAGTTGTTTTTCTGCAGGGCATGCTTCGATGGTTCGGTCATTTGGAAAGGATGGATGAAAGAAGATTGACGAAAGAGATATACAGATCGATAGTGAGTGGACGGGTCGGAAGGGGCCGCCCTAGGCGTTCTTTTTCGAGTCAAATCGGTGAAATACTGGAAAAGGGCCGAATCTTAAGTACCCGAAACCGACGTGCGTGCATGACTCGATGTATGAATGTGGAAGAAGCGAAAGAAATTTGTCAAGATCGTAGCAAGTGGAAAGAAGTGGTCTCTGCCTACCCCTCTGGGAAACAGGCGTGATTTAATATGTATGTATGTATGTATGTTTTTCTGTGAGGACGGAGTCGCGGGCAAGAGCTAGTTAAAAATCAAAAGGTTAAACTAGTTGCCCACCTTCGCTTCAACCAGGGGCTCTATTATAAAAGTCCAAACTATATTATTTTTAATTGTTATCGTAATCCATCGGCAGCTAGTAAAAAAAATAAAAAAACATTGCTATTTCCAAAAAAAAAAAGTTTCAGTGTAAACGACATTAACGGGCATCGGAGTGGCTGTTGAAACTACCGTGTTGTAATTTCGTCGGTGATACTGCAAAACCGTGTAACCAACGAACTGATTATAGAGTAAAATAAATCTTATACTCTAAGAAAAAAGGTGCATTTTTTCTGCTCGTTAAAAATGCACTTACATGGTTTTGGAGATTCACCGACGATTTGTGATTTGACGGTGACTTTGCCTTTAACATATATGAAAGAAAATATTGTTAAAATTTAAATACGTATTATATCAGCTGTATCTACCTAAAATAATACCTACTATGGTAGGTTTCTAACGATATTTTAAGGAAACATTGAGCCACTAGAGCAACATTGGCGCATTAAAAAATGAAAGATTGAAAGAAAAGGATCTATTCGCAATAATAACCACACCGTGATAAGAGAATAATATCATCTCTAAATGTTTTTTTTTTAAATGCTATAAACTAAAATCCTAGGCATCATAGTTGATGCACCAGTCGAGTTCATAATGGCGCAGTAGTACCTTGTCACTTTAATCGCTGTGACAATTCATATACCTATGGCAATCCTAAAACTTTATGACATTAAATAGACAAGGTACTAAAGTGTACACATATTTATAACTCGAATGTACCTAAACCTCTATAACGTACCACGTCTAGACTCATAAAGTGTAATTGAATATTCCTTATTGTACATATAAATTATTATATTAAATAGCACGCCATTCGGCATAAAGTCAGCCATATTTAAATTATTGTGTAGGTACCTATAAACCTTAACACCTTTTTTGCGAGCACACCTATGGTTGAATGGATTGTGTATGAAAATCAGCAGGTTTCGAGTTAAATGTGTAAAAAAAAACCGTCAGTAATCGACATGCTTATAACCAGCCAGCAAACCTCGCATTAGCAAGTTTATGCTTCAAATAAGAAATACATGACACACATACAAATGCATTTTGTTGGTGAAACTGCAAAACCGTGTAAGTCACATTTTTAACGAGGAGCAAATTGCACCTTTTTTCTAAGGCGTTAAGGTATATTTTGCTCTATAATAGATTTGTTGGTTACGAGATTTTGTAGTATCACAGACGATTTGCTAACCAAAGGGAGCCATAAACTCGGGTTTAACCGATTTACTGGCGATAAAATAGATTCTCGGTGTATTTACAACGACTTCGGGACACGTGCTCGAATACCGAGCAGACCTATCTTAAGATATAAATATGTAAAGATTTATATTATACCGCAAAGCTGCTGTGGGGCAATAAATTTAAATAAGGCTAAGTAATAGGACGAGTGTGCGGTCTTAAGTAAAATAAAAAAAAACATACAATCTCAACACTGCAATCCTAAGACTTCAAATAAGTTGCCAACCCTGAGGACTTAGAAGGAAAATTAATAACATATAGCTACGCTAGTAATATCACTGGTTTCCCTGTATTGGAACACAACAACGCGAACACTGGTGCTTGGAGACGGGTTATGGATATCATAGTCGTAGCTAACAATCTGGACGGACCCAGCACAAGGTCCTACTAGCACTAAAGTTTCAGAGATTATATCCAACATACAGACAAACCAACTTTTACCTATTTATAACATTAGTAAAGACAACCAATTCAAAATGTACTCTACTTTATTGGTTTTCAGTAGTTAAACTTTATTTGAACCAATAAATACCAATAAATACCAATGAATAGGGCATTGGTCCAAAAGCATCATTACCTGCGCAGGCGACGGTGCAATTGGGTTTAGGGCTATTTTATAACCCCTATTACTAGCTGAATTCATTTCATCGGTTTTAAATAACTACGTTAATAGTTATTTATTTGACCGGTGCATAATGAGAGTGGTTTTATGAAACGAGCCGAAAGGAGAGTTTCATAATAAGATCACACGAGTGTTTTAATGCCTAATTATGCGTACAGTCGCATTCATAGCTTTATCTATATGCATATGCATAGGTTTTCTACAATACGAGTATGTGTCGTTACCCTGTATCTTAACGTTCACATTAAAGTATAGGTCATCGATACTTTAAACTGAACATTAAGATGCAACTACAGCGATAAACGATACTTTAGTGACATGTAATACAGGTTACTTAATAAAGTACATTTACTTATCGTTTCTGAACATGTTGTAGGGAAGTTATGATATGGATATATGTCACTAGTACGCTGGTAAACTTAGCTTATTTGTGCTAAATGTGGTTACTGAATTACCAACAAGTTTTTAAAGTTGTACGTAGTTCTGTAGCGCTACCCCACTCTGGGATTAAAGGCGTAAAGGTATGCATATGTGTGAATGTATCTTGTAAAAATTGCCTGTTGTCAATATGGTTTTTCCGAGTATAATAGACCCCTTTTAGGTGTTTTGCAACGTTCCTTAGTATTTTGTCAAACAAACTCAAGGACAGCCAAACGGAACAGACGTTAACTATAATAAGGGCCACGAATGGCCTCCAATTTTGTGTTCAGACCAGAGCAGGCGCAGCCGTGCATAATTATAGTTTATAGACAAGTTTTAGCACTTGACTTTGTCTGAAAATATTTCGTATAGAGCCTTTAATTATCCTTGATATCTATTTTATATGAAACACTTCCGCGACTGACATATAAGGAACAGCCCATAGCGCAGAATATTCCCTGGCAGTGAAAGATTAAAAAATATGTATTAGATCAGCGAGTATTTAGTTATTACACGCATTTATTTTTGTGTGTTTTATTTGCTACAGTGCGTTGTCTACAGAATTATATTGTTTTTTTAGAATTGTTGGTAATTTTGTAGCTATGTCTACCCCGCTCTGAGAATAAAGGTAGATAGATAGTTGAAGTAATGAACCGATTAAAAAAGAACACTAGTACATTATCTCTGACTCATATAGGTATTTTTTTAAACCGGAGCGAGTCGTATATATTCGTATCGTTGTATATATTTGCATAATAATTTATGTCAAAAATAACTTTATCTAAACTACGTAAGTATGTGTGTCATATCTATCCTAATATTATAAAGCTGAAGAGTTTGTTTGTTTGTTTGCTTGAACGCGCTAATCTCAGGAACTGCTCATCCAATTTGAAAAATTCTTTCAGTGTTACATAGCCCATTTATCGAGGAAGGCTTATAGGTTTTATATCATAGTCACATAAACTGAAGCAAAGCGAGGGCGGGTCGCTAGTTCTACAATAAAGGAAAAACAGACAAACCTATATAATGGTTATATAAGTTTAAAGCAAGGTAAAGGAATTTCCATGGCAAATATTCTTGGGTGCATTCCCACAGTTGTCATAGCCAGATTTATGTATTGTTTGTTTGTTAATGTATTTATAATGTTTAAATTCGTTTTCTACTGTCACATACGATAAAAACATTTTGCGAATGCAAACCAGGTCCCGTTATTGAAAAAAACACTTAGGTAACAAATTTCAGATTCGGGCCCATAACCTATATCCTCGTCCTTACGGGAGATCAAACTCTCTTATTGGTATACTGTATGCAGTGTACGGTCACGAGCGTTAATTTGGGATCCATTTCAAAAAAAAAAGCTTGAAGTCGTCAATGTCATTACTATTAGAGATGTGGAAATTTTGTAATTTTAAGTAAACTCAACTTTATTGTTCTAGAGTGTCAGATTGACTTTGGACCTAAGGTGGGTGCTAAATTTAATCTCGTGACTGTATGTACCAACCAGATCAACTGCATACCTTAAAATAAACGTTATCGATAAAAGCTTGACTTGTGCGGGTGGTAGGACCTTGTGCAGGGTCCGTCCGGATCGCTACCACCATCTTATCCATTAACCTACCGCCAAACAGCAGTGTTCGCATTGTTGTGTTCCGGTTTTGGGATAAGACAGCCGGTGAAATGACTAGCATAGAGGCATTCCATCTTAGTCCTCAGGGTTGGCAACGCATTTGCAGTTTTAGGATTGCATTGCAGTCTTGTGAATGCGAATGTCTATGGGTCACAGTTTCCACTTACCATCAGGTGGCCTGTGTGCTCGTTTGTCTTCTCTATGCCATAAAAAAAAAACATTTTTTAAAAACCTATATGCTAGTACAAGGCCGTAGCAATTGGCTCCGCACTCCCACAATACTCCAATTAATCGGCATATCGGCGCACGCGCACTCCGCCCTGCTCCACTGCGGTGAAAGTTTCCCACGCGCTTATCTAACGGTTCCTGAGTGACGCAAGGAATTCGTATAATTTGTACTCGGCAGTGCAAAAAGTCAAGCACGATGTTATAATGGACATAAGAGCACCGTGATATAAATCTTAAGGTATTTTTGCTTCAAGGTAGTGACTCTGTCTAGGAAGCTAGCGGTCCCGGGTTCGATTCCCGGTATAGGCAAGTGTTTGTATGTATGATACACATATATTTAACTACATAAACTTAAGGTGAACATGTAAAAAGAAAAATATATTAAATCGGATCCCTTTGACTGCCCTACATATCGTTGGTCATAATGTATTGTTAGTCATACTTTTTTTTGTCATAACTTCTTTCAGGCTGAAGTTACAGTTTTTAATAAACGTTTATCGTGTAGATTTGTTAGGTTAGGTTAGGTTAGTTTTATAAAAATCTTGAAAAAATAACCGTGTCCTGAGAAAAATGCATTATGACTTGCGAAAATTATGACTTGAAACACATTATGACTAAAAATAATTATGGCAGTCAATAGAGACCCGTATGATACACATATATTTAACTACATAAACTTAAGGTGAACATGTACAAAGAAAAATATATTAAATATATAGGAAACATCCATTAATCAGGAACAAATACTCGCGCTCATCACACAAATAACTGCCTTTATCCGGATTTGAACCCAGGACCACTAGCTTCATACGCAGGGTCACTACCAACTATGCCAACACGTCATCAAGTAAGGATAATGCAAGATGTTATTCTAGTATGTGACACAAATCATACCTAATTTGTCAGATATGTAATAAACAATTGAAATGTCTCCTTTTTCTACAAAAAAATTATTCCCACCCGATTAAATCACCATAAGATAGATACAACTCTATAGGTATTTATTTTATGAATACGTTCAATTTCAACCTTCTTGCCAACACCTCAAGTGTCACGTTTCGCTAATAATTTCGGTGCCACGCACTCCAACTTGTAAACAAAATGTACTTTACTTTGCATTCCAAGGCACTTAATATATAAACTAAAAATGAGCAAGGGATACGAGACTTTATTCATTAACAGATAGGGTTGTCGTTATTGAAAAGCGAAATCACGTAACGCCCTCTGTTGGTGACAAAGGGACAAAAACTGATCAAGATGAGAGCGTGGAAAATGCTCTGGGATATAATCTGTTCTATAATGAAGAGGAAAAGTACACTTTCGATGTAAAGTTCGAAGCGAAATATAAGTATTAGGACAAGAAGATAGATATTGATATTCCTTTCGTAGCATAGTACCAACTTCGCGAAATGTATTTTTTTTACACGCAATACAATAGTAAAGCCAAATTTGCAAAGTGCCAATCCACTTGGAAATAGGAGTTCCGCGGTAGCGAAACTCCGTCGACACTTATTGATTAGAAATGTCCTATTTTCATGTGGTTTGGGCCTCCGGGCCTGCTGCAAAACTAACATATCTAACCTACCTACACATTATACAGGGTGGAAAGTTGAGATGGGGCATTAAGGGCAGCTACCAGAACCCTTGCTGCCACGCGAAAATGATCTTAGGAGACCTCACCCAACTTTTTGAGTGATGACAATCGACATTCACAGATTTTTAATAAAAGGTATAGTCAGCGAGAAAATCGTCAGAAATGAGTTTTTTTTTATGCCATCCGATCTCATTTCTCATAAGGATTAAAAAATTCTTTGAGACCAACTGAGGTTAGAGTACTAGAACACTCACAAATCAAAGAAAACGTTTTCCATACATTTAGTAGGGCAAAACCAAAGCAGAATTTTCTTTATTAAAGACTAAACAACGGATTTTGATGCTGCTTTCACCTTCAGATGGAGTGAAGAGGCTATTCCTAGTTGCCCACAGTGTGGACAACTCCTCCCCAACCCAACCCCTTTAGGATCTTTTGTACAGTCAAGGACTTTAATTGTTAAGCCACTATGGAACCCTGTCATAATGACAGCGTCAAACCATATGAAAGAAATTACGCTAAAATTAATGATCAACGTTATGCGACAGGGTCCCATAGTGGCTTAACAATTAAAGTCCTTGACTGTACAATTACCCTCTTACACACTCGGCTCTGTCGAATGCGTAGGTATCCTCACGATGTTTTTCCTTCAACGTAAGAGCATCGGGTAATGTACCTACATAATTTACACATAATTTTTTTTTTTTTTTTTTTTTTTATGGCTTCGAGTAGACAAACGAGCTCACAGGCCACCTGATGGTAAGTGGAAACTGTGACCCATAGACATTCGCAATCACAAGACTGCAATGCAATCCTAAGACTGCAAATGCGTTGCCAACCTTGAGGCTAAGATGGAATGCCTCTATGCTAGTCATTTCACCGGCTGTCTTATCCCCAAACCGGAACACAACAATGCGAACACTGCTGTTTGGCGGTAGGTTAATGGATAAGATGGTGGTAGCGATCCGGACGGACCCTGCACAAGGTCCTACCACCCGCAAAAACATACACACATAAACTCACGCCTTTACTCCCAGAGTGGGGTAGGCAGAGCTACAGAACTTCCAACAACTATAAAAACTTTTTGATAATTCTGTAACCACATTTTGCACACTTAATTAGGTACTAAAACTCATTCAAACCTGACGATCACAAGTCGACCCCCCAACGACTCTCTTCATGTCTCAGTTTATGCAGAACGCCAAGCGCCAATTAATCTCAGTATCCTCTCGGACCGGTCGGAGAGCAATTGACACGAGAAAGCGGGAAACGTCGGAAACAATCATTATATCGGACTAGCTCATTTCTCTGTCCCCATAGACTAGATATCTTGTGGCAGAAAGACATTGTGTATTTACTTAATAGTATATATTCCTGCTTTATATTTAAGACTGCACCGAGCGTACGCCGGATGTACAGTGGCGCCCTCAATACTTTTACTGTGTTTTCTAATAAACTAAAGTATTTTCTTGAAATTGGACGAAATGTTTTTGTAGTACAAATGAAAACACAACTTATAGGGGATATCATATAGTTTAATAACAATTCACGTTCGAGTTATTAACTTAACGGGAAACAGTGGCCACCTTTTCCCGTTAAGCTGACTACTCAAAGGGTAATTGTTATTAAAGTTTGTTACGTATCCCATAAATTGTGTTTTTACTTGCACTACAAAAACATTTCGTCCGATTGCATGGTAATTCTTTAGTTAATTAGAAAACAATAATAGTAATGAGGGCGCCACTGGACGCTCGGCGTTTGCTCGGCGCAGTCCTAAACCGTACAATACGAGTAGATTCTGATAATTCAAGTTTTTTTTATATACAAAATTAACGACTCGCCCTCGCTTCGCTTCGGTATGTGTGACTTTTCTGTAACACCCATACGTAAACCAGAATTTTGCATTTATACAGACAGACAGATAGACTGCAGACGTGGAAAAAGACATGGTTTTATACTATGTAAAGTAGATGATAGAAGTACAGTTAAAACTTAGTAATCTTAGTAAGTCTGTGCCAATTGATATTAGCAAAGATGTAAACACAACCAAAATAAACAATTTACCATTGTTCCTCGTCAATAATATGCTTTTAAAGATCATTGGCCTTAGCAATGATTTATATACTTGATCTTTACTATCACATAACCTTTAAGATTAAATAACTATTAATTAGACGTTATTTTAAATAAAAATACACTTGATGAATATTTGAGGTTATGTGTCAATCAGTACAAAGTTTACACCTTTGGTCATTTCAATTGACACAGACTATAACTATTGGAATTAGAAGATGCAAAACTATAAAGTCAGGGATATTGCTCCAAAAAAAAAGAAAACATGTTTTAGTCCTGTATCTTTAAGACTGAAAGTTCTGTCAGTAGTTATATGACTCCTACACAGCCCTCCTCAAGAATAAGGCACAAAAGTAGTAAGTATGAAGTTCGTATACGTACCTACATCTAATCTACTGTTTTTTTATTTGGACGGCAAGCTCTGTCCCTCGTACTGAACAGAACAAAGACCCTAATGAGCAATATCTATTACAAAAAAAAAAAAAAAATTGAAATTTGAAAGCAATCTTACCGCTGTCATCTCCTCATAGTCCACTCCATGCGGCTGCGTTCCATTCTCCATCACCCTCCACATCTTCAACCCCTCCTTCTTCACCAGCCCCTCCTGCTTCCTCAGCCTCAGGGTCAACAGCTTCCCGAACGCCTCCAGATCAATATTGTGCACATCACTTTCATCACTTTCACCAGAATTATTCACGTCAAAATTAACACTCACTGTATTATTTAGATCACCAATGATATCCTTAAGACCCTCAGCTTTGAACATTTCATCGTTCAACAAAGATGGCGGACTCGTTTCTGTTTTGTATTTGTGGTGTTTCTCGTGTGGGGTTTTGGTTTCTTTGTTTGTGAACGTGTTGGCGTTGGTGGGAGCGATATTCCGCCGGGCCAGGTGGTGGGTTAGTTGCACCACGTGGTATTCTGGGACGCTGTTCTGGTGTTCCACGTGAAAAACGTGCCGCAGCTCGTCGGTTGTCATGTGCTCATGGATCTGTAACGAAAGAGATATATTAGAGGTTGTTTATTACGCAAACAAGCATGATAAATCTTTATTCTACTTAGTAAAACCATATAGCTTTTGATATTTATCGTACTGTTTTATATCGGCCGCCATTACTGATATGTAAACGTAACTATCATAACGTTGACAACACGATAACATAAGAATAAGAATAAGATAAACTTAATTAATAAAAAATACACTGTTTACAAAAAGGTACGATATCTTGCGGACCTCAAACTAGGCAGAGCCTGTATCTTGGGAACCAGTGAGTCGGGTTACATTCAACACAAAAAAAACAGGGAAATAAATAAAATGCAAAATTATTACTTAAGACAAGTAGACTATGGTTTATATGTCTGTCTTTATCTCTCTTGTAATATTTTTGACATGTTTTCCTGCTGAACTACGCATGATATTTGATATTATATTTAATTTAATATAATGCTTTATATAATGCTAGACTAAGTAGTATCATTGTAGTATTAAATATGGTTAAAAAACGACTGACTGCTAAGTTTCTTGCGGCGTTTCTTCTCGGCAGTACCATTGGGAAGCGCTGGTAGATTCTTGACGTGTAAAAGTGCCCGTGCGGCCTACTTACTGAATAAATATCTTTTATCTTTTTATCTTTTATTGTGCAAAGACATTAATTAAAAAAAAAACAGTTTAAACGTTGAAACACTCTTGATCTAGTTCGCAGTCACATCCGTATAGACTGTAAATGTCAGAGGCTGAAAACCTTGAGCACGGTCAATACCGCCCTTACCTTTCTCCTGCAGATAACACCTTGTCATATTAAAGACATGCGTGAGACTCTACAGGAGCTAGTGGAATGGGTTAATGTGACACAGTGCTTGGGATACAGAAGCGTTTACGGTCGGTAATTTTAATGGGTCGTTTTTGTTTTTTTGCTCTGATTGTTTGCGTATTTATCGAGTATTACGACGGTTTTGGACACTAAATAGTCTTTTGAAACTGTGTATTTACGTGTAGGTATAAAGATGGAAAGATTTATGTTAAGACTTGGAATAAGTGGCGTCTGCAAATCGGGTGGCCGTCGGGTCGCATAACCATTGCGACCCATTGTCATAATTTCGATTGTCATAACACATTACACATAGAATTGATGCTCTTTTTTTTTGGCATAAATTGTACTACGGCATATTTGTTCACTGTCATAATTATATGGAGTCATAGTCACACATTAGGTTTAATTTTTAATTTAATTTACTAACACTTTATTATTTATATCAGTGCTGGTTTTCATGATAAATACTGGTATACAAAAATAAGAAGAATTGATGGGAACTTAGAGATATTCATCAAGTATATATCTCAAATTAATTTTTCAGAAGTTTTCGCACAAACTGATGTAAACTCAGCGTATAAAATATTTATAGACCTATTTCAATTAATTTTTAACTTGTGTATACCTCTTCAACAAGTTAAAAAAACCTTCAAAAATAGACCAAACTGGAAAACGCCTGGAATAATGACATCTAGTAAAATTAAACGTAAAATGTATCTAACAATGCAAAAATATAACAGTAATACAAATATACCCAAATACAAGACATATTGCAAAGTTTTTAAAAAAGTTATAAGGAAATCTAGAATTATATCAAATGATAAATATATAAATAATAGCGCGAATAAAACTAAAGCCATGTGGGGACTCATAAGGCAACATACGTCATCTACAAATTCCATTGCCCCCACAGTTGAAAAATTGAATATTGACGGTATCATTATCACAGAACCCGTGCTTATAGCGAAAGCTATAAATAGTTTTTTTTCAAGCCAAAATAAAAGCAAACCATTTAACCACTCGGGGTATAAACCAATTACTGATAAAGTATGTACAGCATGTTCGTTGTACCGGTAGATATTCAAGAAGTAAAAAAGATGGTTAGTTCCTTTAAAAATAAAAAAAGCTCTGGTCATGACAGTATACCGATGCAACTAATCAAATCATGCATTAACTATATAGCTGAGCCCCTTGTCTATATACTTAATCTAATGCTTGATACTGGCATTTTTCCGGATGCTTTAAAAAAAGCCCTCATTAAACCACTTCATAAGAATGGTCCCTTGGATAATATTAACAATTACAGGCCTATAGCCCTTTTGCCTAGTTTTTCTAAAGTCTTTGAAAAGGTCATATTTAACAGATTAAATACGTTTCTAACATCAAAAAAAATTCTAAACCCCAACCAATTTGGCTTTCAGAAACAAAAATCTACTACTTTGGCTATCTTCAAAATGTTTAAAGACATCTGGGACAAAGTAAACGATAAACAACTGTGTGTATCTCTGCTTTTAGATATGTCAAAAGCTTTTGACTGTGTTGTGCATGATATACTTCTGCAGCAGCTAGAAAATATTGGTGTAAGAGGTCACGTTCTTAAGTTATTTGAAAATTATTTAACCAACAGACAGCAGGCAACGATGCTAGTCAATTATTATAAAGAACAAAAAACTATAGATATCACTCAGTCAAGTTTTGAGATTACTAATATAGGGGTACCTCAGGGTAGTGTTTTAGGGCCCCTTTTATTTTTAATCTACATCAATGAACTTCCTTTAGTTGTTGATGAACTCTGTGTATTGTTTGCAGATGATGCCACAATACTTTTTTCCGGGGAGAGGTCTAACATTTTTAATATAGAGAGGAACATTAATAACACCCTGAAAAAAGTAGTGGATTGGCTAAAAACAATTAACCTTAAAGTAAACTTAAACAAAACCAAGTTTATCCAGTTCAGAAACTATAAAACAGCTCCTGTGCATTTGACTGTAGAGGAATCTGGGACCTCACTACAAGAAGTCGACAATATACGCTTTCTGGGAGTAACTATAGACACCTTTCTTAACTGGAAAGCGCATATCGTTAAAATAAATAAAATTATTTCTAGTCAGTGTTATGCCTTATCAATTCTTTCTGGAACTTGCTCTGAGAGTGTTGCTAGAAATTCCTATTTCGGAAATGTGTTTCCACTACTCACCTACGGAATCATTTATTGGGGGAATTCCGTAAACGTGCAAACGACATTTGTACTTCAGAAAAGGTGTTTACGTACAGTATATCGCATGCGTAAGGATCAATCTCTTCGTAATGTGTTTAAGGATAGAGGTTTCCTAACGCTTACTGGGATTTATATTTTGGAACTCTGTCTTTTTGTTAAGAACAACGCTTTTTACTTCACTAAAAAGTCCTCACTAAAAAATAACTTGAGGGAAAAGTACAAATATAATCTATTGTGTCCAAAAGCCAACAACTTAATGTACTATAAAAGCACGTTCATTACGGCGATACGCGTTTTTAATGCGCTGCCCAATGATTTAAAAATGTTAGAGGGCAATTATTTTAAGTTTAAGTTAAAAAAATGGCTTATCCATAATGTATTTTATGATCTAAACGAATTCTTTGCCCATGATACATATGTATAAATTATTAAATTCATGTGTTTTTAGATATAAGTCACAATAATTGTATGCTCGCAATGGGCAACTGTTGATGCTATTGTCATTTTATTTTCCATCTTTTGTACACAGTTTACAATGAATAAATACTTACTTATTTACTTACTTACTATTATTATTATGTGTAGATGGCTGAATTAAATAATTTTGATTTGATTTGATTTGATAATTGGGATAGAATGTCATACATTTAGTTAGTCATAATATTGGTAATTATAATTATAGTATTTCAAGTCAAATGCGTGCATGACTCGATGCATGAATGTGGAAGAAGCGAAAGAAATTTGTCAAGATCGCATCAAATGGAAAGAATTGGTCTCTGCCTACCCCTCTGGGAAACAGGCGTGATTTAATGTATGTATGTATGTATGATAGCCTATATAGCCTTTCTCGATAAATGGGCTATCTAACACTGAAATAATTTTTCAAATCGGACCAGTAGTTCCTGAGATTAGCGCGTTCAAGCAAACAAACAAACAAACTCTTCAGCTTTATAATATTAGTATAGATATATACAAGAATTTCTCGTTTGAAGGCATTATATTCGCTGGAATTCGAGCTCGAACCCGCTGGCTCCGTAAACAGGGTCACTACCTACCAACGCGTTTTTGGCCGACTGTACATTCGAGATATTATTAAACCAGCTGTGACCTCGATCGTCTAAAAGCGATGACCAGACCTAGGAATATACGGGGCAAAACTAAATGACAGCTTGCTAGGGATTGCCTATATCGATAAACTTAAGTATCGATGCTTTTCCCATATACTAGTGATCGCTCCAAGTTTTGATTGTAAAAATAGTTTATTTTTTAAAGTATGCAAATTAAACAAAACAGCAACATAATTCTGGTCATTCTTTATTTTAAAAGGATTTATAACCTTCACTCATCATCGTCATATTGTTTTTACTCCTAACAAATTCTAGTCGTTTATTTTAACAATAGTAAATGGGACAGTCATTCTGAAATTCACAATACGGAAAAAATATATGATGATGATGAGTGAAGGTTAAAAAATCCTTTTAAAATAAAGAATAACCAGAATCATTTTGCTATTCTGTTTCATTGCATACTTTCAATCAAATTTTCTTTTTACAAACAAAACTTGAAGCGATCACTAATATAATTATGGGAAAAGCATCGATAGCAATTACTCGATATAGGCAATCCCTAGCTGTCATTTAATTTTGCCCCGAATATTTCTAGGTCTGGCGATGACATACAATACTCCTAATTGACAGCAGACCTTCACGACATCAAAATAAAAGCGTCACTTAATCATATCATCGGTGATCTTGCAATAACGCGTAAGTAAAAAAAATCTGTAAGTTGCAAAATGTAGCTTACTGACTTACTTGCTAAGGTGCACTTTGCAACAAATTTAATTTGTTAGTTACACGGTATTGCAGGATCACTGACGATATCATACATCCGGAAGTACAGCCGACCGGCGCGCGCGCAGCCTCGATCTACTTTACGTTACGTAACACATTGACAGCTGTAAAAGTATGACTGATAGTGGTGTAGGGCTGGCAGTCAGTGTTTTAGGGTAAAATGCTATCAGCTCTATGGAACGTCATCACAGTGATATTATACACGGTGATTTTTTTTTGGTGATCAGGAACCAATTTTTCTAATTCAGTTATTAATGGCGATCACGTTTAAGTCGCAGTTACATGAAACAAAAATATTTTTTTTATGTAAAAAAAATATTTTGATACTAACTTTTAATTGAAATTAATTGTCACCCTACTAATTGTTTAGTCTATGAGTTAACAACACTTAACTGATAAGTTTATTGACGTAATATCTGTCAAATTTCCCGCCAAAGCGATGGCACTTTTGACGTATCTACTTCACTTCAATAATTAATGTAGGATGTCCATGTATCCAGTGGTGATTGGTTTTAACAATTATCATTAACCTAAAAAAAATTAACAATGAGTTAATTGTTTGAGACATCTTCCATTAAATTCCATTTTTGTTGCTTATTAATAATTTTCAACTCCTGATCACCGATAAAAAGTCACCGTGTATAATAATTTGTTTGACACTTCTTACGACTTGAATCATAACGTCACTGTGACACAGTTCTATGATGGGTCAGGATTCTAATGGGCTGATGGTACCAAAATGGTATAAAAACCGTTATGGCGAGACTTAGGTATCTGTCTGTATGTCACAATAGTTTTTCTCAGCATATACAAAAGCTTTCAACTTTTTGGGATATTAATAAAAAAAATATAATGAAATGAAGTCTCTAACCAAAATCGACTTTACTGCGTACAAAATAAAGTTCACAACAACTTTAAGCTTTGCTAATGTTTTCTAGTTTTAGCACGGTAAGTGGGGCCTGAGGCCCATTTACAATTGAGCGAGAAAGTTTTTTATCAGTTTTGGACCTTTACGTCATACAAACAGAGTAGAAAGTGCAAAAAATTCACTAACCAACTAACATAGAATGCCTCTACGCTAGCAATTTTACTAGTAGTGTTACTCCTACACCGAAACACAACAGTGCGGACACTGCTCGTATGCAACTGCCAGGGAAACAAAGAAGCATTCCATATTTAGTCATCGGAGCTGTTCGATTTTTTTTTAATTGAATTTAATATTTTACTGCATAGACAACCCTATCCTAAAACACATTTAAAATAATCATACGTGAAGCCTACACTTACCTATATTTTTTGTCTCTATTACCACACAATCACTGATTCACACATGCTCGCTCTCTTTCCGACCGAGAATCCATTACGTAACGCATTATAATCCTATTTAAGATGCTATTATACGATAATGATAATCAAAGAAAGTAAGTTTAATTTAATATAATGAAAACCACTCCTATTATTATCGGTGCATAGTTCAATTTCGGTTAGCAATGCGAATAAAATTTACGTAACTTTGGCGGTAGTAATTAAAGTTTTAATACATTGGTTTTCATAATAAGTAGAGATACATATAGATCTAAAGAGTATATGCTTATATGCTTACGCGTTTTAACCCCTAACGAGAAAGGAGGGGTGTTACAAGCAGAGATCGGACAAATGGGCGTTATCACTCTACATCATCATCAGCACGATGGGTCGAACGTATAAGGCTGCTTAATTGAATATGCACGCGCTACAATGTGTTTTGTTCGCACTGACGGGACTACTTAATCTCGCCACTTGGTATCACTCGACAGTCCGCACGACCGGCGTTGTTTACAGAATCACTACCCTGGGCCCTCAGATCGTAAATAGTCTCTCTCTGAGGTCCATCGGCATTAGCGATATGTTCCCACATCAACCTTTGTTCATTAAAACACTTCCGTTACTAGACCAAACAAGATAGACTGATCTAATATCTTTATAATAAAGAATACGTTGTTCGACAGATACATTTCCGCACCATTGTTGCTAGACAATAGCTTTCGATACTTGTAAATAAAAGATTAAAAAAAAGACAAACGTTGTAACACTATTCTTGGGATGTTACATTATCATCGGGTTCTTTTGTTCATAAAATTACAGTTAAGGGTAAAAATAAATATTTGTACTTAGGTACACAAATAATAATATGTACCTACATATTTTTGAGATTTTGTGGTGTATACTTATTGGTGCCCTTGACTGTACGACAATCCTTTTATAGTTAAAGTATGATTTACCTCTTTCTGTCACATTCAAATGTCACTATGAAAGATAAAGACAAACCAAACTTGAAGTATACTCTAGTAATTGTGTGTTTATGAATAAGACATACACATACATACACATACATAAGCTCACGCCTTTATTCCCAGAGTGGGGTAGGCAGAGCTATAGAATTACTAACAAATCTAAAAACTTGTTACTAATTCTGTAACCACACTTTGCACAATTAAGGTAAGATGTTTACCAGCGTATTAGTGACAGGTTGCAAGCCTAACCATACTACAAGCTTTTATGTCCTTAGTCGTCTCTTACGACATCCACGGGAAGACATGGAGTGGCACTATTCTAACCCGGCAACCACACGGGGAACAAAATTTCAAAGGAACGAATCAGCGATTTCAGCGCCAAAGAAATCTTAACACTATATCGTAACCACTTTCCACTATATCACGGGAAGCTGAAAAGGAAAATTTCATTTGCTTTTATTAAACTTTATAAATTTCGGATATCACTCATAAACTATAATATACCTATCAGCAACCCGGCAAATAAAAAAAAACTAAATTACAATCAATAATCAACTCTGCAATACTTTTCTACAAGGTCGTAGTTCAATTAGGCAATATTAACGCCGTTAACGTCTTTTCAATAATACAACAATTCCTTATTCTGCAAACTATAGAGTCCATACTACATTAACACTATAAGAATTACGGCAACATTTACAACAGAGTAAATAATCCTTAGTGTTAGAGGGTTAATGTTTATATTCGATTGTTTTCAACTCTGATAGCATTGATAAGAATGCAACTCGTTGTGCAAGGTCGTGGTCTGTAGAAAGCTTAACATGTTGAGTGCCGCGAACTCGTTTTGAACTCCTATTTGTATGTAAAATGGTTCGGATGGCACTGAATATTCAAAACCAGCTGAAGAGATTAAAGTTGTAACGCAACCGGACGCGAAATGGATTAAGGCATAACCGGATTTTGCTGTTTTTAACTTTGTTATCAATAACATTGAGTCTATTTTGGTTTCAAACTGACTTCACATACTTGTAGTCATTTTTGGAATGCATGTTTATTACATATGAATTGGTCTTTTTTTGCTTTAAGAGGTTAAAGGCTGAAGGCTGAACCTACTAAGTTTCACTCCGTGAAAGAGATTCGAGCTATATCAGTCATATATATCTCTGTCTCACTGGACCTTAGGTATGTGACAGCTTATAATACGAACTTCCACTTAGTATTAACCATATTGTTATCAGATTGTAAAGTAAATTGCGAAGTACATAAGAACAGTTACGAGATTTAATTTGGTACCCACCTTAGGTCCAAAGTCAATCTGACATTCTACAACAATAAGGCTGAGTTTTCTACAAGTTACAAATGACTTGACATCTTTAATAACATTGACGACTTCAAGCATAGTTTTTCTTGAAATGGGTCCGAAATTAACGCTCGTAACCATACAAACATAAACTCACGCCTTCGTTGCCAGAGTGGGGTAGGTAGAACTATACAATTACGTACAAGTCTAAAAACTTGTTGATAATTTCTGTAACCACATTTGGCACAAACAGGCTAAGATGTTTACCAGCGTATTAATGACAGGTTGCAAGCCCATCGCCTAACAGTACTACAAGCCTTTATTCCCTTAGTAGCCTCTTACGACATCCACGGGAAGACATGGAGTGGCACTATTCTAACCCGGCAACCACACGATGAAATTGAGAAGTAGTTAGCACAAAATTCAATTCATCATGAATCATCATGATGATCAATATTTAGTTTAGGGCAGGCCTATGCCCAGCAGTGGACGTCTCCCAGCTGATAATCAAACTAAATAAACCTTGTTGTTACATCACAGGCGGAACTAAACACGCATTCCGAAACCTAAGTCTGGCCGGGGGCTGAAATAAACCAGATTAGACGCTTGCGCAACTTCTAGCAACAATTGTTACCATGTTTTATGGACAGGAAGCCGATTGGGAAAGTTGTGTTATACAATGGATCATATCTGGTGATATTATTGGGAACTAACTTTGTCGGTGTATTTTATTCGGTTAGAACTATATTTACAAGGTTTTATTACATAACTTGCACTGGGCCGAGAATTATCTTTGACCTGTTATCGTATTATCAACGTTTTGGTAATAAGAGCATTTACTTAATAGTAATGGCGGCCAAGTTAAGACGATATTATGTTTTTTACCGCCTAGAATATAGGCCCTGTTCCTAAGTACCTATGTAAGTTGTCTGCTTTAAAATTTGTGGGTAAATTTTGAACCAGTTCCCATTAATGGAATGAACTGACATTTGGACCACCTATGTAACTCCGTTGACAATGCAATATTATGGTATCAGAGCTGATCTGATGATGGAGTTGGAAGGTGGCGACAGGATCTCCGCTATACTTAACGTGGACTCACCGTGTTGGGACTCATGAGTTTGGTCATTATAAGTAAATGACTTTTCAAAAAAATTACAATCGATCGCAAAAACTTGTCTCGAAAATTTTTTTTTGACAAACTTTTCATGTTATAATATTTATGATAATTAAAGGCAAAGGAGAAAAAAAAAGAAAAAAACATTTATTCGTGACAATCAAAACGCAAAAAACAACTGGCAAAGAGAAAATACGTGTTGCCACGAAACGGTTCCAACTCAGCGTTATGCTGGCGTTAAAGCCAGCGCTGTGGTGTTATTCTTTCAAAAACAACGGAAGGTTTAAGTAGTCCCGTCGGAGCGAACAAAACACATTTTATCGCGGGCATTTTCAATTAAGCAGCCTTATACGCAGAAACCATGCTGCCAAATTGAAAATGCACGCGCTAAAATATGTTTTGATCGCACTGACGGGACTACTTAAACTCGCCGCTTAGAAATTCACTCGTTTGTCCGTCCGACCGTCGTTGTTGTTAGAACCACTCCCCTGGTCCCCTGGCTTGTATCCCTTTGCTATTTAAACGTTCATTAATTGTAAATACATCGATGTATACAATAATGTCGGCAAACTCATAGGTTCACCTTGTCTGCGTTTGGTTAACTTATTTATCTTGCGGCTATTTGTCTATTTCACGGGGTTACACGCAAGGCTGCTTGTATAATGTTTAAACTACTAATTAAGGACACAACTCTTCACCCGACTATAGTATAGTCACTATAGTCATATAAGAACTCAATCCCATGGAGATAGGAAAGCATACAGGGAGTATAAAAACGGCTAATATAACAGTGCTCTTCGCACCTGTTACAAATGCCCTTTTATTATTTTTTTATTTTATTTTTTAATGGCGTCTACAATAATAAAGTAATTTTGCCAATGTCAAGTATATATAAGCAACGTTGTACGGTGAATCCTGTCCTGTCGTCGAAGTCTTTCAGTCATAGCCGTTATGACCAAAATACAAATTCAAAAATTCAAAATTCAAAATTCAAAATTCAAAGTTCAATTCTCATTCACTTGAAATTAGAGAAATCACTACGAAATCGCCAAATATTAAAAAGAAGAAGAAGAAGGTAGTAATAGAAAATGTATTTAGTACAAAATAAGTAGGTAGGTCTATGTGACAAAAAAAGGTGACATACTTTTGTTGCTTCATCAGCATATCGAGGTTAAACTTAGGTCCAAACACGGTATTTTTCGGGAACAAGGAGGGTGACCGTGACAGACTAAAGAATTTCAGTTTAGGTTGATAAAAAGGGACTGAGCTATATAACTTCTATAGCTCTGTCCCATTCTCACAACCTAAATTAACCAGACGACTTTTCCGCATAAAATTACCCTAAGTCCGTCTCCGAGCTCTGTGAGCTGTACCAAATATTACACCGCTTAATTTAGTAGTTGAACCTTGAAAATAAACAAACACACTTTCATCTTAATAACTACATAGTAAGTACCTATTTATTACTTACAATTTATTATCACTATTGTGCATATAAACCAAATAACATTTCGTTAACTGTTACAGCGTCGTGATATGGCGGGGCATTACAAAAGGTTTGAATAACGAATACGCGCGTGCGCTTGCGTCCGTTCCGTTATCAGCGCCATCTATCCTTCGTGGTTTGTAATAAATCGGCATTGTTTAACGGAAGTAATGATAAAATACGTCCACCTATAGGGGACTTTCAAAAAAATAGCACACCCTTGACTTTTTCTTCAGATTTGGGAAAAAAATTGCACGTTGGTTGGGATCATCATTCTGAACAAGAAAAAGTAGTACTCCCGATATGTCCCCAAAAATATGTATGGAATTGTTCCGTTTTGTTACCAAAATCCAATACGTTTCTTGGTAACAAAACAGACAACTCCATACATATTTTTGGGGACATATCGGGAGTACTATTTTTTATTGTTCAGAATGACGATCACAACGAGCGTGCAGAATTTTTCCCAAATCTGAAGAAGACGTCAAGGGTGTGCTATTTTTTTGAATCTCCCCTATAAGGATATAGGAATTTTGATATATATTCCGGGTTTCTAGTTACATTTGGGATGTGGGATTTTGAGTTCAGGGTATTGGTAATGCTTGTCTTTACAATGGTGTAGGTATTAAAAGAAGCTAACTATTAAATATAGAAACAGTATATTTTAACAATTACCTACTAGTGCCCGCGTGGTTGCCGGGCAAGAATAGTACCACTCCATGTCTTCCCGTGGATGTCGTAAGAGACGACTAAGAGAATAAAGGCGTGTAGTACTGTTAGGCGATGGGCTTGCAACCTGTCACTATATACTGGTAAACATCTTAGCCTAATTGCGCAAAATGTGGTTACAGAATTATTAACAAGTTTTTAGAGTTGTTAGTAATTCTGTAGCTCTGCCTACCCCACTCTGGGAATAAAGGCGTGAGCTTATGTATGTTATGTACCTACTAGTGACCCGCCCTACTCGTAGCTTCGCTTCGGTTTATGTGAGTTTTCTGTGACATTCGTACATATAATGTATTATACATATAAACATTCCTCTTGAATCACTATCTATTGCTGAAAACTGCATTAAAATCTGTGAAGTAGGTAGTTTAAAAGATGTAAGCGAACAGACAGCGGAAGCGGTTTCATTTTATACATGTAAAGACTTGTGCCATTTTTTTTACAATTAAGTGCCATGTTTAAAGTAGTCATACAGTTGATAACGTTATTAATAGGGAGTCTGCCTTCGAAACTAGGGGTTTTGGGTTCGATTCCCGGTATGAGCATGTAGTTTACCTGATAGAAATTAATCACCACCGCCCATAAACACCAGCAACTCAAAAATAAATAAAACAAATTATATGGGTGCGAAAATCAATCAAATTTTCGCTTGCATTTTACTTTTTCCCACGGTCAATTAATTTGCAAGTTCCCTCTCTGTCTTTCAACCGGCAACTGATGGCCTTCAGTTGCACAACTAATCGTTTTAGTCACAGAAAAAAAAAACACTTTTGTTTCAAACCAGTCGATCCGCTAATGCAATAAGTTTTTTTTCATATTGACCTAGTTAGCTTTTGTAATACTATTGAAATATATAGATAATTACGTTGATAAAGGTTAAGCTGTTTATTTCAATCAAATCATTCGAAAACAAACAGTGATTATGTACAGTGGTACATAGTATTGTATTAAAAAATAAGTTTGAGCAGGGAAAACATGTTTTTAAAATAAGATTCATGATTCAAATTATTTAACACGAACTTTTTTTAACTGCTTCTAAAGAAATGAATTGAAAGGGATCCTCACAAAACCATAAAAGGGTCAACTAACCTTGCGGGGGGGTGTGTCATAAAATACATATAATGTTAACCGTACACTTTTTAGGATTGTTATGAAACGAACCTTAACCTAAACTAACCTAATGGATTTTATACAAGGCCATTTAAAAAATCCTGAAATCAGAAATAAAACCATTAATTATATTACCTATGACCATTATGTATTTTGAACATTATATATTATCATAAGATCCCCTTTACGGTCATCGGATGAATTTATAATATTACACGCTCTTTGAAAAAACGAACTATATAAGTACTAACAGCGGTACTCGTAATCTTACCCTCCCATAAGCTTTACAGAGGGAAATGAATAAACATAAATTTTAAGTCCTAAATCAACGACACAACAATAACCTCTTTTCCCATGAAAAACAACAGATAAGAAAGAATTTGGCGCGAAAGTCTATGACATTCGTCGGCCATGTTGCTTGTCGGCCATCTTGGTTAACCTTGCTCCAGAAAGCACCGGTTTGTTTCGCAATGCAGTGGGAAAATTCGTCTCTATCGATCTGTTACCGTGCATTATTTCGGAATTAATCAGTTTTATGCACTTTATCATACTTAAAAGTATATCAAGGTTTGAGACGAGTTAAGTAGGTTATGTTTCGCATATTAAGCTTTTAGCATCGAATTTAATCTAGAACTTAAAATTGTGTTGGAAGTGTTGGAAGATAAAATCGTAATGATGTGTAACATATGTATAAGAAACTTAAAAATTACTGTACTTTACTATAATTTATTATTCTTAATTTCCTAAATACAACGAGTATGGAATTTATTGGATTCAGTAATAAGCAAAAAAAACCCAAAATATGACAAACTTAATGTAATATTGTAGTTAATCAGACCAATTTACAAACCTCACATGCTTGACCTTTCTTCCCAAAGGTGTGTAAGTAATTTAAGGTTCAACAGAGTTTTCACTGACTTCAAATCAATATAGTACCTCCGACCGTGGATCAACCACGCATGAACATGTTTTTAAAACGCACTGACGGATCCAGTTCGTCTGTTCCTCTTCGCTGACCCACTCGCCAGTGACCTGCCACAGACTGCGATACCACCACCATATATGGTGCGATATTTTTCATCAAGGTCGTCATCTTTATGATATAAACTTGATCCACTTTTGATTACTGCACTAGTAATATCATATCGATCTATAAATGGCAATGTCAATGAACCTCCATTGTGCATCCCTAAAAGGCACAACTAATGTCACCGATCCTTCTATAATCACATATAGATCACGAACGTACTTTTTTAATTATTTTTTAGATTATAAATACAGGTTTGTTGAGATATGAAGGATTGTTATATTGGTATTTTGACTGATTGAGTTTGAGAGATTATTTGGAAGCAGCGAAATTACAGATGCCTACAGCTAATATCAGTAATGGAATAAAACTCGCTTTACTAAAGAAAAAATATGAAACAGCAACTCACGAATCACACATAAAGAAAGTATCTCTCTCTGACCTCTACTTGTCTTTGATTGGCCTAAAGGTTGACTGGTAGAGAATGCCTGAAGGCATTAAGTGTGTATTGTGCAACATACATTTATAAATATGTAAATAAAAACACTTTGCTACGACGCTAACATTAAATTGAGCTTTTGTTCTTGCCGCAAAGCTCATAATGTGACGCCACTGACACTGGTATCGGCGCTTGACTTTAGCAAAGATAACCTATCAGCAACGTTGTATACATAATTTATTACGTAGATCATGAGAAACATATTCATTTGTATGTTAATTTAATGTAAAAACGCTAAGACAAAGACTGAAGGAACAATGCACGTTTATTTGGTACAATGAAGGGAAGGAGTACTAATTGGATATCGTATCGTCCTCATATTGAACCTCAATACATAGATAGGCCTTATTACAGTCCGCTGAGGTCCTTTCAAGTGACTCAGTTCAGTATTAATTATAATCAGGGCTTCTATATTGATGTAGTTATGTCAAGAATTGTTCCCTTTGAAGTCTCTTTTGGTTTGTTTTTTATGTGATGGCAAACAAACACACAGGCGACCTGATAGTAAGATGTAAAATCCATAGACATCTGCAATCTCCAGACGAAATGCTCTTACGCTTGTAGTTTTACCGGTTGTACAATGTTCTAAATATGCGAATGTACTTTTTGATGAAAAAAGTAGGTCCAATGTCAATTTCAGCTGTTTAGATGCGTTCAGCCACTAAGGTTGTTCCCCAGTTTAAAAAGGGTAACACCCCAGCAGTCTTTGCTATCAAAGACCTATATACATACATACAGTCACGCCTTCATTCCCAGAGTAGGGTAGGCAGAGCTACAGATTTACCAACAACTCTAAAAACTTGTTGCTAATTCTGTACCTAACCATATTTTGCACAAACATGCTAAGATGTTAACCAAGTGACAAATTGCAAGCCCATCGCCTAAAAATACTACAAGCCTTTATACCCTTAGTCTCTTACGACTTCCACGGGAAGACATGGAGTAGCACTATTCTAAGCCGGCAACCATACGAAGAAGTGTGTGAGTAGTTAAGACCTATGACCTATAAACACTTACTTATTATATGTAACAACCAGTCACCATACACACCGCAGCAATTCCATGCTTACTCCGAAACGTCATTTATAGTGGCGTCCAACGTGGGGCAGAGACAGAACTCATGAGAGTGTGTGTGGTATAGCATAGCGTACCTAAGTAGTATCGTGACAGTGTTCGTGACAATGCCGCCAAAAAAGCAAGCAGCAGCTAGCCGCCCGCTGGGCGAGCTGGCCACTAGCTTTACGGACGAGGAGTACGCCGGCGAAGGTAGGTATTATGCTAAACTTAACGTTGAATCAGCGTCTTGATTAATTAGACGAAGGCAGCTTAATATTAATGTCACCACATAACAAGGTCTCAGAGGTGCCACAGATAATAAATAATACTATTACACCAGCTATCGCTCGGTCTTTTGTCGAATGACATTCTGACAATACGAATGAAAGTAAGCAAAGGTGTTCATTCGTGATGAATGGGTATTCGTACTCGTACAATAGAATGATTTCGAAGCCGATTGATTAATAGTAACGGGATTAAACAGATTAGCAATTGTTTTTAATGATTAGAGAGTTGAGGCGGCAATAATCCCAACCAGTTAGCCAATGGGCGTAATAATTTATGTTGCTTAGAAAAAAACTATTACGAGGAAACACTGAATTATAAAAGTAAAAAAAAAACATGTTTTACATTTGTTTACATTCGGTTGAAACACTGGATTTAAAACTATATTTTCCTATGTCATTATGCCATTCAATATTGCAAATTATTACTACAAGCATAATTATAGTAGTACGCGACACAAATTTAAACCACTTGCCAAATTATTTGGTTTTGATGATGATGTGGCCTTGCCAACGCTGAGCTTGTGTATTTTATTTTATTGTCTGTGTTTTAAGTTATTTATTTCAAATTGTAGTAGTATATATTTAATAAATAAAGGTACTATCATAATAAGTATAATAGTATCTTTTAAAATTTAACGCGATGTAAAATGTCATGTGAAAAAATTCCAATTTAGGTGATTGTACGATTTGATAAAATAAAATAGTTATATTAGTTATTAAGATCAAAATTATATAAAATAAATTAAATTATTGCATACCGAGTCAAATTTCCAATTTCCCATTCGGTCAATGCAGTTCGTTCATTAGTTCAATACCGTTACATAATATCAATCGCTTCCGCAAATCGATTGAATGGACAATAAAAATCGCACATTCGTGCCGTTTCTGTGCAATTATATTTTGTTACGGCTGTATGACATTCGAAACCTTGGTCTTGAAATTGGAAAGAAACAATTGAGCATAGACAGGAAGTTAAAAAGATTACGGCTCGATTAGTTCAATATCCTGATGTGATCATGTTTGACAATGAATGGAATGTAGGTCATTGTGTTATATCAGTGTCAGATCTTTTTAAAACAATTTAATTATTAGAAACTAGCGACCCGCCCTCGCTTCGCTTCGGTTAGTGTGAGTTTTCTGTAAAACCCGTTCATGATCCAGAACTTATTATACATAAAAACCTTCCTCTTGAATCACTCTATCTATTAAAAAAAACCGTGGCGTAGTTTTAAAGATATAAGCATACATAGGGACAGACAGCGGGAAGCGACTTTGTTTTATACTATGTAGTGATATAATTGTATATTGTCCTAATATCTAAATGAGTAATAAAACGGATCAAAGTTTGTTACAAAATGTAATTTGTTTGAAACGGGAGGTAAAACGCTATAGAAAAATCAGGGGGTTTTTTTAAAAGCCTGCATTATCGTCTTACTGCAGGGCAAAGGCCTCCCTCTTTATTGCTATTCGTCCCTACTAATTGCATATAGGTAATTATTGAGCAATTGTTACTAAAGTAAAAAAAAACACTTCGTTGTCATAATGTTTAAGGATTCCAAATTCAAATGGCAAAATCAGAGTCGTTATTCGACCGTCAGATATTTCACACAGATACAGAACGAGTATCTATTATGTATTCTATGGTCAGTGACAACTCACGCCTGACCGATTTTTACATTGCAAAAACTTTAACTAATTACTTAATTAAATATTTCAGACCAAAAAATTAATTTAGTCTGAAAACTATAAAAAGCGTGCGATCTGTTGTAACCGCGATCCAGGCCATCGGGCACGTAACATGGAAACTCGATTTTATGTGGCTCAAATAATTGTGCGCCTGCGCGGCACACTTCCCGCGGCATAGAGCTGCGCGCGCAGACGCGACAGACGATTTATACATCCACTGGTGGATATCGTTAGAGCTCGAATATTTAGATGGCAATGATGGTCTTGTCCGAAGCGCTGGTAGACTCACCCTATATTACCGACGTGTAAAAGAGCCCTAATGTGGCCTATTTACATTTTTTTTTTGAGATGTATGCCATTTTTCTGCAAATGTATCCAAAACATTAGATACGCTTTAAATTATTGCCACTTCGTTCCTTTATCCATTAATTAATTCATTCATTCACTCAACCATTCATTCATGTGCCACATCTATAGCTGCATAGGCGAAATATATAGATTTTTTAATGCTACAGTGTAAGTTGAGTTGGTAGTCATAAAATTTCCGAAAAACAACGCCCTATTTTCCATACATAATGTAATTTCTAGATTAGATATAAGTGCCTACGTACACAACTACTAACTTCAATTATTACTAATTTTGACAAAAAATTGTTTCACAAATCTGAACAAGGATTTCCGATATTGTTACTCATAAACAGTGATCGGGGTTTTGGATGCGACTTGGGATGAATGACCTCAATCATTATGCTAGTATGGATGTGCCGCGGGATTCCGGGCTTTCGTGTGGTTTGATAAAGGACATATGTTTCGTCATATTATTAGATTACATTATTGATAAATATTTAGCATATTATTTTTTATTACTTTTGGTCTCTATAAAAATTGGTCTTTAAAAATCTAAAAAATAGATTACAATAGCATAAAGGTTGCATTTAAATGTGTTTATTACTTACTCTTGAGTTTATCACAGTAATGGGAGTTCCCGGTGCAATCTGAGGTGACTGACCTTAAATATTATGCTAATATGAATATGCCCGGGATCCCGGGACTTGTATTGATGTTGGAGGACGATTATTCTATTTTATGTTACATGATATTAATCGAAATTACAGGTCAACGTTTGAAATAAACGTTATTATTATTGAAAAAATATAGCGGGATTATAGTCACATCCATACTATGATTACGACTCGAAATCCCGCGAATTGCATCCAAAACCCCGATCATTGCTCATAAACTATGTCCGATTGCTATCTATGTGAAATATTGCATGGTGTTTGAGATTCCGTAAGAGTCAATGTTAAAGGTTAGGTAAGATTTTCATGGCTGCTATGCAAATCCAGTAAAGCACGTCTAGACACATCTCTAGTTAAGAGCATGTCAGATATTTTTGAGTGCAATATTGAATAATATATTATTGCTGGTAACTGTACATATCCAATAAAATACATACAACCCTGTGTTTATACATGTCATTGGCTAAATAGTGCTTGTGTAGTCTTAGTTCAAGTTTGTTAAGAAAATGCATTAAACTTGCCAAAATGTTAATTCGATTTCGATTGGCAGTTCTCGTATGTGTTATCTATAGTCACTTTCGCTCTCCGCCGATCTCGCTTTCGATCGCTAGAACGTAATGCTGTGATGTCATACCGGTAACTTGCTCGTTTTAACTCGCCATACAATGGCAGTTCCATTTTGGGTTTTATATACATTTCGATAAAAGTAAAAAGTTTTAAGCATCCAAATCTTGTTTTATTTTTATTAATTTAACATCGTCTATTAAGTAATTGTAAATGTTTTTGCTCAAGGTCACTGAAACGGCAATGAATAGAGTTTCTTTGCGGATCGAATTAGAAATGGTGAGATCCGTCGAAGAATTAGTTGCCGACATAGTTCTGCGACTTGCATATCTTAAGTGGTAGTTGGGCTCTTTTCTTTTTGAACTAGTTGCGTTGAGGAAAGGTTGGCGAAGCGTGGGCAGGCCTGTCGCAATGTGGACCGACGATCAGTACCCTTACTATGAGTTACAATTACCGTACTCGCTAGCGAGTGGAATACTTTGTCCCTTGCACTCTATAAGAATACAAACTTGCGAGGTCTGCGTGGGACTAGGGACCGGCCCGCTATCCCATTCAAGGGGTTTCAAATGGGTTTTTATATTATGGATTTAGAAAAGCCGTATCGCTTGTAAGCCGTTCGGTTTGCTTTTAAAAGTGCTATTTATAAGGGTTACCCTTACCAAAGATGTTCCGTCTACGTCTTGCTCGATTATGCTTCTGTAGCGCTATATTTTGAGTGATACCAATATCCATTTAACTTAAAAAAAGCCGTTCGATTGGTTTTTTAAGCGCTATTTATATGGGTTACCCTTATAAAAAGCCGTTCTATTGGCTTTTTAACCTTTTCCACGCCATTGACGGATATACCCGCACCACTGGTTCAACGCCAACGACGGATATATCCGTCACGGTTGACACCGTAAAAAGGACCAGAGTGTCTACGAGGTAAGGTTGACAATAGCTCTGGTGTTTAGCTGTCATTGGCGTGTGAGCGACGACTTTTGTTTTGATATAGAGTTGAAAAGGTTAAGCATTATTTTTAAGCATATTTTTGGTTATGCAATATGAGGGATATCAATTTACTGCTGCTGCTAGTTGTAGGTTTCCCTTATGTGATGGCTAGTTTAACAAACGACTAAGTCGTATATTTCTTCAAAAGGGGTTATTCTTTTAGTGGGGTGTACTTCGAGAGCTGTCTTTTAAGCTCTTTTATCGGGGAACGAGTGGTCAAGTGCTTCTTATCGCGGGTCCCAATTGTCGGATCCGAGCAGCATAGGTACTCGTACCTTCTTATAATAATGTTATTAAAGTTGCTTCGATGGTTCGGTCATTTGGAAAGGATGGATGAAAGAAGATTGACGAAGAGATATACAGATCGAAAGTGAGTGGACGGGTTGGAACGGGCCGCCCTAGGCGTACATTTTCGAGTCAAATCGGATAAATACGGGAAAAGGGCCGAATCTTAAGTACCCGAAACCGACGTGCGTGCATGACTCGGTGTATGAATGTGGAAGAAGCGAAAGAAATTTGTCAAGATCGTAGCAAATGGAAAGATGTGGTCTCTGCCTACCCCTCTGGGAAACAGGCGTGATTTAATGTATGTATGTATTAATGTTATTATATTTGGTTACTTCACCTTCACTTCATATTAAAAGTTTGTCGTCTTTATTTTCGTGTCTCGTACCTACTGTACTAACATAGTCAATAAACGCCCTTGAAACACGATAGATGCCTTCAGAAGGAACTCATTCTTCCATTCGTTCATTCATTCTATCACTGCTCTTTACGGATTAAAAAAAGAAAAAGTAGAAAACTTGTACTTGTGCGACGTATAAAACGCTGCTAGCGGAAAAGTGCTCTTTAATAACCATAGTTATACAATAATGCATTGTTTTATGAACAATGTTCATATCGTTACTACTTTAGAAAAAACTCGTATCTCATATTTCGATATGTATGAGGTTGAACTTATTTCTTTTCACGTTTAAGTTTAAAATCCTACGGTACGAAATATGAGATACGAGGTTTTTTCAAAGTAATGACGATATTGTTGTTGAGATACATTTTCAACATAAGTATATGTATGTACTCTTTAATGAAATATACTTAGGAAAATCTTACACCAATTAACCTAATCCCAAAATAAGCTCTAGACTTGTACTATATATATTATTATAATATAAATGTGATTTTCTAAATAGACATGTACATAAGTATATTATTGTGTCTGTCTGTCTGTATGTTCGCGATGATCTCAAAAACTACTGAGCAGATTTTCACGCGGTTTTCAACATGAGTTAGATAAATTGTAACGGAGGATTTTTATGTATAATAACAGAAAATTCACATAAATCAAAGCAAAGAGGGCGAATCGCTAGTTTTTGTTATAAAATATTCAGCAAATTTTGCGTAAATATTCTGCAATACAATAATTATAATTATAGCTATAATCAAGGAAGTGTCCAACTTATAAATATGTAATTCAATAAAACATCCAAAATGTTTTAACACAGCAATAAATGCGTGTCACCGTACATTTATATGTTTCACTATATGTTTACAATCGTTCACGTTTCGCAATTTATTGTAAACAAATTAGATACAACGGTCATTGTTATTTATATACAACGCTAAAACATATTGTTGATGATAAATGCAAATTTTTATTACGATTTGGATGACGTTATCATTTTGATGCATTCAATAAACAATGTAAAACAATACTTTAATGGCTTTTATGGTATAGTTTTTAAAAAAAACCTGTTTAATACGTGCAAATGTTAATTTGCTCGTCAAGTTTTCCATTTGTCTTACCCTTGTTACTGCAACACAAATTTCATAGAACGTATCACTTCGCAGAATTTTCATTTCATAGAAAGCTATTTTTTGCTGAACCCCTATTGGTTTCAGGTTATCTTGTGATGGTTACGAATCTAACCTAACCTAACCTACGTGAATCATATTTAAGATAACCTGAAATTTCTCCAAGACATGGAATTTCTCCATGAAAAAAAAAGCATATTACACATACGTCATACAGACATACCTACATACCTTCACGCCTTCATTGCCAGAGTGGGGTTGGCAGAGCTACAGAATTACCAACAACTCTAAAGACTTGTTGTTAATTCTGTAACCACATTTTGCACAAATACAGCACTCCACCCACCCCACGTTTTGCATACCTAGTCGTGTGGTTGCCGACCAGTACCACTCCATATCTTCCCGTGAAAGTCGTAAGAGGCGACTAAGGGAATAAAGGCGTGTAGTACTGTTAGGCGATGGGCTTGCAACCTGTCACTAATACACTGGTAAACATCTTAGCCTTATTGTGCAAACGGTATTCTGCAGAATATATAGGGTGTTCCCACTCCGTCATATGACACGTTCACATTCGGGCTCCGGTATTCATTTTTATCACACACCGTTAGTATTTTTGTCCGAGACCGGCAGTTTGTAACCCAAGCTCAGGAATTTTAACGTTACGTCACCTTGAGTATGAAATGTGATATTCTTTAATTAATGTGAATGGTATTTATTCTCGAGAGATATCTAAAGGCTACTTTATACCATGCGATTCTAAAGGAAACGGAACAACACGTAAGGCCCACGTTAACTTACTTTGGAAAATAAATATCATTCATTCATTCATTCATTCATTCATTCATTCGCTCATTCATTCCTAAATTTAGGACCTTGGGCCTTACGATTTTGGGCATTTGACTTGATTTGACACAAATAAGGGCAGTGATTTCTTTCGGTATATAATACGAGTATGTATAGTTTCTAGAAATGTAAAAAATAAAATCAATGTAGGGTTTCTGGGTTATAGTACTGTCTACAAAGTTTAATGACATTTTGATAGGACAAGCTTGAGCCCTTAAAACAATTTTTGTAAGATTGACCAATTTTCAAATTAATTCATCTATTTTGCGAGTTTTTTTTTTTCAACCTGGTTTTTTTATTCATTAGATTGGCAAAAATAAAAAAGTCGTGAATTTAAACCCTAAGTATTTGATTTGAAAACAGCATAAAAAATAGTAACAAAAATATATAAAAAAGTGGACATTATAGTATGTGCATTATTAGATACACTGCCAATTTAAGGGTTATAGAGGGAAAACAAACGCGTAGTATAAAAATCCTTTTTTTTTTTTAGGATCGTACTTTAGTGTGCAAATACCTTTAAAAAGATGCGACAAACGATTGAGCTGTCGCAACACCAAGTATCAACTTTCAGAATCGCCGGAGGTCACTCGAAAAACATCTTGACACTTTCGTGCAAAGTATGTTTTTGTCGCTTCTTAACTCATTAAGAGATTGCATTAAACTGTGTATCGTAACAGTTTTAAAGCAATTGCTTATTTAACCTTTACAAAAAAGGGAACTGGGTTTTGTTTGAATAATATTGTAATTTTTTTTTCAGCGGCCACGGATGGTTTTTACATACCTACTTATTTAGAGAACCTCGAAATACACATAGATATATACAATTTATGGCGTTTAATAATATCGGAGCCGAGATATTTAAGATTTAAGTGTTCAGTTTTTGGTACCAAAAGTACGCCCAGGTAAGATATTAAATATCTCGACTCCGATGCACTTAAGAGTATTTATTACATTACATAACAAAACATGTTTATTTTGAATTATTCGATCATTATTTACCACTTCTACTAATGGCCGCTTACCTTGAAAATGTATGACTTTTACAAATGACAACACTTTTACCCAAACCCCTTTGATATTTGTAAACAAGACCTAAATCACTGATTATAGTATATAAAAACGTTTTGTAAAAGTCCTAGGAAGACGGAGAAAGGCTTCAAACTTACTTTGACACAGTTTGCCTAGTTTGGCCTAGTTCCTACTCTCTCTCTGCCTACGAAGCTGAAGTTAGCGGTCTTGGTTTCGGTTCCCGGAAATGGCCTCTTCAGCTTTATAATGTTAGTAAAGATTAAAAACTCCTCTCTTTTCAAACAAAAAAGGAATCTTAAGTGGTTTTTAAATGGGTACATTTTGTCTTAATTTTAGAAATACGCAAGCTATGACACGTGTCACAGAGGTGTCAAGACGTGACCTTTCAGATCGCTAATCGAGATTTGGGTGCGATGTTAAGGTCCGGGTCAACGACCTGTACGGCGAAAAAAAAACGATATTCTTTGCACGACCACTGGCGAAAAATGGTTGGGGGATTTTACGTATGGGTAAATGATAAGGATGAAATATCTCCAACTGACATTGTAAAGGGTAGCGCAAAAAATTCACATCCGATATTTTTTGCCTGCAATAAAATAATAAATATCAGGAGACAATGCCACGGCGTATATTTGACGACGCGCTGGCCTAGTGGGTAGTGACCCTGCCTACGAAGCTAGCGGTCCTAGGTTCGAATCCCGGTAAGGGCAGATATTTGTGTGATGAGCGCGAATATTTGTTCCTGAGTCATGGATGTTTTCTATGTATTTAAGTATATATTTCTCTATATAAGTATTTATATCGTTGTCTAGTACCCATAGTACAAGCCTAGAGCTTAGTTTGGGACTAGGTCATAAAGACTATTCTATTCTATTCTAGGTCAGTTGGTGTGACATAGTCCCCTGATATTATTATTATTATTAATTATGTCAAAAGCAATATAGTTTTTCCAATTAGAACAGTGGTCTGTATAGCAACCATAATTCTATGTATCCCACGTCGCCCACAACGGTTTCAATAAAAAGATGGGCGCGATCGTAATCGTCTCGTAATCGTAACCACTCCGTTACGTAACGTTTCCTTCCCGCTTCCGTCATTGACACTAACAATATGTGACAAGCCAATAAGTGCTCTTTAGCACTGATATAAAGTTGGTTTATTGATTGGCAATGCAACTGGGCCATTCTACTTTTCAGTGTACATTTTTGCTATCGTCCGATAAAAAGTATACCAAATGATGAATCCGCGAATAAACAAATAACGTGACTTAGAATGTTTACGTTTAACGGTTTTCAAAAAAAAATATCCTAAATTACTCAATTATCGCTGAAGAATCTTGGTAACTCAGTGGTAAATTGCACATTTTCCATAGAAAAGGCGGGGACATCAACGTCCACTGCGTTACTCACTTTAAAGTTATTAAAAATAACTTTTTATGAATTAGGTTAATTCTATATATAAGCTGATTGACGTCCCTTTTCTAGTTTTAAGTTAGAAAAAGCAGCACTTTACCGTTTGTTGAAATAAAAATAGTTTAGTGAGAGCGTGGCTAAAAGTTATGTACAACGAAAAGTAGAATGGCCCAACTACCGGTGAATATCTGGATAGCTAGCTGTCAGTTTGATGGCTTTCAATGCCCAACTAATAGATTTTCTAACAAAATGGACGCCATAAATGACGCGGTAAGCCTAGTTGGTAGTGACCCTGCCTGCGAAGTGAGAGTATCCGGGTTCGATTCTCGGGTAAGGGCAAATGTATGTGAGATTAGCACGAGTACGTATTTGTTCCTGAGTTTTGGAAGTTCTCTATGTATTTAAGTTTGTATTTGAATAATTCTTCTTTATCTTCATACATATCATAACTTCAATATAATACTCGTATGTTCAGAAATGATAAGCAAATGCCCTATATTGGGTAACCTGTATGTGTGGTTGTACTTTAATGTTAACATTAAAGTATTACATGTCATTAAAGTATCGGTTATCGCTGTAGTTGCATCATGCTCATTTTAAAGTGTCGGTGACCTATAATTTAATGTGAACATTAAGATACAGGGTAACTACAGATACAGGTTTCTCACATATTGTTCATAACTTATGTTATAGTTAGGTATGCATGTAGATAAAGTTATGTATACGACTGTACGCATAATTAGGCATTAAAACACTCGTGTGTGATTTTATTCGTCTTACGGCTCGTTTCATCACACTCATCTATTATTGCACCAGTCACATAAATAGCTATTGTGTTACAACTGTTTAAAATGTTTCACGAACAATATAACAACATACTACAAATCAACTAAATTACCTACATACGAGTATTTCCGAGTCGGAAATGTACCAATGAAAATTATGTACTTACAATAAAACATACCACTAAACGGTTCAATTTAAAGACATACTTGTTGCACATTTCCTCTAATACGCAATGCAAGTCGATAATTGTATGTCTGTTTGTGTTACAACATTGACTGAATGACTCAACTATAAATTTTAGCTTTGTTTTAAATGACTTGCACATGTTCAATATTATCGACACGACATTATTGATCATAATTACTGATGGTATCTTTCTGTCAATATGATTTGTAATATCCGTCGACATTTTCAACGGAATGTGGTAATGCAACTAGCCAATGAGATGTCATGGCATTATACATTATGTTTTTCGTCTTATCCATAAGTAAATGCCATGTACCTAAGTAACATTTAAATTAAGCTAATATGCATCCATATTGGTTTTATTCATATTAAATCACGAAATTTTTAAAGAAGAATACCGATACATAATGTAATTATTAACTAAAGTCAGATATCATAATGCACACCATTATAAACTCAAAAATATTTTTATCCTCAATGAAAATTTAATAAGGTAGCATGATGTATTACTTTTCATACCCATATCAATGTCAAATTGCTTTAAAGTTTACTAATTATTTGTAACATGACTAAAGGAAATATTGGGGTCGATAGATCAAAAAGGTATTATGCGCTCAAATTTAAATTCAGGTATTTTTATGTTATCAATAAAACTGTCAGTTTCTGAATACAGTAATGAACATGGAATTGTAAGTCACTATTCATGCTTATTTACCATGTTAGCAATTCAAAAAACATATCGTACAATTATATTGTTGGTCATGTACCTAAGTATTATGAGTTTCTCGCTCAAATCACTACAAAGTACAGAACAAAGTCGCTTCCCGCTGTCTGTCTGTCTGTCCCTATGTATGCCTAAATCATAAAAACTATGCAGCGGATTTTATTTAAAAGATAGAGTGATTCAAGAGGAAGGTTTTTATCACTACATAGTATAAAACAAAGTCGCTTCCCGCTGTCTGTCCCTATGTATGCTTAGATCTTTAAAACTACGCAACGGATTTTGATGCGGTTTTTTTTAATAGATAGGATAGTTCAAGAGGAAGGTTTTCATGTATAATAAACTTTGTTTTACGTACGGGTATTACAGAAAACTCACATAAACCGAAGCGAAGCGAGGGCGGGTCGCTAGTCCATAATAAACTCTGTTTTATGTACGAGTGTTACAGTAGTATACAATAAATAAATGCTTTAAAACGAAATCATCCAGGACTCAGGAACAAATTATAAAAAATAACAAAATAGTTTACGTTTACCGGGTATCAAACCTGTGACCGCTAGTTACGTAAGCAAGGTCATTAAGTCACATAAGCGTTTATAATCTGTGATGTCCCGCGCTACTACTTAATTTAACATACATTGCTGCAACCGTGCAATGTAAATTTGAACACTTTAATTGCTAGACTAACCGCATCATTGTTTTGAAAACACCTATAAAAATTAAAAAAAATAAGTGATAGTGTGTAACAGTCATTATAAATCGCCCAACTCACGCCCCTGACAACGCTTAGCACTATAATTCGCGCGTTTAATTAAAAAAATAAAATCTCTATGGTCGGTTAACCGCACCATAGACTATTCATAGACAAAACCGCAGCAAGAAACTTTTTGCGCCTGTAATGGATCGTTTACCGACACGTTCGCCCTTTACCCAGTAACACAAATAGTAGCTCGAGCGATTTTACATTCAAAATGCGACTTTAAAATACGTGTACAGAATTGGAATTGGTGTGGATGGTTTTAAGCGTGGGTTTAGAAACATGACATTGGGCGAGACAAAGCGTGAAACGAATCGGAATGAACGTAGTAACATCGTCTTGGTCGATTGCTCGAGAGAATTGATTAGGATGCCTTTTTGTTTGCTAATTAAGACGTTTGCTGCCATGTCTTTGCCTAAGCGACCTAGTTTGAAAAAAGAAGGAACATAGTGGGTCAATTAGGTATAGTCTGTGTCAATTGAAATGGACAAAGTTGTAACCGAGATCAAGGGAACCAATTTACAATTATCGCACTATAATTAATCAATAATCACAGGCGGATTAATTAAAATTAAAACTAAATAGATCTAAAACTGAAAAGCTATGCGACGTGAAATCTTGCTTTAGATTTCTCTTAAAACTAATGTCTGATTAACATTGGTCCAGCAAAAGTGTGCCAGTAGAAGCACATTGACGAGTTGCTTTTCACGTTTGAGGCGAGGGCTGTTGTTAAGACGCAATGTACTTCTACTGGCGTGCTTTTGCTGGACCAATGTAAATAACACCCATTATAGGCTAGACATTAAATTTGAATCGTCAAACAATTAAGCTTATAATGCGTTGACCTACACTAAGCCTGAATCAAGAAATTGTAGATGTAAGCTGCTTCTGACCAAGAAATGAGACAGAAGACACTACAAAGGAAAGGGCAACATTGACTTTAATTAAACAGACGCATTTAATTAACTTGTCTTTGTCTGTTCACATAACGTCTATATTAATATTTATATTCAAATAAAACTACTGGAATTTCCTCCATTAGTTTTTCAATGACACTTCGCCACCTCAAGTGTTTTTAGATATGATCGGCCACACCTTCCTAAGGTCATTTATAAAAAAAGAAAGCCATTGACAATCGTTGACAAGTTTGACAGGCGGAAACAGGAACCATGTTGTGTGTTCCGGACGGCTTTGTCTGTGTTAAGGTGAAGGTCATAGACAAACGGATGGTGAATCATTTTGGTCATGTAGTGTTTATGTTAGGTAAACATGACATATGTAAGATGTCACAGGTACGGCTGCAATAAGGTTATATTCGATATTGGGCTAAAAATATTTGACATCTCTTAAGGTGCATGTAGCGAGGCGAGGGTGAGGTAAGGCGAGGCGAGATGAGTTTTTGAATTTGTATTATTTTGCGCATCTTCGGTGGAAATTCTGCCTCACCTAGCCGATGGAAAAGCACCTGTATGCCTGTTTTTATAGCGACGCTTTAGACTTTTTATTTTTATTTATTATTTTCAAGCTCAATATTTTATTTCTAACAAGTTCGATATTTTACAATTACAACACGGTGGGAACGAGTAACCCGCCAAATTTTAACCATCTATTCTAGAGCCTATTTGGAGTATACATAATAATGTGGTAACATGAAGTCCCATCAAGCATAATTTCCGAGATTTTTGTTTTTAAAAAACAATTTCTATAGTTAATTTACTTTGAACTTTGTCACCTTTACCTAAAGCTTTATTTACTAAGAAATTGATTAAACTAATTTATGTTGTAAGTTGATGATATTGCTACTTACAACATGAATCTTTCTTAGTAAATAATGCTTTAGATTAAGGTTACAGAGTTAAAATTAAATTAACTATGGAATAGTTTTTTAAATAATAAAAATCTCGGAAATTATGCGTTATTGGAATTCATGTTATACCACATTATATACTCCAAATAGGCTCAAGAATCGATGGTTAAAATTTTACGGGTTACTCGTTCCCACCGTGTATACAAGTAAAATAACAATACTTATATACAAAATAAACCGGGGGTAAGCTACTGGTGATTAGGGCTGCAGATACGTGCCGTGTCGAGGAGTCCTGATTTCTGGATCTGGCCCTTGATCCAGCCATCTAGAGAATCTCTTAATTTGTTGATCGACAATAATAAATCAAATTAGGTATTCTTAACGGGTTGTTTTTAGTATAACGTTACCAGTTACGTAATGTGACGAGCACTTGTAGAGGTGACAGAATAATTACCTGAAAAAAAAAGGAAATTTAGTAAACAATAATTACGCACTGTAAAAGTTAAGTACGTTCCCAAAGCGTCAAAATATCTACACGCTCCTTTACCACTGATAATAAGCTCTATGTTTATATATCTTTGACATGACGTCCGTATAGATATTAGTGATTTGACTGTATACACAAGTTGAGGCCAAAATTACTTGCATACATATATAAAATTATGGTTCGTGTTACAGTAGTTATGTTTTTAGTGTAATTTTAAAAATTATAAATAGGTGCTAAGTTTAAGAACGAAAATTTTAAAAATAGCATAATTTTTATCGACAACCTCACAACCTATATTTAAATTTAATTTGGATCAATCGCGTTTTCGTTTTTTGAAGATATTAAAAAAAGCTTAACCCTTCTTTGCAAGAAAAAAGTCGTTAATTCAAACCCTATTTCATTTTGAATAGATACGCGTAAAATATTGTTACAAAAAAAATATAAAAAGTTGGTATTATATTATGATGGTAATTTCCATCACCATGCAAAGAAGAGCTAAAACTTAGGTAGACAATATTAAAAAATAAATCCAGATAAAAATAAACGCTTATTCTTAGGTTCTTACAAATTTACCGTTTTGCAAGCATCTCAAATAATTTCCTGGTGTAAACTGAACCGCGGGCCACACGTCGCGGTCGACTTTCTTACCACATATCTTAGAACCAAGCCCACGACTCCGCAACGGGTCTATTCTGCGAAGGAATCGAGGTGTTGGGCACCATGGTCTTAAGTAGGAACAATGCCTATGACTCGACAACGGGTCAATTTTCTAAAGAACCTAAGGAGGCGGGCACTTAATTATGATCACTGCACCGTGGAGCGTAAAGTAGTGCATGCTTTAGATATCCTTTAAGTAGTAAGTGCATTTTCGTGCTGTTTAATATGATGACGTCATGCGTTGGCTTAGGGTATGATTTTTGATGGGTAATAAAATGGAGTTACGTTTTAGGTAGTTTTTTAATAAGGCTTTTGCGTATCTTCAATGAAATATTAATAATGTTTGACATGCTAGTGTTATTTATTTTATAATGTATTAATTATGTAAGTATACCGCCAAGCAGCAGTGTTTGCACTGTTGTACCTATTCCGGTGTTGAGGTAAGACAGTCAGTGAAATTACTAGCATATCGCACCTTCGGTAGAACAAGGGCACAATGTACTATATGATTATAGGGGCAATAGTGCCCTTGTCCTGCCGAAGGTGCGATATGTAGTATTTGCGATTCTGAGATTCCCCTATAGAATCCCTAATAAATAGTAACTTATCGTAATGCATCGTTTGTCCGAATTTTCGTTTATCCTAAAGACATTTCTGCCTTTTTTTTAGTGTCTTTTATTCAACTCTAACCTAACTAAACCACAGATATAATTAGAAATCTTAAAAAGTTGCCTGACTCAGCTGTAAACTAGTTTAGAGCAAGTGAAAATTGACAAACGGTGAGTTAAACTTTCTTAGGGATTCGGAGAGATACCCAATTCCATTACATTATGTGCGTGATAAGACGTTAAGCCCAGTAACCTTTTGATGGTCTTTGTATTTGAACCTACAAAAGATAAGTACAGTCAGCATCAAATAAGCAGAATAACATACTCAAAATTATCTACACACGACGTATTTTCTCGACAATAGAGTCGAGTGCATTTTGACCTATTCGGTTGATTAGCTATTTGCTGACTGTATGATTAGGATGACGTGTTTGGCCTAGTTAGAGGTGACTCTGCATACGAAGCTAGCGGTCCTAGGTACGGTGTTGGCAAATATTTATGTCACGAGCACAAGTATTTTTTCTTGAGTCTTGGATATAACGTTGCTAAAATACTAAAGGGCCCCAAATCAAAATGTGTTTGTGTTGCATTTAAATTCGGAATTCTATTTACTTTAAGTTTTAAATCAAACTATATCTGTTTTTGTTTTGTGGCGCTTTTGTATTTATTTCTCTATATAAGTATGTGTATCGTTGTCTAGTATCCATAGTACAAGCCTAGAGCTTAGTTTAGAACTAGGGCAACCTGTATGAGATTGTTCTCTGATATTTATTTATTTATATTTTAATTTCCTAAAATGGGCACAGCGGACAATCAGGCGGCAAGTTTCACTTCCCACCACAGATTAACATTTGAACCACTTGGTCGAAACGCATGAAATTGTGGTAAAAGTTATTACTGCACTTTAATTTGGGAAAAGTGGAGAAAATATGGCATGCACTTTTGGAATGAAAGCAACTCTTGAAAAGGGATTGAACTACTTACTTGTCTTGTCGTTATTGAATATAAATTAACCGTTACAAATGAAATCGTAATAGCAATAAAGTTAATAATAGTTTTTTTTCGTCTTTTCTGTTCTAGTTTATTTTGTTATGTGTTATATTCCATCTCTGTTTTTGAAGTTTTTAGGATGAAGATTATCCTCTTTAGAAACACTTTTTAATGTATCTTTTAGACCTTTTATTCTTATAATGAGTAATACCAGAATTGCTATTTCGAACTCATGCCAGCCGAAAGACGTCCACTGCTGGACATAGGCCTCCCCCAAATGTACGAGTATACGAGTATTATATATGTATATTAGATTATAAGTATGATTATTCATCCCGTCAATATGCATTTTGATCTTGATTTTACTTCCAAAAGACATCAACGCGTGAGCACGTTGCGTAATAAAGGATCGAAACTAAAATAGCAAAAATTATAAGTTTCATAAGATGGTACACAGTTAACAAAAAAAAAACAGGGGACAATGTCACACCAATTGACCTAGTCCCAAACTAAGCTCAAGGCTTGTATTATGGGTACTAGACAACGATATAAATACTTATATAGAGAAATGTATACTTAAATATATAGAAAACATCCATGACTCAGGAACAAATATTCGCGCTCATCACATCACACTAATATCTGCCCTTACCGGGATTTGAACCCAGGACCGCTAGCGTCGTAGGCAGGGTCACTACCAACTAGGCCAGCGCGTCGTCAAAAAAGTGTGGTAAATTGTTTTAGGAGCCTATTCTAATGCCTATTGTAACTTTCGACCCTCTTTTTATATCATCTAAAGGGCCACCGACTCACACTTGACCAGTTTCTTAACCGCTAAAGCATCAAGCCAAGGTACGGAGCATTCACCTTTCGCGCAGTAAGTACTAAGATAAAACGACACGAGAAAAAGGTAACTTTAGGGCCTTGACGGACCCGGGAACTTTAATGTTTCCCGAGAAATAAAACTTTAACGGTTTACCGTAATTTTTATTTGATTTTGTCCTTTTACATTTTATGTTTGTTTACCTGAAAGTCCACGTCTCTCGTTTTTTAACCCCGACGAAAAATACAGGGATGTTTTAAGCTTTTCCCAAAAAGGTTGGCTACGTTAACCACATGCGAGGACACTATAGACACTTTTTACGCGTTAAAGCAGTCTTGTGGGCCTAGTATGCTTATATATCGCGTGTCAAATGTGGATAAAGCATCCGTCACTCTCGTACTTATTTAAGTGTCAGAAGGTGACAGATGCCTTATACAAACTTTGTCACGCGATAAACGCGGCCCCACGTCGAAATCGGCTGGATATCATCGTCATCGTCATCGTCATCGTCATCGTCATCGTCATCGTCATCGTCATCGTCATCGTCATCATCATCATCAATATCATCATCATCATGTATCTTTAACTGTACGTCTGTGTATCCGTGTATCTGATTGTGGTAGGTACAGGTCGATTCACAAGAGTTGGCACGAATGGATTGAATGAGCGACTGAAAATAATACTAGTGTGTAAAATACAATACATTTTTTTTTTACATGGACCGATTCATTGTCTAGAAAGGAAATCACATCGACAGTAGATTATGGTCAAATTGAACAAAATATGCGTAAAAAATCTGGTAACCTTAATGTGTCAACAAATATTACTCCATCATATCAATTAAAATCTATTCAGGTATCATATTTCCTTTAATAGGTTATTAATAACGTAAACATTAGTTAAAAACGAAATATTTGACATCATTTGCTATTTTAAACTATGAGAGCATTTGAAATGTCCTCCTAGTTACCGATGGATGCCTTTAAGTACCAACTATCGTAGAGAGCCTTGTGGAATGCCTATGTGTAGCAATAAACATCTTTAGACTAATATGTTAATAAAATAATAAATAATAATATGATGATAAACAAATAGGTAATAAATGATAAATAAAATATCAGGGGACAATATCACACCAATTGACCCAGTACCAAACTAAGCTCTATGGGTACTAGACAACGATATAAATACTTATATAGAGAAATATATACTTAAATACATAGAAAACATCCATGACTCAGGAACAAATATTCGCGCTCATCACACAAATATCTGCCCTTACCGGGATTTGAACCCAGGACCTCTAGCTTCGTGGGCAGAGTCACTACCAACTAGGCAATCGCGTCGTCAAATGATGAAGATAAAATTCTCTTTCTGGTGAGGAAAAAGTAAGAAAAAAAAAGGGTGTTAAAAGTTTATTACGTGTGTCTCTATGTCTATGTCTGTGTCTGTTTGTGGCATCGTAGCTCCCAAACGGATGAACGGTTTTGGACGAAAGTTTTTTTTGAAAGCTACATTAATCGGGATGTTTCTGAGCAAGATTTCATGAAAATTGGTTGAGCCCTTTAAGAGAGCTCTGAAATAAGTTGTCGCCGTTACTTCGGAGGCTTTTAACCCGCTAAAAGCTCAATATCTCAAAAACGGCTGAACCGATTTTGAAAAAATATATCTAAAAACAACCGCTAGAAAACCTGCTTTCAAATAAAACAAAAACGCTTTTGTTATCCATTGGTTTATCCATTTAAGAGCTACGGTGCCACAGCCAGACACACAGACACACTTACTCGTCAAACTTATAACACCTCTTTTTTGCGTCGGGGGTTAAAAATAGTTATAACAATGAGAGCTAATAACAGCAAGTTCATTTGTCATTTAACATACTTACATCTTAAGGTGGCGACTGACATGTAACATTACATTAAAATGTTACAAGTCTGTTGCCACCTTTAGTTGATGTATCTAACGTATTGTTAGGCTCGTATCGAATCATGACCCTTATTCACAACAATCACAAGCTTGTTAGCAAAAAAAATCCTTTGGTTATGAAAACAACGCTATTCATAACAACCACAATCTTGCAAAAGTAATCAATCTTAAATCAAGTTAGCATAAAAACAGTCAATATTTTTTCACACTGTTTACCCGAAATAACAAAGAAATTCCCAGTGAACAAACACACGGAAGGACGCGCACGTCTGCGCCTGCGCAGGGATCAATAACCCCCCCGAACCCTAAGGTCTTCGCCCCTTTGTGGATCTTTCTGCAAATACTCGGATGACTAAGTGACGAAAGTAAACTTGAGATGCAAATATCAAGGCTATTACTTGACATAATTAAACTAAAAGCCAGCTTTAAAAACGACTGCATTTTTGATATTGTCGTTGATATATGTTAAAAAATTAAAGCCCATAAACTCCGCCATTTTTCTAATTTTATTTAATGGCTTTCACTCCAGTTAAGGTGTATTTCGCCAATGTCGAGTTAGTTATTTATAGACACTCCCATATTATTAGGGAAATAAGTCCATGGATATCACATTCGAAGACAATTGTTCGGTAAAAGAGTAATTTCTCTAATGGACTAAACAGAAGCACATGGGGTTAGCTCCACGAGCTTCTGTCAAGTCCTCCGCCATTTTTATTTTTAAGAATTTAATTTGACAGTCACACTGGCGCCATCACGTAGAATCTATTTACGTATCATTTATTAAAATCCGTTGTACCATTGAGTAGTTCCGAGGGGAGATAGGAACGGAAATAGGTACATTCATAAATAACATACAAGTCAAAACACATAATACTCCTTTTGAGCTTCACCGCAGTCGGCTAAAAAACCCTCAAAGTGAGATCGCTACCTTCAGAAGTGTTAATTCTTGAACGGCCTCAAAAATTTCCATCTTCTTCTTCTCGTGTCGATGGTTCCTATTTTCATCAGACTGTGCGGGACCAGAAACCTGCAACAGCCAATGCTCTGTCTGTCGCGTCTCGGAGATCTTGCTCGGAGCAGGAGTACGGGCACGCCGGGCACGACATTATATGCGCCATAGTTTGGAGAGCTGTCCCGCACACACACCGAGCATCTGGGTTGCTTAGTATACCCCATTTCACCAGGTTTTCTCTACAGCGGCCAACATGGGAGCGCAAATTTCCATGAAACTTAGCTATGAACCATTCAAAAATTAGCTACTATGCGTAAAACAATAGAATCCGTTTATTCGTTCCAGACAAGTTGCAAACGCTGCTAATGTTTCTATTTTCTATCGACTCAAAAGGAGTTGACATAGATGCACAACGCTAACTAGCGTTTCTATTCGTTTCGTTTTGAGACCAATCCCGTCACTGGTAGATCACGTGGCTTTTCGTATCACGTGATCTACCAGTGACGCGATTGGTTTAAGAACGCATTTTTAAAAGGGCTTCAGGTGACTGACGTCAACATATTTAGTCGATTTACGAGAATCGCTAACTTTACACTTCTTGAATGGATATAAGTGACAAATCACGTCTACCTTATATGTCAACTACGTACATTTCGAGCTGATATAAATATCAAATATTAGGGGACAATCTCAAACAAATTGATATAGCCTTTACAAGGAAATGTAGAATCATACATACTGTAATCAGAATTGTGAGTACAGTTGTAGAACTGTCAAAATTATTGTTGTAAAATGGCAAGAATCTCTATCAGCTGTAAACTGACGGACAAAAATTAACACACTATAAAGGTTCAAACGTGTTTATAATCGCGTACCAGAAGTCAATTGCAGATTTTCTCCATTAGAAGCAAGCGCAAGTGATGTACACCCGGTCACACATATCTAACATAAACACGACTCTATTGTTAAAGCCTTAAAGAGTGTAAACATACAGTAGTCATGCGACTACCGTACGTCCTGTGAAACCTCACGGGCAACTTTCGATATGCGCTTATATAGAACGTGAGGGGGCGATTCTAGTATAATTGCAATGTCGCTTAGCGAGATATGTCGCTTGACGAGATTTGAGTCATGTGACATTGGTAGTAATTAAAACTGAAGGTCTTATGATAGAAATTAGAACGACAAATTATGGGGTATCCTGTAGTTAGCAAGTATAGTAAGTATTATAGATTAAACGACCTTACTTTGTCGTAGTTAAGTAGAACTGCATGCAAAATGTTGATACTTAAGTAAATCTTTAATTTTACCAAAATAACTTCACCCAGATTGTAGTGAGGGTGTTTAGTCTTTAGTCAGGTACCAAAAGAGCATGGGGTTAGCTCCACACGCTTTTGTCAAGTCCAAAATATAACCTTAAACATGCCTTAAACACATATTTTGTACTGACTTGACACCTGTCAAAACTGGCTTTTTGCAACGTCGCGATTTAATTTTGTCGGGTAATACCTGAATTAAAAAGTAACTTGTCCAAGAGAATAATGCCCCAGTGCAATTCGATCACGTGCCAAAAGCCACTTCAACACCAAAGCGGTCATTTCAAAGGCTTTATCAACATGGCCGCCGCGTCGCCGTGATTCAGCCGCTTATCCAGCACAAGATCACCGCGAAGGTCCCGCCAAATTGCTTTGCGTAACTTAACTGTATCGGCGGGCTTAAAATTGGTTTAGCAGCGTGTGACATTCATGGGTATTACATAGATTGTAAGTACCAAGAACTCACGTTTTCGCTCCCGGAGAGGGGTAGGCAGAGCTACAGAATTACCTAAAACTCTTGACAATTCTCTAACAACACATTTTGCACAATTAGGCTAAGATGTTTACAAGCGTATTAGTGACATGTTGCAAGCCCATCGCCTAACAGAACTAAAAACCTATATTCCCTTAGTCGCCACTTACGATATCCATGGGAAGATATGGAGTAGCTCTATTCTAACTCGGCAACCACACGGGTATGTTGGGTTGTATGTGCCATCAAGGATTTTAAATGGTCAGCCACCATAGAACCTTGTCACAATGACAGCGTCAAGTGACGAGATAGAAATTTCACAGGAATATCGTTTGGTTGTATGCGACAAGGTTCTATAGTGGTTTCAATTAAAGTCCGTGACGTACGCCTGGGGTCTAAGACAAGAATTGACAAGATATATAATGCTAACGAACGAAGCGCTTTGCATCACCTTTAACGCATACTGCAAAAGAGTGGAATGCGCTTCCGGCTGTATTTCCGAATGCATACAATCTGAAACTATTTAAAAGTAAGGTCAATAGGCATCTTCTAGGTGACCTCACTTCAAACCTTTGTCCTGCAAGGGCAAAAGTTAAGAATAAATAAAGACAGGGACCGATTATTAAAATCAAAGGAAATGTGTAGCCTCTTCTCTTCTTCCACATTCATAAATCACTACATAGTATAAAACAAAGTCGCTTCCCGCTGTCTGTCCCTATGTATGCTTAGATCTTTAAAACTACGCAACGGATTTTGATGCGGTTTTTTTAGCAGATAGAGTGATTCAAGAGGAAGGTTTTTATGTATAATAAATTTTGTTTTATGTACGTGTGTTATAGAAAACTCAAATAAACCGAAGCGAAGCGAGGGCGGGTCGCTAGTTACTTATAAACGTGGAATAAGCTTGGAATAGTTTATACCATGCTTTGTCCTTATCTGTAATTGTGACATTTGCATCTGACAGAAAGTGACAAAGCATGGCATAAACTATGCCAAGCTTATACGTTTATAAAGTAAGGGGTAGAACTGTAAGTTAACGATCTATCGCGTTGGACATACAGTAAAGGAAAATGATTCCTAGACCACTTTGGACTATGTCAAAATGACGTAATCAATCAAAACGCAAGAGACCTCTTATGATTTTAATTAGTGTTACTTTGACAAAGTCCAAAGTGGTCTAGGAATGAATTTCCTTGACTGTACAGTTTTTTAGTTATCGAAAATCGCTAACGTTATCTTTATGCTTGGGGGACCCTGAGACTCCATTCTACTCAGTAAAACCATAATGCTATTGACATGCTATCGTATTGTTTTTAACTCGGCAGCCATTACTATTAAGTAAGAGCTATCGTAACGTTGTCAATACGATAACAATGTCAATAGCAATATGGTTTTATTAAGTAGACATTTGTCGTGAAAGCATACTTTTGATCGGAATGATTTTAATCAGTTTTTTTTTTAATCTTGTTATCAACAAACTCAGAAGGTCGAAGACATAACGCTAATTAGGTCCCGTTAAAAAAAAACTAGTGATAAACTAATTCTACGCTTAAAGGCAAAAACCAATGCGTAAAAAAACATATCAAATCTCCGAGTTCACAAAACTGACATACATCCAAAGGATATCAGATCACCCAGATCGGCTATCTCGATCCCTTTCCCTCAACCTTCAACCGAGGGCACCGGCAGAGCGAGACGGAAGCCAGAGTTCGAGGCTCGACCCGACTTTCATTAATCAATTGATTAATTAATATTAGCTGAGACAGTTCGCGAAATTGTAAGTCTTGCTTGAGTATGAGGAAGTGTTGATTATTGGAATTTTCGTCTTGAGTTTTTTTATGATTTTGGTGATGGCAAACGGACACACATGACAAGCCACGTCATGGCAACTGGGATCTATCTATGCTTCAGTTTTTTTAGAATTAGAAACCACAATAACATTATATTGCGTCTGTTCAACTATTTATTACCTATAGTGCCCGGCCGTTATAAAGTCAATCCTGACACCTGTCATTCCAGTACAAATTATAACCTCAAACCCAAGAATAGGTTATAAATCGTACTGTGATGATAGATGTCAGGATTGACTTCGTAACGGCCGGGTACTATAGCAATAGTACAGTACAATAGTCGCAAAACAAAATTGTTTTAATGTCACTTTATTTGCGTGTCACCAATTGTTACTCCAGTACGCAAATTGTAAAGAGATTACAGTTCACGAGCCGCAATATAATGCTGTCGTGGTTTCTAATTCTAAAAAAAACTGAAGTATATATAAATAGCAAGTTATAGCTCGCGTGAGACGATTCAATAATACAACGACAAATACAATGATATTACATATAAACAGGAAGTAGATATGTTTGATTCTAAATATACCCAATTGACCACTCTCGACGATAGCTAACTCTCTTACTCTCGTGTTTTCCGCATCTGACTATCATTCACTAGTGAAACAAGTGAAATATGCAACTGCGACTATTTTCAAACGCAATTTACTACGAACGTAACGAAGATGCGGTAAAAAAGAATTTATTTTTATATGAAGTACTCGAATCGGGTGCGTATCTACTCACATAACTTTTTAAGTCCTATTATCAGAAGTCCGAAAATGTTTCTCATACCTACCATTTCACATCATAATGATCACTCTTCATACTCTTCTAAATTTTTTTAGTACTAACGATTGAAACTCATAATCATCTGAATTCATAACGCCAATATTAATGAAGCCGTACACTTTTCACAATTTCTTAAATATATTACGTGTAATAAGGTTAGGTTAGGTTAGGTTAGGTTAGATTTATAAAATAACTCAAAAAGTAACAGTTTCTTAAAAAAAAATGCATTATGAATTGCGATACTTATGACTTAAAAAGTATTAACAAAAAAGTATGAGGAAAAAAAATATTCGGTAGGAAAACCAAAAATAGGAGTAAGAATCTTATGTGAGTCAATATGGACCCACTCGAATCTAACCCTCTCCTAGCCTCGCCAGGGGAATAACACCTTAAGATCTAGATATGGATATTATTTGCAATGCAGTCTTAAATCTGACGCCTGCCGGAATTCGAACCTTATATCCTACCCCACACCTGAACCTGTGTTAGAACACAACCTTTTCTAAAGGATCTAAAAGGGCGCTACATGAAAAATGACGTAATTTCGTCGAATCGTTATCATGACAGACAGCTAGCACTTGACATTGACATTTGGCATAGGCCTTTAATCAGCAAAATGACGTCAAATTACATTTAGTTATTTTTAGACAAAAGATTGCCCAAACTATTGATTTGGTCCAATATAAAATATTGTCAATGGTCATTGTTTTTTTTTTAAATGTCACTAAGTTGGCCAGCTTCTAAATCACGACCCGCGACGGCTTTTGAAGAGTTTTCCAAAAGTAACTCTTGAGGCACGTCTTTACGAATTGGACTCTATAATTACTTAACAGTATCCTTTCCCGATATCTAATAAGCAAAAACGTAGGTACATGAACTAGAATAAACATACCGTTTATCATGTTAATTTATACAAAATACCAAACTGTCGATCAAAGATAACTTTGAAAGAAAGAATGTGACCTTTTGAAGTAGATCTGTCAGTCAACAGGGCTCGTGGAACCCGTAAAATATTAGTTAATTAACAAGTTATTAATATGCTAATAACCATAAACCAGTTAAATACCTAAGCCGGTATTCGGATCATGTAACTTATTATCTAATTCAGGTACCAGTTCGTAAGCAATATACATTGAGTACGAGAACTCGAGCTCAATTTACTTGGAATCTGGGTCACATTAGTTTAAAAGTGTTTGTAAACATAGATACGTTTAAAGGTAAACATTTGCACGCGGTGGAGAGTTAAAAAGACATATTAAGGGCAAATATCATGATAGGAAAATTCAAAGGAAAGATAAATACTGGAATAAGGAAAATATTGGGCTCTATTCCATTCATAGAGGTAGGAAAGCATAGAGAGAGTATAAAAACGGCTAATAGAATAGTACTCGTCGCAACTGTTACAAATGCCCTTCGTTAAAAAGAGTCGTCTATACAGGGTGTCCCAAAACTCAACGATAATCCGCCAAGGGCTGATAGAGCAGCTAAAAAGCTATCGATTTAACACCTATGTATGTTCAGCGATTTTCGCTAGTTTCGGAGATATTGATCATTTTAATCTGAAATTTTGTAATTTTCCCTTATGCCCATGTCACGAAAAATCATTAATTTCGTTATGTATTTCATAAGTTTTTCAGTGGTATCTTACATAATTATAATCATTACGAATTGGCGAAGTTTTTAAACCTATTTGCCCGTTTATTTTATCAGTATTTTTTTAAGTAATCACCTAAAGTTGTTTTGTTCATACAAAGTGAAAAGCAACCACTGGGACACCTAGTATGGAGAAACAAACTTTATGTGATTACTTAAAAAAAATACTGATAAAATAAACGGGCAAATAGATTTAAAAACTTCGCCAATTCGTAATGATTATAATTATGTAAGATACCACTGAAAAACTTATGAAATACATAACGAAATTAATGATTTTTCGTGACATGGGCATAAGGGAAAATTACAAAATTTCAGATTAAAATGATCAATATCTCCGAAACTAGCGAAAATCGCTGAACATACATAGGTGTTAAATCGATAGCTTTTTAGCTGCTCTATCAGCCCTTGGCGGATTAACGTTGAGTTTTGGGACACCCTGTATATGACCGCTTTCGATTGAATTTTAAAAGAGTACCACTTTTTAGACGTGTCAGTGTGTGACTCTGCATTAGTGTGCGTAAGTTTGCAGTCAGTGACGTGCGGTTTTATCCAAGGTGTGTTGTACACAGAAGAAAAAGGTGGTACGCTTGACATTAGGCTACACAGGATCTATGTTTTTCTTTAATTTTTTTTTTATGGCGTAGAGAAGACAAACGAGCACACAGGCCACCTAATGGTAAGTGGTAAACTGTGACCCATAGACATTCGCATTCACAAGACTGCAATGCAATCCTAAGACTGCAAATGCGTTGCCAACCCTGAGGACTAAGATGGAATGCCTCTATGCAAGTCATTTCACCGGCTGTCTTATCCCCAAACCGGAACACAACAATGCGAACACTGCTGTTTGGCGGTAGGTTAATGGTTATGGTTTTCCGACATCTATTATTCCCTTGGTGTTGACATGTTATCGTGTTGTTTTCAATTTGGCCGCCATTACTGTGAAGTAAATAAGAGCTGTCATAACGTTGACAATACAGTCAATACAATAGCATGACAAACCCAATATTATTATGATTTTCCAGAGAATGGAGCTCCTGATTAAGAATATCAGACATTGGCCCGGTATAAAAACCGTGGATCTATTTACACTAGGTATTGAATAGCAGTGGCGTAGCGGTAATATAATCAAAAACTTATTCATAAAGCCGATGACTATCGCAGCGGCCTTTAAGAAGTTTTTGTTTTCGCGCGTAATATGGTACAGTCAACCAATTTGATTTCTAGGCCACTTTGGACTATGTTAAAGTGACGTTGTCAACCAAAACGTAAGAGACTCCCTATGATTTGGTTTACAACGTCACGTTGACAAAGTCCATAGTGGCCTAGGAATCAAATTGGTTGACTGTACCTAAATTGGAATTGCGGCATGTTGCGTTTTGTTTATACATCGTATTTTATGTATCTATACAGGGTGGAAAGTTCGAATGCCACATGGAAGGCAACCAGCTTAAATATTCGAAATACCTAGCACATTCTGTGTAAAGGAGACTGTCCTTTACTATAAACTCTGAATTTATGGATTTTTGAAAAATCGTCTGTCTTAACCGGGACTCGAACCGGTCAAATGCGGTAAAATAACATGCCATATCGTTCGAATTTTAGGGACTCCAGTAGGAATTAAGTTATATGAGCGATACGCCACTGCCATTGAATATCCAGTTAAAATAATTCCACGGTATATATACCAGGCCAATTTTTGTGCCCTTACCATGAGTTACAATTACCGTACTCGCTAGCGAGTCGATTGCTCTGTCCCTCGCATTCTATAAGAATACTGCGAGGGACAGAGCTAGCGAGTACCGTAATTGTTACTGATGTTCTAAGCCAGGGGCTTTATTCTACTCGGGTTTGTATCAAAAAACCTTTTCAAATTAAACCTGTTGCCAATTAAAATTATTATCTGGACTTGATAACTAACTCTTCAATTATTAGGCGTAAACCCCTAAGCTATTCCACTTTTGAGTATGTATGTGTATACCAATAGACCTCGATATCAAGCGGGCAGTTTGGTGGCACCTAACATTAGTGATGTGCAATACAAACTATATACAAGTCCTGACCGCTCATTCCCAAAATACAAGTATTTCAAAATACCAAACTACTCTTTTTACCAGGTTCTCAAAAAACGAGATACGAAGTCTTGGGTAAAGATAATAAATAATACCCTAATTTGTATGTTTAGTTTTGGGATTCCGATATATATTGAGAATCAGGTATTTTAAAATACTGGTATTTCGGGAATGAGCGGTCTCAACGTTTTAACTAGGTATGTATGGGGACTTCATTTTTTTTTTTTTAATTATTTCATTTTATTTGCTGAGTCGCTATGCAAAGTTCACCATCACTTACAAACACCCTGTAAACAAACGCTATCTTAAATACAGAAACACTCATGAAATACCAAAAAAAAAACTGCTCATTGACACCATAAACAAAATCCTAATATGTTTCGTTTTAAACCGTATTACTTATAAGCCTTTTTTCGATATTTATATTTCAATGTTAAAATTTTGTCTAAATTTGAATAAAAACAAAAATCAATTACATTTCAAATTATCCTTGTGATTGATGTTCAACCGCTTTTTAGGACATATTCATGAGAGTTTTTTATTGACATAGAACATCACTAATTTTACGTAGCCACCAAACTGCCCGCTTGATAACGTAGTAATAACCAATCTCTATCCTCAACACGCCAAAGAACACAATAATATAATAATTATTTTTATACTAATTATAAATTCAAACGGTGACAAGCAAGGGTACCTAATAAAAACATATATGAATGGCCAAACAAATATGAAACATTTCGCGAATAAGTTTATAAGGCCATTACAATATTTATTAAGAATTTGCATACGGATGTTGCGGTTATGATCATGTCATGAGGATTTTCCCCGGAAACAGAATATCAACAGCAGTGTGTTGCAAAAAGTACTTAGAATTAAATTTTCCAAAAACGTCGGTACCTGTCTACCCGTGGATGACGTACGAGTAAGAGGCGACTAAGGGAATATAGGCTTGCAGTACTGTTAGGCGATGGGCTTGCAACCTGCCACTAATACGCTCTGGTAAATATCTTAGCCTATTTGTGCAAAATGTGGTTAGGTACTGAATTTTCAACAAGTTTTTCAAAGTTGTAGGTAATTCTGTAGCTCTGCCTACTGCCTACTATGGGATTTCAGGCGTGAAGGCATCTTTATTTTTTTCGACATACTAAAGTGCGAACTTGATTGATGTCTTACTTTAACTTCAGTTCTAGACCAAGCATATTATTGCTGTCTTGTTCTCACTTTAGAGTTAGAGTAAACCGAGGTTTAGACTAGCAATAAAAATTGCAGAAGTGGACTGCTGTCTTACTCTAATTTTAACATTAGAAAAATACAGAAAATATGTGCTTATGGGATTTGAACCCAGGACCGCTTCGTAGGCGGAGTCTCTACTAAATTTGCTACGAGATCTTTTTCTGCATTGCTGTACGTAATTTATTTTTCCATTCATCACGGAAAAAAACATGGTCTCATAGTTTAAGTACCAAACACCCTGATTTACATACATACATACATTAAATCACGCCATTTTCCCAGAGGGGTAGGCAGAGACCACTTCTTTCCACGCTGATGTTCGTACACCATTTTTTTTTTTTATGGTATAGGAAGGCAAACGAGCAGACGGATCGCCTGATGGAAAGCGATTACCGTCACCCATAGACACCTGCAGCACCAGAGGAGCCATACGTAACATACGTCACCTTGGCTTAAGAAATAACAACGTAACAAATTTATAACCTTTTTTTATAAATAACCGACGACATCGATATAAAATCGACACGATTCGTTTAAAATGCGCAAGAGTTGATTGAATCGCGACTTAATGACGTGTCGTCATTATGAGATTTACGATCTGACAAGTTTACGATATTTATTATGCTGAAGTTCGGAGAAAAAGTAACGAATACAATTATAAAGAGGAAAAATGTGATTTACATGACAGCCATGATGACTTTATTTAAATAGTTTAGTTGAATTCGCGAAGAACTCGTTAATAGCTATTATTTCGGAACTTGTAAGACTTCTAGGATGAAAATTATCTCAGGTTGTTGCGGGTTCAAGCTATCTCCAAATAAAAAATCATCAAAATAACTTCATGATTAAGGCGTAACATAATAATAGACATACAGACAACACATAGAGCTTAAATATGTATAGTCTGTTCCAATCGAAATTGGCATAGATGTAAACACAACCATACGAACCTATTTACCATTATTACTCGACAATCACGTGCTTTTAAAGATCGAGTGAGGTCTAAGCAATGTTTTATACACTTGATCTTTACTCTCACATTAAGTTCAGGATAACTATTAAATATACGTGTATTCAAATAAAAACACGTTTGATGAACATTTGAGGTTATGTGTCAAACATCGGCTATACATCTTTGGCGATTTCAATTGACACATGCTATAAAGGGCATTGGGTAATTTTGTTTGAAGAATATTGTCTTTTTTTTTTCAGCAGCCACGTATTATTTTTACATAGTTAATTAGAGGACCTCAAAATACTACATAATAATATCTGAGATATTTAAGATTTAAGTGTTCAGTTTTTGGTACTAAAAGTACGCCTAGGTAAGAATATAAAATATCTCGGCTCCAATGCACCTAAGAGTATTACATTACGTAATAAAACATGTTTATTTTTAATGACTATCATAATCAACCACTTATACTAATGGCCACTCACCTAGAAAATGTATGAATTTTACAAATGACAACACTTTAACCCAAACCCCTTTCCCGCCAAATCCCATTTCTTCCCGTAAGGGTAGGGGTAAAAAAGGGAGGCAGATAGGCAAGTGATTCAGCCGATGGTAAGTGATCATCTCGACCCATAAACACCCGCAACACTAGAGGAATTGTAGGTGTGTTGCCGGCGGCGTTTGAGAAAAGTGTTGGCTCGTTTTTGAAGGTCCCCAAGTCGTACCGATTCGGAATTACACAGACGCCGAGAGCTGATTCCACATAGACAAGGGTCTTATAAGATAAGATAAGATAAGATAGACAAGGGTAGTTGTTTCCTCCAAATTTAAAGAGTTATTTTCAGCAGTTTGGGTCGTAGGTACAGTCACGAGATAAAATTTGGTACCCACCTTAGGTCCAAAGTCAATCTGACATCTACAACAATATGGTTGAGTTTCCTAAAAGATACAAATGACTTGACATCTCTAATGACATTAACAACTTCAAGCATATTTTTCTTGAAATGGGTCCCAAATTAACGCTCGTGACCGTACATTGTCTTTCAGCCAGTCACAGAACTTTAATTTGTTAGATATTCAAAATTGGCTCGGCTATAATTGTTACCGTTGTGCCTCTAGGTGAGTAAACCATTTCACGGCGTTTAGTTTAATATTCATCTCGTACACTAACTGCCTTATTCCGTATTATTACGTACGGCATAACAATGTTTTTTACTTGGTCGAGTTCTCAGTTAGGTATACACGTTTGCATCTTATGCCATTGAAATAAGGTGCAAAAGTGTATACATATCTGAGAACTAGATTGTACCATGGTGTGAGTTGTATTTAAAAAAATATATTAGTGAACTGATGACTAGTTATTATAAAAAAACGATAATTTAGGCAAAGCTACATTCACAGTACTATATGTATTAATACGAGCATAACGTTGACTTAAAAGCTTGAATTATTGACACATCTATGCCACCACAGATATTAATAAGTATATTAATTGCTATTGTATACTAGGTAGGTACTAGCCGTTTCTGACAAAAAACAGACGGACAAACAGATAGACGGCCAACAATATTATCCTATAGCGACCCGCCCTCGCTTTGCTTTGGTTTATGTGAGTATGATATGATAAATGGGCTATCTAACACTGAAATAATTTTTCAAATCGGACCAGTAGTTCCTGAGATTAGCGCGTTCAAGCAAACAAACAAACAAACTCTTCAGCTTTATAATATTAGTATAAATAAGGCCTCCATTTTTCATCTTGAGGTACTGCAACCCCAAAACACAAAGAGGCATTAACAAATTTCCCCGAGCGATATTCACAGTTTTCGTCCATGTTGAATTGACCCAAATACAGCTATCGATAAAGTGTCACAATCTTGCGAAAACGCTTTAAGCCGAGGCATTTTTAAATTATCCACCTTTCACACCTTCCGTTTTGGTATCACCTACTTAAATCAATGAATGACTGGATCTGGTATCAATATTTTTTACCTAACTGCCCAAGAAAGATATGAGTATATACAACGTGTTACAAAATACCCCGTAAAAAATATAATAAATCATCAAAGCCAAAAATATTGTCAACCCTAGTAAGCTGTCATGTCAGGGAACCGGAGTTAGCATAGATTATTTTAACAGAGTGGCCTACCTACCAATTTAATAATTTTGTCAACTTTAATGGTTTCAAAGCCTTATCCCGAGCGAGGTTGTGCATTGAACAAAGCGGAGCTCAGTTTGAGCCGTTCCTGTAAATTTGACGTTCATTACGAAAAAGTAAGTGTTAGTTTAGGTTTCTTCGTTAGGTTAGGTCTTTTAAAATCTTCCTAAACTCGACTTGTAATATCTATCTAATCGAATTCTGTACATTTTGTTAGTATGTCTCTTGATGGTTTCAAGAATTAGGTAAAAATTTTTTACTAAAAATGTACTTACATAAACATTCTGCGTAGTTTACTCTTTAATTTTACTGAAATAGGGTTTGCACATCAATAAAAACAATAATAGTTTTATTTATTTTGCCGGTAGGTCATACGGTGCTCGTACGGTTCTCAAATATTGTAAACGGACTTGTTATAAGGCACCATTTAATCCCCTTTCGGCTTTACGGGTATTTTTGTAACACCTTGTATAGATGTACAATCGCCCAAGTACCTAAGTATTTAAATTTTAATAAAATTTCCTATGTAATGAAAATGTCGATAAAGTCGACCTACAAGCTCACATACGCATGTTTTCAACCGTAGTGTTTTATGTCATGCGAACCGAATTCAATCTAAGGGTGGCAGACCGCGTATATACCGCCGGCTGTTAGTACATTATGTATGTTTTTTTGCAACTCCTTGTAGACTAAATACTTTAATAGATTTAGAAAAGGAGGGCACAGTGTGATAGTTATTGAAAACGACGCAGTCACAGCTAAAAGAAAAAACTTAGTTCATAAAACAAAAACATTTCTTAAAATATTTAATATGAGGTTGATTCAAAATCCAAGAAATCCAAAGTTTTTGGGTACAGATAAAAAACCATTACATCTTAAAATCAACCGGAAACAAACGACTGAGAGAACGATGCAATATGACCTTTACACCACTCACCGATTAGTACGGTCATCGGTCAGTTTTTGACGGTTAGTCATAATTAACGTGAACCGTTGCCAAAGCGAGAATGCATGTTAACCGGGTTCGCAACCAGTTTGGTTTATGTGATGTTTGCTCATCGAAAATTAAGTCCAAGTGGACACACCCTTATACACCGATGCTTGTTCTTAGGGCTTGGGTTCGATACTTTGACCATCTAAAAATCTTAATAATAATTAGTACCTGGATGACCTTGATGTTTTTTTTGGTAAGTTTCGAAACCAAGTTTCCAAGATTCATATTATTATATATAAGAATTACTCGTTTAAATGTATACGATAAATGCGAAAGTTTGTATATACATACACACATACATAAACTCACGCCTTTATTCCCAGAGTGGGGTAGGCAGAGCTACAGAATTACCAACAACTCTAAAAACTTGTTAATAATTCTGTAACCACATTTTGCACTTTTAGGCTAAGATGTTTACCAGTGTATTAGTGACAGGTTGCAAGCCCATCGCCTAACAGTACTATACGCCTTTATTCCCTTAGCCGTCTCTTACGACATCCACGGGAAGATATGGAGACAAACTTAAATAGTGCCAACTATTTAAGTTTGTATATTTGGGCAAATATTGCTTCATTGTCGGTATTATCACAAGTCATAATTAATACCTACACATACCTACATTTTTAGGTGTTAGTTTTACAGTTGTTTTTCTAAATCGTCAGTAACCGGTCAATTTACCTTATTATTTATCGATAAACAATTCTAGCGAAGTTACAAACTAAACATGAACCTAATGTACCCAATCACTTACACAATAAGCGCCATATTGCAGTGTACTATGGACCATTACCAGTAATAACTCCGAACATTTCCGCTTGTAAGAATTTTCACACGACGCTTGCGCACTTTCCGCTGTTGGGCAAAGTGAATGAATATTCGAAACTAAATTGCAATATGATAGTGTTTCGACTAAGTTGATGTCAGTGTAAAATTTATGGCGAACGCTTGAATCAACGACAAAAGTTTCAGAGAATGTAGCATTTCATGCAAAGCTTTCTCCGGCTGAAGTCTTATTTTTTATAGTATAGTCACGGAATTTAATTCCTAGTTCACTTTGGACTATGTCAAATTGACACTGTAAAATAAAATCATAAGATGTCTCTTAAGTTTCGATTGATTACGTCCCTTTGACATAGTCCAAAGTGGACTAGGAGTTAAATTCTTTGACTACTAGCAACTGGCCTCGCTTCGCTTCGGTTTATGTGAGTTTTCTGTAACACCCGTAAATAAATCACAATTTAATATACCTACATAAAAACCTTCTGTAAAAAGTTATCTTACTGTTCGTGAAACCCACATCAAAGACCGATGTGTAGTTACATTTGGATCACCCTTTGTAAACATAATCTTCCAATAATATTAAATACATAGAAAATAATGATTTAGATGAGGTCAAAGTTGGATAACAAGACGAGTTCGGTTTGTCTCGATGTAGGAAACATAAATTCAATTAATATTATAATGAGTCGGACAAGATCGACCTGTTTAGGCGGGTCAAACAAATGGATTATTCCAATTTCACCCATGATTTTTATAACCCACTGATTTTAGTATTTAATTATTTTTCGAAATCCTGTAAAGGTCATTGGGTAAATTTGTTTGAAGAATATTATCATTTTTCTCGGCGGCCACGGATGAATTTTCATAGTTATTTAGAGGTCCTCGAAATTCATATAGATATATATAATTTATGGCGTTTAATAATATCGGAGCCGAGACATTTGAGATTTAAGCGTTCAGTTATTGGTACTAAAACTACGCCTAGGTAAGAATATTAAATATCTCGGCTCCGATGCACTTAAGACTTTTACCCAAACCGCTTTTAGCAGACAGTATATTTTTGAGACGATATATTTTGATATCCTCGTAAATGAGTTTAGGCAAGCAAGGAAAGGTAAACATTGAACATTAAACTAGCAACAGTATTTTTTAATAACTTGAATAAATGATACGAGATGAACAACAATCTAATGCCATTGCCCAATAACATCGGACATAATAGAGGAATTAAATACCTATTTCTGTAATAAAATCACGAATGGAGTAAAATAGGTTTATAGTTTGACATTTTGTTTGTTCTCGTGACATTAACAACAGCTAAAGGGTACAGTCCAGGAAATTAATTTCTAGACCACTTTGGACTATGTCAAAGTGACACTGTAAATACTTGTTGAATAGTCTGTTAAAATCATAAGTATCTTAGCTTATAATTGATTACGTCACTTTGTCAAAGTCCAAAGTGGTCTAGGATTCTATTTCCTCGACTGTACTTATTTTTTTTTTAAAGATTACCGTACAACAAAGACTTTTAACTTAACACGATTCCAGGCCGGTTTCAAGGTTTCAACACAAAACTCGATACTGTCCGTGTCAATAAGTAAATGTGGTAAAACGGTAGAATTGGGCGCGGCCTTACCACGCTACTTGTGACACTGCCAGCCGGTTCGTTATGAAATGGCGGGTGCCTGACGAAATTAAACGCTAAAGACAACTCACAGAAATGCGTTGCCAACCCTGAGGACTAAGATGGAATGCCTCTATGCTAGTCATTTCACCGGCTGTCTTATCCCCAAACCGGAACACAACAATGCGAACACTGCTGTTTGGCGGGAGGTTAATAGATAAGATGGTGGTAGCGATCCGGACGGACCCTGCACAAGGTCCTACCACCCGCAAATCTAAATTGATTGATTGATTGGTTCTAAATTGATGGTGTTTATTATTGGTCCTTGTCCATCACTGGTGCCTTTACCCTAGTGCATCATTATAGTACTACAGAACAGCGGTTCCCAAGAGACCACAAAGCTTTTTTTAGTTGATAATATAGAGTACTTGATGACGCGAAATTGGCAACATGATCCATTTTTTACACAAACTGCTACTTAATTTGCTGGTTCCTAGAACACAGTGGTGTTCCATCAGTCACACGTCATTCTCTGTTTTGCTAAGTTATATCATATCCTGTAATTTTTTTATCGATCCCTATCTCCTCTCTGCTGGACCTGCTGGCCTATTGTCTAATGCACTCGCAATCGCAATCGACTTTAAAGCGGAACAATTGTTTTCATTTTGTACGCAGACAAGCCTTCGATTTTCAAAATGAAAACGTTTGCGATTGCAAGTGCGTTAAGCAATAGCTCCTCTGGACTAAAACCTCCGGCCTCTTCATGAAATGGGAGAGCATTATTCATATGTATGCATGTAAACACTTTACCGTATATTCTACCAGCCAAATTGAACCCTGACCCACCAAAGAATGGTGTTATAGTGCCATTATAAAACCATTTGTTTGACATTTCTTACGACTTGAATTATAACGTCACTGTTTCATAGTTCTCTGGTGGGTTGGTCTAATAGTACAATTTACCGCTTTAAGGTGTTTCTTCAAGTTAACCTTTAATCGAATAACCATACATACATACATACATTAAATCACGCCTGTTTCCCAGAGGGGTAGGCAGAGACCACTTCTTTCCACTTGCTACGATCTTGACAAATTTCTTTCGCTTCTTCCACATTCATACATCGAGTCATGCACGCACGTCGGTTTCGGTTACTTAAGATTCGGCCCTTTTCCAGTATTTCACCGATAACCATCGATAAGCAACGAATATACTCTTCAATTATCAGATATTTACCATTTTGATGTACGCCTCTTATAAACTCCTGCGCTGATTATTTCGTTCATTTTGGAATAGACCATACACAGATCAAGGTTTACAATAGACTCATATGGACGGAATTTTACGATGATGTAATTCTGTGGTCGGTGACAAAATTGACCAGGACTTCCATTAGCTGGTATTGGTTGACCATATCGTCATTCCTTTGAAAAAAAATCATATCTCATATTTCGTGACCTACGATTTTAAACTTAAACTTGAAGAGAATTAAGTTCAAACTCATACATGTCGAAATATCAGATACGTTTTTTTTCTAAAGTAGTAACGCTATTTAAATTTTATGAATATTTAAAACGTTATGACGAATATAACGTCGTCTTGTGATGCCCTAACACATTAGCGTTTTCATAAATATATAACGGATATATTATGGATATTAACGAAAAGTATTGGAACTTTTTGTGTTTACTTTAAATGAAAAAAAGTAATGTCGTCTCAATGTGACAGAAACCCAGGATGATGTATGTTTATGAGCGTAAACCGAGGACCGATATTTTTGACAAACGTATCATTTCGTAAAAACGTATTTGTGCTTAATAACCATTACATATTACAAAGATTACATGGGCTTATTTGAGGGTATGGGTAGACTTTTGACAAAAAAAAACGGCAGGAAGTACCTTTTTGCGAAATTAAAGTCTTTAAAATGATATAGTGTACGATATGACGATTTGGTAAAACATTCGTTGACCCATGTAAAGCTTTTAAAGAATCATATAAACCTTAAGCGAAATACAAATAAGTTCCACAAACATTCATTAGCAGTTATATCCCATTAGGACACACTCTGTCACTATCTAATTTGCCAAGGTAGAATGGGACGGCACGCAATAACGACCACTCACATTACACATTACATTTAATGAACGTTAGTGCATATTGGAATCACGTTTTATAGTCAACCCGGGTAACCAACTAACTGTATTAAATCGAAGTAGGCAATCAATATAAACCATAGAGTATGACAATATTTCGACAGTTTTGCATGTATAATGTCTATGTATGTATATCGCAATACATCATCGAACAAAACTAAGTGCAAATTTGACGGTCAACAGGAAAAAAATCTCTTCTTTCCATTGCAACCAAACACAGTTAGGTTAATCCAGATAAACCGTTACTGAGATATAATGTTGATGAATGTTCTAAATTATACGAAAATACCACTCATTAATAATTTGATGACTCCGAAATATAACTCAAACTGAGACGATAAAAAACCTTGCGGTTCTGCCATCTGTCCACGATTTATTCAGACATGGTTAATAAACTAACCACAACAGAATAACCATAAATTAAAAGATGAACTCATCAATTATTATCTAGTCTGTGGATTAGTCATAGATAATAGAAGGAAAATGACACCGTGCGGAATTCAAACTCGCGTCATAGGGCAAAGAGTTTTTGTGAAGTGTAGTTTATTTGCAAATTGGCAACATCTCACAGTGCTAACCGCAAACAGAATGAGTGAAAGTAACCGTAATGCGGTAACTGCATGAATTATGTATGTGCTGTGCTGGCGAGCAGCCGACTTCCGAAAAAAACTACGCTGAAACCGCGGCAACAAAGCAATTATGAGTCGCATTGTTCCGCTCAATAAAATGCTAATGGCGGCCATTTTGTTTGTCAGGTTGACAGATGTCAGGTGATTTTTCCCGCGTGAACGCGTGGGATAACGGTGCGTTCAATTGAAATATTTTTTAACTCGCTCAACTAGACACGTGAGCGTTAAATATTGTTTGGTATAATTAATGTATGTTCACAATCAATCTCGTTTACAAATTGTGACTAATTAGACGAAGCCCGAATATTAATTGAGTCATCAAACGTTTCGATTCATTAACAATGTCGGTATCTTAAACGCGTTTGATTCAAGTAGGTATGATTTTATGATAATTTAATTACCGTGATGATTTCTCAATTGCACTTCATTAATTTGATCACTCAAATCACTTAGTTCTTATGTAACTCATCTTGCGTGATATTTCCGTCTCAAAATGAGTCTGAAATTAAAATTTACCATGAACCGTTGTTTAGGTATGGACGACGTTATAAGTAGCAGCACACTTTAGTAATTTTAACCCCCCATTTCACCGCCTTAGGGGATGAATTTTGGGAAAAAAACTATCCTATGCCCTTCCAACTTGGCACCAAATTTCAACTAAATCGGTTCAGCGTTTTAAGCTTGAAGAGGTAACAGACAGACACACTTTCGCATTTATAATATTAGTATGGATTAGCTTAATGTCATGTTTGAGCTGCAGTACTTAATCAAAGGCGTTGAGACAAAATACAAAAGTGTTCAGAGCTACTTATAAGGTCGACTGTTTTAACGTGTTGCATCTCACTGTACATATCAGTTTATTAATACGATCCTTATAATAACTTATCTAAATGGTTATCACTGCTACAATGTGCTTTAGCAATAAGTTAGTATACTCACCATCGATTTTACCAAACTAGAATAAGATTCCTCTAGATTAGTCTATACAAATTCTTTAATCTAGGAATAAGACCTTATTCTCGTTTGGTCGTATCCGCCCTTACAAACCTAGTGCCAAATAAAAAAAAACATACCTTAGTATTTAAAGAATGAGTAGAAAGAAAGGAGCAGAGGAGAACGACTGCTGACAGCCAGTGCGGCGATTTGCAAGCCGACGACTCCATGGCGGATCTGTAAGAAAAAACATTTATTATTAAATAGAAAAAAACCCGATACAACCTAGTTTCATGAAACCTAGCTAAGAACTATCCTGAAATAAGAGTATATAATTTAAAAAAAAAACCGTTCCTTTCAAAAAATCCGTTTGGAAACGGGTTATGTCTAAAGGGCCCCATATACGGAACGATCCGTCGTAACGATCAATCTGAATCGATATCGTGACGATTCATATTTCGATTGAAATTCGGACGCGATATTGCCACACACCTACAATCCATCGCTTTATTTCAGTCTATACCGAAGGATCTTCGTAACGACAGATCGTAGGTACCGTATATGGGGCCCTTAATTAATTCAGTTTCAGTTATAAGCACAGGCCTACACAGACAGCAAAAAAGTTAAGGATGAGGTTATCATTAAGTATAAACAGATTACGTAGGGAAATACAACATTATATTTAAATTAATGTTATGGCGGCATTTTACTTGTCTTTATTTGGAAAAAATATAGTGTAACGTCTGTAACATTTTTTAAATACCGAATGAAAGAGACAAAGAATGAGTAAAACAATAAAACAGCAAAAGAGGATAAACCAAAATTAAGGAAAAACTCATGAAAAAGTTATGTGTCAAGTTATTGCAGGATTTATTGCAAAAATAATTAAATGGCATTGTTGTTAGACTAGACATGTTGTTTAGTTTTTCCACTGTATTTATTATTTACTGTTAACTAATGGGTAAGTAAAAAAACACAATTTAAAATCATAAAACTTGATTATAACACCCACGATATGACACATCACATTTGGACTCAAATCACGTGCAACCTAAATATGCCTGTTGATTAGATGATTCAAAACCGAATTCACCATATTTATTACGAATTAAATTAAATTATGCTATCAATCTTAATTTTAGACCTTTACACTTAAAGATCCATTTCAAAATTAAAGGTGTTCATAAATATCGATTATCGATGATCAAGATTTCACCAGTGTTGTCGGTTAATAAATAAGAAAATTATCTTTTACGGAACTGCGAATGGCTTTTATACATCCTTCTGCTTGTATGTCACAATGACTTTTGCTTATCAGAGAGATGTATATAGAGATAGTGTGTTTGTCATGTTGTCACGTTCCGAATGTTGATCGGAAGTGAGCGGGAGTCGAACCCACGAACTCGACCTTCAAACACCGATATGTCAGTTGCAGAGTTAATTGAATTGTATTACAATTGTATTCAAATATGTAACCTGCAAAAAATAATACGAAAAAATTGAAAGGGTAACTTTGCTAAGAATAAAATATTTCATTGTTAAGGATCGATCTTTTATGATATCAATGTAAATAAAAATGAATCCTCGAAATGTATGTACGCCTATAACTTCCGAACTAATGCACCTAATTCATTGCTTTTAATATTTTTTTGTTTATGTTATGTTCATTATTGTCAAGACTAGGTTTGTATGACAGAAAAAAAAACATAATCCACTGGGAAGCCAAGTTATCGAACCGCTCATTTGCAACAGCAATTTTAAAATAAATAGAAAAAGCATAACGTTATATTCTGACTTGTGACAAATGAACAAAAGATCCAAAGTACATTTTAAACACACTCGTGGACGTGAAGAAAAAGCAAAGTTTGAAAACGTTTGACACTTTTCCATAGACTACAAAAGTTTATGGAAATTTCCTCGCGGCGAACGACCATAAACAAACCAAACGCGGGTCGACGCCCGCGCAGGACAATGTCTCTTCTCAGAAGCCCGCGGGACGCAAATGTTAAAATACGACCGCGTCCAGGTGGTTTCCGTGTGGCAACACTGACTTCAGGGGTGTCACTAGTACTATTTTTAAGCCCCTTAACAAAAAAGAGGCGTTTTTATGGCAAGGAGAAGGCAATAGCACACACGCCACCTAATGGTAAGTGTATGCTATTGCCTTTTATTTCCTACAACTTTAATCCTATACTTTTTACCTATTCCCAATCTAGATAATGAGCTTTGAAAAACGGTCGATTTTCAAAAATGTGTTTTATAGAAACTTCATTTCATGCAAACGTTTTGGGATTGACTTTTTATTTGCCTAATACTACAAGATAGTGCTAGTGCTAGAAATTTGATTGGCGTTCTTACCCCACGCACAAACAGTACCTACAGTACGAACGAACACTGCTGTTTCGCGGCAAGACGACCGTACATGAAGAAAACTGGCAACCCTAATACCCCGTGACCAGGTGCTCCTCAGGATACCAAAAAAGGGTTCCCTAACCGCTTAGCAACAGTATAAATTACACAAAAACTCCAATTACTAAAGGTCCAAAAAGGTTACAAAATTTTTGCGGATTGAAAAACAATATGTTTAAGATAATTAATTTTAAATAAACCAATTTTGAATTTGCGCTTTAAACTTTTTACACTAAACATTTTTCGTTTCCTTCATACGTATAAGGCTGCTTAATTGGAAAATGCACGCGCTAAAATATGTTTTATTCGCTCTGACGGGATTAGTTAAACTCGCCGCTGCGATTTCGCTCGTTCGTCCGACCGTGTCCGTTGTATTTGAGAGAATAACACCCCAGTTTTTTCGTCGCTGTCGCTGAACTTACGCTCGATAGTTTACTCACGCTCGATCCGACACGGGACTTGGAGTCTTCGAGTTCACCGAGTCGTCTATTAAGTGAGTCGAGTCCACAAAATGAGGACTCCAGAACTCGAGTCTTTTACAACACTAGTTACTATCACTACGTAGTATAAAACAAAGTCGCTTCCCGTTGTCTGTCTGTCTGTCCCTATGTATGCTTAGATCTTTAAAACTACGCAACGGATTTTGATGCGGTTTTTTTTAATACATAGATTGATTCAAGAGAAAGGTTTTTATGTATAATTTTGTTTTATGTACGGGTGTTACAGAAAACTCACATAAACCGAAGCGAAGCGAGGGCGGGTCGCTAGTTAATTATATTTATTTCAATATCCGTGATCCTAGTATTTAATCATTCGCGAATCCTAAAAGTTACCTATTCTTAAAATGCGGAAGCGTGCTCGGAAGTAAGTAAATAATAGGATATATTTACTTTGTTTATAATTAAGCAATTAGCCTTGAGGTATCGTGTGAATGAGATTCACACGGTGATGATAGTTTCCATACATCCTGTTAAAATAGAAGCACATAGCATTCTTTCAGTTCGTTTTGTGGCAAATGTCCCTTTATGATGTACAGTCGAAGTCATAAATATGTTGACACTTTAGTACCTTGCCACTTTAATTGCTGTGACAAATTCATGTGACAGTTTAAACATGACGTTAAAGTGGCAAGGTACTAAAGTGTAAAAATATTTTTGACTTCGACTGTACTTATTCAAAAGCTTCTAACTAACACCCAACTTTAGCATTTGTACGCGTTGTAGGATAAATTTTAAAGTTTATTTTTTGTTCCTGTAATAATTGTCAATATATTACGTACCTACTACTAACACACGGAAGCAATATAAAAATGAGAATTTTAAGTTCTGGCATGATTAATCTATGGCTAAAACGCATGACATTTTATGTTTTGTTGATAGTTTTGTTTGTCTTTCATAACAACAGACCTCATTATCAGTGGTCTAGGAGTGTGTATCGAGATATTTTTGACTCCTTGAGAATATGATGAGGATGATATATGATTTTATTGATGTATAATTATAACTTTGACTGTAGAGGTACTATCAACCCATTGGAACCCTGACCCCCATAGAACTGTGTCACAGCTACGTTATGATTAAAGTCGTAAGAAGTATCAAACAAATGGTTTTAAAATGTCAATGTGACACCGTTTTATGGTGGGTCAGGGTTCCATTAGGCTGGTAGTGCATATGAAGGAAGCAGCATCTCAGCTCCCGCTCCTGGGAAATGGTATTAAAGAAGGTAATAACAGCGCCCTATCTCTCCATCCTGACAACGACAGGTGACTGGTGACATTTCAGCATACATAGCGCAGCTTATATAAATCCCAGTAGGACTTGACAGAAGCGCGTGGAGCTAACCCCATGTGCTTCTGTTTAGTCCATTGGAGAAAATTCTCTTTTACCGAACAATTGTCTTCGCTTGTGATATCCATAGACTTTATTGCTCTAATAAGTCCATGGGAGTGTCTATAAATAACTTGACATTGGCGAAATACATCTAAACAGGAGTGAAACACATTATTTTTTTTAAAGCGTGTTAACTTTATAATGTATAGTTGTCAGAAAAGGGGCAGGTAGTGTTCTTCAAATTAGAATTTTATCAATTCAAGTTCCACAACAAACGCTAACTCGAGCTACCAAAGAGTTGCAATATAAAACCAACAAAAGAGTCGTTGTTGCCTCACGCGGCGTGTGAACATTGTGCCGTTACGACACTGGCTGATGTCCGATTTTGCGAAACTGCCAATTCTAGGTGCAGATCTTCATTGTCTTTTGGATTGAACATCATTTGTTACGTTTGAATCAAAATTGTGGAAAGTTGCGAAAATGATTCAGCGTAGCCAGAGAGACTAACAAGATGAATAAATAAATAATATCGGGGACAATCTTAGGCCGGCGTTACACTACACTAGTAAGTTTTACTTGCGTAACTAGGGACACGGCTAGTTTAGGTTAGGATTGAGTTATAAGAGATTGCAAAAACTTAAGTCTTTATTATATAAAACTTGCGTTCGGAAAAATGAAAATTAGGAACTTTAATCAATTCGGAATTTTGACTTCGCATTTTTGCTGTGCCCTTCCAGGGCGTCACATGTATACCTCTGTATTTTGTTCTGTCTGTTGTTTTGTGTAATGTGACATGCAATAAATATTTTAAATCTAACGTGTAGAAACTTTTTGATTTTAGGTAGGAACTGTTTGTTTAAAAAAGACGTAAGGAACAAATTTAGAACTTTTGGTGCAACATCAGTGGGGTTATTATGACGTACTTGTGCAATTCATTTTACGCTGAGAGAAAAGGGCAGACATGTCACTGCTATAGCTTCGTCCTTTACGCTCACCGTAAAATGAACTGCATAGCCATCTCATAATAACCCCCCAGGTCAGCTTTTCAAATAATAATTATATCTGATACAGTAATAATTTCCTTGCATTCCATATGAGTAAAAATACTTGCTATAACAAAGTTGCAACTCGAATTGAAACCATTGCATTTTAAACTTAAACGAAATATGTTACGGCTTTAGTTAGAAAAGCGACTCATTATCAGTTACAGCGTTATTGATAAGAAGAGAATTATTAACCTGAATGTAGGTAACACAACTGTATTCCCCATTCAACCTAATTGGTCGGCGTAAACTCTTTGTCGGTTCTTAACGACATAAAGTTAAATCCGCCGCTTTATTTATCGTTATGTCGTTTTTTATTTCACCGTCGACAAATTTTGCGACCTACTTGGTAACGCCGAGGCAGTTTAAGTGTTATTTTCGTGTTTTTTTAATTAGCATGACCGGTAGATGGCGCTGTTTGACAGCTTTTTATTGGCCGTTAATTTTTTAATTTTTAACGGCATTGGATGTCAGTTATTTTAAGTATAAGCGTAGAAATTATCGAATACTTACACGTGAATTATCAATTAATCCTTGTACCGTTTTAAACGTGTGTGTAACTCATTAGCTCATTACGATTTCTTAGATAACCTTTCCTGTATAAATATTAATTATATATTAATTGCATTTTAAGTAACTTGCTGCTTCTGCTTAGCTAGTTGTTACTAGCTTGTGCCAGCGACTTTGTCCGCGTAGAATTAATAATCGATTGAATTGAATTGAATTGAATTGAATTCATAATTTTGCTATCCCTCAGGAACCGTACATTTCTCGGGATTAAAAGAAGCCTATATCGCTCATTGAATACAAAACGGACACATTCCAAAATAATTTGCTCTTCCATTATTTTTTTTATTCCAACTGCTTCTAATTTTAAAAAGCAACACTAACTCATTTCGGATTGTGTCCGTTTAGTATTCAATGAACGATATATTATTCCAGACTATAATCTATCGCTGTGCCAAATTTCATCTGAATCCGTTCAGCCATTCTGGCGTGATTGAGTAACAAACATCCAAACTTTCGCATTTAAAGATAAGACTAGCTTTTTTCCGCGACCCCGTCCGCGTAACGTCTTTTATCAGGTTTTACGGACTACAATTTATCTCTGTATCAAATTCTATGTCGATCGGTTGAGGCGTTGAACCGTAAAAGTCAAACAAACATATGTACACGTTGACATTCATTTTATTAGTTAGTAGCGAGCCGCCCTCGCTTCGCTTCGGTTTATGTGGGTTTTCTGTAACACACGTACATAAACCAACCTTTTGTGAAAAATAATCCATCAACAATTCAGTATACATTGCAAAGTTTACACGTTGATACAACACTGGGTTTCATATAAGCTTCGCCATGTACGCTGAAATGTCATCTGATACCTGTCATTGTCATGATTGTGAAACAGGAGGCTGATGGTAAAAACCGCATCGAAATCCGTTGCATACTTTAGCAGGAGTTTACGGATATATAAAGACGCGGAAAAATACTTTGTTTTTAACTATTTAAAGAAGAATACGAGCCAAAAGTTATCGATAAGAGATCATTTTTTTAGTCTGTATAATATCCGTCACGAAGTCATCTGGTAAGGCACTTAAATAAATGATAAAAAAACTGATAAGAGGACAAATGGTCAAAACAATCGAATAAGTAGTCAGCAAATTGTTTATTAGTGTTATTACTTCCTACTTATGTCATAAGTAGTCATAACAGAAGAGTTTTATGTCAAACATGATTAAAAGCGATATAAATATTGATTTTATGTTTTCGTTAATATGCCGGTAGTGGAAGTGATTTAATTTATTACTTTATAAATCAAATTCTGTAACCAACACAAAGGGACAGCAGTGTTTAGGGGTTATATTAATATTATATACTGTAGACGTTTTGATTACTGCACTTTCTGTCAAGTGAAAAGAGCTACGAGTCAACAATATGGTTACGATATCAAAGCTAGATGGGGACGACACAAGCACGGGAAGCTAACCCTATGTACTTCTGTTTAGTACAGTCAAGGGCAATAATATGTATACACTTTAGTACCTTGTCACTTTAACCACTGTGACAGTTCATATATGGCAGTTCAAATATGACGACAATTAGACAAGATACTAAAGTGTATACATATTTTTGCCCTTGACTGTAGGTACATTCGAGTAAATAATCTTTAACTGAACAATGATCCTCGCGTGTGATCTCTATATTGATTTATTCCTTAAATAAGTTAATGGTGTATAAAACTGGACATTGGCGTAATACAGCTTGTTAAAACAAGGAGTGAAAGCAATTAATTACAATTAGAATTAAAAACAAAAAGCAACACAGGCTAAAGGAATACAAAAAAGGCCCTGCTGATTTAAGAATTACGAATATCGTGACCACTAGATGTTCGGTTTCCCAGTATACCGTACGGAACCCTGTAAATCGACAAATTAACTCGTATTATTGAGTTGCTAGGAGCTATTATACACTTACAGTAGATACGTTCGTAATGATCAGCACGTTAATAGATTGATATCAGATGACTAATCGATTAGCCATCGAGCAATCGATATCGGATGATCTTATTTTGAAATCGATCAAAGTCGATTTCACAGGTGTGGTAACAGCCTTATTTAATCCCATTGTAAGTGAACATTGATCTTCGCAGTGTTATTTCTAAAATCTTACATCAGTTCGATTTTATGGTGAGTAAATTACAAAAAAATAGAATGCAATATTACACAAATTGACCTCAGTCCCAAACTAAGCTCTTGGCTTGTACTAGAGAACGATAAACATATATACATACCTAGATAAATAAACACTATAATACTTAGAAAGCAGGCAAGACTCAGGGACAAAAAATACTTATTTGCCCTTCCTGGGAATCGAACCCGCGACCGCTGAGCTTCGTAAGCAGGGTCACTAACTCACTACTAATAATAGTGATTTGACTAACCCCATGAGGTCTGTATTTTTTACGAATAGCGAATCGAATCAACACTTCATACCCCCTACTGTTCGAAACATACATTAGGTACACGTACGTGTACCCCATTAAAACGTTTTTATAACTGAACATACACCGTTACATCTTAATGAACATGGCTTTCATTCACAACTAAATAATAAATTCGCGCACTGAGGTTTCCGTACCGCCGCACAGTTGGTATTATTAGGGTGAATTGCAAAAATATTGTAAGTACATAGTTAAGGGCTCAATTGGAAAATTCTTAACAATCCTTAACTTTTTGCTTTGTGGAAAAACAATGGAAGAAAGTTAACGTTGTCTAAATTAAGTCCTTAACTATGTACGATGTTTTTGCAATTCACCCATTATATTCCAATTTGAATTCGATTTCGAATCAAAACCACTACTCACACTTGACCACTTTTTATTCAAGGTTTGTACTATAATCACTTCACATTTGACGCTTGTATGTTTTACCGTTTTTACGATACAACCAAAATGAAAATACGTGAAATAAATGTTACTTGTCCCTCCTTTTATTATTTCACTTTTTTCTTAGAAAATCCACCGTTTTTATAAATATTGTAAAAAAAAAACAAGTAAGTAGTAAAAACCAACCAGTACTTATCTAACACGGTTCACATAGGGTCCCGATGGACGTCCTTCGAGTACGGAACTCTAAAAACATTAAAAAATAAACTAGGCGTCTTTCTCCGTCCCTAGCGTTATTGAGAAAGAGTGACTACTATAGTCTTTATATTTAGGTATTTAAAAAACTGTAAACATTCCAAACCACGTGACATTGTTAAACAGCCAATCAAAACTGTTTTATCGAACTTTGACGTACGAAGCAGAACACTGTCTGCTTATATATTGGCTGATGATATCACGTGGTTGTTTTGTTTACATCTTTTTAAATGCCTAAAAGTATAGACTATAAGTTTCAGAGTTTATTTCCACAAAGTCGGCTTCACACCAAAAGAAACCGCGCACAGCATAATTTGAATTTACTTGTCACTTTTTTTTTTTATATAGTAATACCAGCGTATAAACGCGCTGCTATCGAAGAATAAACGTTATATCAGTATACTTTAATATTATCACCAATATACGGAACCGCAAATAATCATTTTGTAATTTATAGTAATACCAAGTAATATCAAGATAATAAATGCAGTTTGAAGAGGGCGCTATCAGAGAGAAGGTTATTTAGTACGTGTTAAAAGTTAGTGCCAATTTTCGCAATAAAAATAAATTAGCAATGAAATGTGGACATTGAGACGAGAAGGAACCTTATGGAGGCTTATGCCGTTATAAGGGTAAATAAATATTAATCAAGGAATAATCTTGTCCGAGTCCCAAACTAACCGATACTTTAATGACATGCAATACTTTAATGTTAACATTAAAGTACAACCACAGATACAGGTTACTTGATATAGGGTATGCTTATCGTTTCTGAACGTATTATATTGAACTATGACGTTTCAAAAGAGTATATTATGTAAACCTACTTGAATAAAAAAAGAAGTAATGATATGGATGTAGATAAATGGGTCAATCAACTTTTCTTTGTAGCTCGTTGCCATGGTTACGTCTCCTGGGTCACTCTTGAAAACCACGATTTGAATGTATAAACATCAATTTTTGTGGCAATTACAAGCCCTTTCTCTTATGGGTTGTCTTCCAAGCGTATTAGTAGTGTATTATATTATAACCATTTTACCATGAAACTCTATCACTGTTGTCTCCTGGCTCACGGGACAGAATAACAACAACAAAAAGTTGATTCACCCAAATATACTAATTCCATGGTTGCCGAGTTTAAAACCATACCATAACAGGTCAATGACGATATGGTTCTTACTGTTTGGAATAGAAGCCCAGGGAAAATGTTAACTGTTTTGTCAGTTTTTCGAAATCGCTAACGCTCCGTTATGCGTCTTGTTCACTTATTTTAGTCAATTATCTGCAGAATTCAAAAACATTTTTAAATATTTTTCCATATTCAATGGAGCCGACATGCGGCATTTACAAAAAGCTATCATGTTATCAATAACGAGGCCGTTAATTGAGAGAACATTGCCTTTAGTAACAGTAATACAATCTTCGGTAATACCAGCAAGATATTTTAACAAGAACAAAATTGTTTATAATAAATAAGCTGCTATAGTTTAAACTTTTTCAACTGAGCTCTTCCACTTACCTGTTAACACAACGGTCATTATACCTTTGCAATCTTAGTCGGGCGGTTGTAAAATGCAAAATAATAGCTTTCCATTATTCTATTACTATATTTTGTAGTCTATTTTCTAAAGAAATAGAGTCGATACACCCGTATCTTGTATATATTTTATTGAAACAGTTTTTTTTCAACGCTTTTTTCTTCGCACCGACCTTATTTTTTTTTCCTGTTTTGCCTACTGGTTAACTGGTAGAGAATGCCATTGGGCATTAAGTCCGCCATTTATACTTTATTGTATTTTTTGCAAAGAAGTTTAAATAAATAAATAAATAAATAATCTATGTTAACCTTCGAAGGCGGTTATTATCTGCGTTAACTGCGAGCTCGTTCTCCTAATTTGTGTTACCCTAACACAATGGCTCTGTATTCTTAAGTGGATAAGCTCAGTTGAAAAAGTTTAAACTATAACAGAAATCAACCCTTTACTTTGTCAACGTCGTATCTTATCGAACAGTTAAATAAGAAAAGCACTCAGCTTGCCTAAATAATGAAGACTACTTTCCTATGTAACTATTCGTTCAGATACGAGGTTGAGAAAGTAGAGAGACGAAATATTGTGACTGGACTTTACAGCGGTTATAGTTAACGCTTTTCTGAGGCTCTATTCTACTTAGTCAAATCATATTGCTTTTGACATGTTATCATATTGTTTTTAACTCAGCCATTACTATCAAGTAAATCAGAGCTTTCATGAACCGTTTTCAAAACCATTGTACATAGTGGATTCACAATCCTCAATTAAAATCCTTAATTTATTTCAATTTCAAACTATACTTAGGCATTTAGCATATAGGACAATTTTAAAGTACAATTTAGTTGTCCATTACGCAAAAAATGAGGATTTTAATGGACGCTTTACCTGTTCTTAACTAGGTATGTAATTCTTTTTTGAAAACGACCCTCATAACATTGGCAATACAATATGTCAAGAGCAATGACGTTTTTGCCGCGTAGAGTAAAAATCCTGTACGTCACTTTCACTCCTACAGCTTCGCCCTTTCACAAATCAACGAAATAACACGACACACGTCAAATGCGGTACAAATTGCGACACTTTCAAATAAGTCGGTAAAGAAAGCCTATTAGGATTCACCCCACACGGGCAAACGCTACCGAACATTATTATATCCGAGACGATGTGAAAACTGACCGTGTGATGCATCCTTAAAATGCGTTCACTTTCTTTAGTTTATTAGATGTTTTATGTGGGGAAATGGTGGGTTTAGAAACCTATTGTATTACTAGAAAACATCCTAGTTGCCAAAACACCCAAGTGGGGTGGTGATGTAATACAAAATTATACTTTACCACTGCTGGGCAATGGCCTTTATTTCACCACTCATACGAGAAGATTTATGTTATTTATCTACATATTCCCTGTTCAGAAACGATAAATAAATGGCCTACTAGTTATATTAAGAAATCATGGTTGTCCTTTAATGTTAAGATTAAAATATCTGATGTGATAGGTACGTATACTTTAATGTGGACATTAAGATACAGGTACATTAAAATACAGGGCAACTACAGATACTAGATTTTCAAATATTGTAGAAAACTTATGAATCTTATGATATGCTTGTCATGTTGATAAAGTTATGTATGCGACTGTACGCATAATTAGGCATTAAAACACTCGTGTGATCTTATTATGAAACTCGCCTCTCGGATAGTTTCATAAAACCACACTCGTATTAATGCATCTCATTATCTAACCTATTAAATTATACTTACTTCAATCTTATAACGACCTATATCGCAAAAACCATATTTCTTTCATGAATCATCAAATGGCGAATAAACCGACTCCATTCATCTCATCAGATGGGAATCAATCATTGTTACTCGACTTACGGCTTACGGGGTCAACGAACTGCTTTATGGTAATCGTTATAAGAGACCAGTCGAAAATGGAAAACCACTGGGAGATGAATATAAAGTATATAAAAATATATTTCTTTACTAACGGTTAACGGCTACGGCTAGACGGAGATGGCAAGACGGGCAACCGATCATTTCATCGAACGTTATTTTCTGCTGTAACCATAATGTTTTCAGGATATCTTAAACATTGAGTTGATAAATGTCAAGCTCCAATATCTCCCTGTAATTCGGTATATGAATTTGATGGACATATTGGAGTTATTTATCAACTCAATAGCGACCCGCTCTCGCTTCGCTTCGGTTTATGTGAGTATGATATAAAGCCTTCCTCGATAAATGGGCTAACTAACACTGAAATAATTTTTCAAATCGGACCAGGGGTGTTATTCTCTTAAAAACAACGGACGGTCGGACGGACGAGCGAAATGGCAGCGGCGAGTTTAAGTAGTCCCGTCAGAGCGAACAAAACACATTTTCGCGCGTGTATTTTCAATTAAGCAGCCTTATACGTTCAATCCATCGGCAGATACCATGCTGGTAAATTGAACATTCACGCGCTAAAATATGTTTTGTTCGCACTGACGGGACTACTTAAACTCACCGCTTGGACATTCACTCGTTCGTCCGTTCGACCGTCGTTGTTGAGAGCCACTATCCTGTAGTTCCTTTGATAAAGTATAGATATAGATTACGTAGGTTAGGTTAGGTTAGACTTGAGACTACTAAAAAAAACTCACGTGGCGTGAAATAAAACGCGGTATTTCTACGAAATGATAATTTTGCACTTTCGTTGAACGGTAATTTGATAAAAATAAATGTCTTATCCTTTATAGTGATCACAGTAAGCTGCTACGTAGTCCCATTTCTTAGTTAATATGAAACTTTAAGACATTCCATGTTCACCGCAAGCAACCCCGCGGGACAGTCATAGTCATATTTTAAAAAAACCTTCGTTTTAGTCGCTCTACTACCTTAATCGAGATTTTAACGCCTTCGTTGAAATAGGTACCGTCGTATAGTTCCGGTGGCCATAAATGGTCTTCATCATCAGTTCCACTTCTTCAAATTATACTTTCTGAATGCAAATGCCGGTTTTAAATACTAAAATCGCTAAATGTATGCTTATAATATTTGTGGAGTTCCCTCAATTCTTCAAGGATCCCCTCGTCAGATTGAGGTTTGGTGACATGGCTGGTTGTCTTAGATACTTTTCAATGATATGTCTAGAGGTTGCTATGGAGATAAAGGTGCGATAAAACCGGGCTAATAATTCAGTTTTAGGTATACTACCAGTTATTTTATATGACATCTGAGCTATAAGCTTATTAATTTTATTAAATTCACAGGCTGTAAAAAATCGACTAGTTCACGTTTTTATGCTCTGAGAAACATACGTATACCGATTATGGTGTAAGATCATAAATGATCTATAGAGAGCAGCTGTGTTACGATAGTGATAACTTTGATTGATTTACAGAGGTGTGAAATATTGATTAAATCGATCTATCCTTAACCTAAAGCATATACAGGCTGTTCTGTTAATAAAATTTCACATTAAACTACCAGTTTTACATGTCGACTTGCTTGTATTATATTTTATTGCTAAGGGTTAACAACGCACTTGTAACCTGGAAAATTACAAACCTAATAAATAAATAGAATACAGCAAATGTACTTAAACCTCTGACCCTAATTCTGGGGTCCTTGTGAAGAAGGGGACAAGTCGAGTGACCTCGTAATAAAAAAGGGTAACCCGTTTTCACTTGATCTTCAGAAGACTTTATACCCTTTTTCACGCAGTCACCAGAATTGATTGAATTGGTGGCCTGTTTGCGTTCGTCATGCCATTAAAAAGGCACAAAATTGACAAAATGTAGCGAATCAAAGAATAATTTTGCAATTTATCATAACCTCAGATTAATATGTTACAAAGATAATGATCAGTTTTTGAGACTTATTAAATTATAATCCGAATCTAAATACAGCCAGAAGGAAGTATCTCAGGCAAAACTGCTGCAGCAAGTTCATTCTCATTTCTAACGGGAGAGGGTTGAATCTGCCTTGACTATTGCGTTTGAGATACTACCTATTGGCTTATGAGAGCAGTATAGGCGTTCACAAAAATATTAATTTGTATTAAAACAATAAGGAAACCCATAATCAAAGAACAAACAAATCATTTGTCTCTGCACTAAGTGAGGAGGTTGTTTATTTGCCAATCTTCCGATCATAAATCAAGCATTATCAAATAAATCGCGTATTAAGTCATTAGACCACACCTTTGTTACTTAGCGAAGATTCAAGCTTAGATTATGGACTAAAAAAGACCTTGGTTTTTTTGGGGGTTTGGAATCAGATTTATCGGTGGCTTATTTAATTGCGGAAGGGACACCATTGCGTGTTTTTTTTAATTTTTTTTTAGGACTCGTTTTGTAAGTTCCTCGTTGTAATTGTATTATTAAAGACGAGTTTAATATAAAACTAGTTAAGTATCTTTCATTTTAAAAATCAGTTTATGATAAGTTTAAAAGTTAAGGAATTAAGTGAAAGCATACGCTGAAAATACCGATAGGTTAGTCAATACGTGCGTTAAAATTTTCAGCAAATCATTTATTCCGTAGTAAGCATGCAAACTGAAATAAATAAAAAACAAATTTGCATTTCCGATTATAACTAACGGAATGTATTCATTACCCCATATTTATTTTATCAAGCTCATATCTCACGAATATTTTCATCCAAATTGTAACTATAATTTCAACAGATAAAGGTTGTTTTTGCAATTGACTCTCAATTAAGATACACCAATGTTGCAGTTCACAGTAGACATGGAAGTACTCATACTGTTCACATATTTGACGCCCGAAAACACAATGTCCCTACAAAAACGTCCCCAAATCGAGTATAACGGCATTTCATATTTTAAATTGCGAACGCTGCGGTAGGGAATTTCAATTTTGTTACTGGCAACATTATCATGTAAAAGCTGATTAAAAAAATATATGTTAATTTGAATTTGGAACGTATTTCGCGATCGCTTCGATTTGTTCATCACTTAGGGCCACCTGTGAGCTCCAACGAGAGATTATACTCTGTATTTTTAACGGTTTTCATTAAGATTACAAATAATTATCTTTGTAAACGATTACGTGTACCTATCATATAATCACATGAGATGTTTGTCAACTTGTACACAGTATTTAGATAACGCAAATGCTGTTATACTGAAATCATGACAATAAATAATGAAGGTAAGTATGAAAATGTTACTTTGAAATTATTATTTGAGTTTTAAACCTAAGCTAAATTCATGCTTTTCCGTAAAATGACATTCGGTGAAATCACGAAAATAGAGACATTTCATCTTAGTCTCTAAGGCTGGCAACACATACCCATAAAAATATATCGCCCCTTTACTATCACAACCTCGTATCTGATGGAATAGTTGGATAGGAAAGATGTCTTTATTCTTTTGGTAACATGAGTTCTTTTCCTATGTAACTGTTCGATCAGATACGAGATCGAGAGAGTCAAGGGACGATACGGAGGGGGGGGGGTTATTTTTTTACGTATTACGGGATTCAATTCCCGTTAAACGACAAATTTTTTTTAAATAATTGCATTCCGTGGATCTCATAGACCACTCACCACCAGACCCTGGCTGCTTCAACGATGTCAACTGCGACTTACCTGAAAAAAAAAAGAATTATTGTAACGTCAACGACCTCCAAACAATCTTAGGCTAAACCGGATTATATAAGAGTTACGTAATTGACATGAGTGTGTTTTAATTATTTAAAAGTCACTAATGATTTAGGCAAGTTACGCTAATTGTTGACTTTAGCACCTCGGCACATGTGCTATGTACTTATGTAGGTATGTTTGAGACAGGTCGCGAGAAAAGTTGGTCGAAATCACTACATAGTATAAAACAAAGTCGCTTCCCGCTGTCTGTCCCTATGTATGCTTAGATCTTTAAAACTACGCAACGGATTTTGATGCGGTTTTTTTTAGTAGATAGAGTGATTCAAGAGGAAGGTTTTTATGTATAATAAATTTTGTTTTATGTACGTGTGTTATAGAAAACTCAAATAAACCGAAGCGATGCGAGGGCGGGTCGCTAGTTATGAATAAAGTTTAACGGATATTTTTTGCCGCCGCTTGGAACTTTTTACCTGTTCCAATCTCCAAGTAAATATTACCAAATCGTATTTTTCACCTTTATGCATACCGTAAAATGTGCCTACTTTGCTCCCCCCTGGGTAATTAAGCTCCATGGTTATATTGAGGTAATCTGTATTGTAAATCATTCTATTGCTTTCATTTACTTTGTAGCTGGATACATCGATACTTTTAAGCAAATTTGTCATCAACCTTGACTTATAAGGTAACAAACGAAATAGTCACTATGGAGCATACTATAGTTACCCATGGGGGAGCAAAGTAGGAACATTTTACGGTAGAAAATAGCTACAGACTAATTCCTCTGTGTACATTTAAGTGAGGCTATACCTATTCTTCTCGGTAAAACCGTATTGCTTTTGAAATGTCATCAATGTTATCATAGCTCTTATTTACCTGACACCTTACGATTTTGTTTAGTACAGGCGGCCAAAAAGTGGTCTACCACCCTACGGCTAAAGTTGATTTGAACGTCATGATACAACAAGTTCGATTTTCCCTTGCAATAATATTATGACAGTGACAAGTGTCAACCTTAGCGATAATTAGATCTCACAGACGATACAAAGTTTTGTGAAATTTAAATAATAATCGTTTCAAAAGTTTATATCTTACACGTGGTTACATCATAACTATCATAATATGAGTCAAACGGACATACTTAGCGATGAGAAACTTATTAAATTTCGCGCGTTACACAACACTCGTGGGTATTATATTTGCAAACACATAAAAGTATATTTTTTTTGTTGGAAGAGTCAAACTAGCTAGCAGGTCAGCAGAGCTGATGTAATGAGAAAAAAATATATTCCTTCTTTACAACTACAACTATCTCCTTTTAAGGGTCATAACAGTCATAATTCCGAATTGATCAAAATTCCGATTTTTCATACTTTTGAACGCAATTTTGTTGATAGACGAATTAACTTTTTGCCATCGATCATAAATCAAACCTAACTTAGCCTATGTATGACAGTTAAATAATGCATTTAATCTTTAATAGCTCCAGCGTAACATTATAGCTTTCGGGAAAAATGAAACTACGGACAAATGAATATTCGGAAAAAAAGTCATTCGGAATTTTAAGGTGTTCAAGTAGAAGATGACGTGTCAGGACTCTGCTATGATTAGCATACCTACGTACAGTAAGAGAAAATTATTCCTAGACCACTTTGGACTATGCCATAGTGACGTTATCAATCGAAACGCAAGGGACTTCTTATGATTATATTTACAGTGACTTTGACATAGTCCAAATTGATTAAGGATTCAATTTCCTTGACAGTACATTTGAAACTTTTTTGTAATGCTTTTGCCAACGATGAAGCGAGCTCACCCAGGAGATGCCTATTCACTTTAGCTTTAAATAAAATGCATGCGTATGTCTGTTGTGTGTGTGTGTTGTGCCGGAACCTTTATAAAATAGCATCTCTGTGTCATCATTATACTCTTAATACGCAATGAAAAGGCACCTCGTTGACGTCAACCAAATAACAACACCGTTCTTCTCAAGAACTCCCAAGGTATACCTATACCTATTAAGCAATTAAGATCTCCTGGGTTTACACTTTCTGAAGAACCATGCGTCACATTATTTCCGCTCTAATATGTATACACGTAAGTGCTAAATCTTCGAATAGTTGCGCGTGCGATACGTCATTCATTAAAAATAAAAGGAAAACTTGGTGCTCAGTCATCTTTTCTATTTTCCAGAACAAGCACGGTACCAAAATGTAGATATCGCACTGCTAGATCAACACAGTATTAACCCAAAATCCTTGCTAGGTTGGTTTTAAGTTCAAAGGAGTTGAATTAAAGTTGATTTTAATATGCATTGTATTTTGAGTTACTACTATTTTAATCTAGCAGTGCGATATGTTTATTACAAGCTGCCTACCAGCGGCTTCGCGACACTGCTAATTTCCGACGTTTCCGTTGGATTTTTCAATTTTTTTCTTACATTTTTTTTTTTTTTTTTTTTTTATGGCATAGAGTTGACAAACGAGCACTCAGGCCACCTGATGGTAAGCGGAAACTGCGACCCATAGACATTCGCATTCACAACAATGCAGTGCAATCCTAAGACTGCAAATGCGTTGCCAACCCTGAGGACTAAGATGGAATGCCTCTATGCTAGTCATTTCACCGGCTCTCTTATCCCCAAACCGGAACACAACAATGCGAACACTGCTATTTGGCGGTAGGTTAATGGATAAGATGGTGGTAGCGATCCGGACGGACCCTGCACAAGGTCCTACCAAGGTCATATAAACTTTTCTCTCACAATAACGAACACAGCAAAAAATAAATCAGCCAAATCGGTTCAGCCGTTCTTGAGTTTTGCGCTTACCAACACATTTAGTGATTATTTTTTATTTAATAGATAGAAAGGGTGATGACACCAGTAATGGACAAGGCACCAATAATGGACAAGGCACCAATAATGGACAAGGCACCAATAATGGACAAGGCACCAATAATGGACAAGGCACCAATAATGGACAAGGCACCAATATTGGACAAGGCACCAATAATGGACAAGGCACCAATAATGGACAAGGCACCAATAATGGACAAGGCACCAATAATGGACAAGGCACCAATAATGGACAAGGCACCAATATTGGACACTTGATTCTTATTTTGCAGAAGATAAGAGTTATTCATTTGTTTTGCACCACCAATTAAGGACCGTATTGATATTTGATTTAAGAGTGAAAATTTAAAAATTTCCCACCCTTGATAGATAGATAGATGTATACAGGGCTGTAGGTTTTTTGTACAGGTTTAACCAGTTTACTTAAATAATCTCAACCTACAATAGAACGCAGGTTAGAGATTTCACAGAAATCTAAATGACACTCACGCTCAACCTTGTTTTGTTGATTTTGTCTTAAAACAAACAGCCTAGTTCCGAGATATTTGTATGATGTTTATTCGCAAGGTACTCAAGAAAAGAGACAACACGTGTCATGGTAAATAAAGCCGGGTACTCGCTAGCGAGCTGTAACTAACTGTTGCACGTAACATCGTGATGTGTGCGCGGCTCGCGAGCCAGTTTTTTTTTTTTTTTTATGGCATAGAGAAGACAAACGAGCACACAGGCCACCTGATGGTAAATGGAAACTGTGACCCATAGACATTCGCATTCACAAGACTGCAATGCAATCCTAAGACTGCAAATGCGTTGCCAACCCTGAGGACTAAGATGGAATGCCTCTATGCTAGTCATTTCACCGGCTGTCTTATCCCCAAACCGGAACACAACAATGCGAACACTGCTGTTTGGCGGTAGGTTAATGGATAAGATGGTGGTAGCGATCCGGACGGACCCTGCACAAGGCCCTACCACCCGCTAGGAGCTCGTTACTGTAACTGCTACGGTAACAGTTACAGCTCGCTAGTCAGTACAGTCAAGGACTTTAATTGTTAAGCCACTACGGAACCCTGTCATAATGACAGCGTCAAACCATATGAAAGAAATTACGCTAAAATTAATGATCAACGTTATGCGACAGGGTTCCATAGTGGCTTAACAATTAAAGTCCTTGACTGTACCAGGCTTAAGAAAACGATTGGAAACTATATTGTCCAATAAGCATTTTTTTGGGCTAAGCGAAATTTGCAGGTTTCCTGTCAAAATACAGGATGTATTTTCATCGTCGTAAAGTCACTGCTTTCTTTTGTATGTAATATTATATAAATTTACATTCCAAAGGACGCTGGGCAAAAATGTCCCCACCCACCAACAGAAATGAAACATATCTGTTTATAGATCTTGGCAACATAATGTATTTGACTATGATGACGATCGCCCCATGTATGGGGTTTTCTACAGGAAAATCATAATTATATCGTATGGAATTTGTTGTAAACCAACACATTATTGGCTTGCTTGCTTTTGAAAGGATTTTTTTTCATTAAAAATCCCATCGATTACGCAACTAAAATAGGTATTGTTTGGGGCGTAATGAACATGCATTCCGGGACTGTTGGAGGGTAGGACGGGGTCCATACGAAATCCCCCATCAGCCTTCGACTACATTTCGCACCTTCGGTAGGACAAGGGCACAATTGCCCCTATAATCTTATAGTACATTGTGCCCTTGTTCTACTGAAGGTGCGATTTGTTTCATAATAGTATCAGACCAGGGAGGTGACTGCGTTCATGAATAATATGTGAGTCATAGAACAGGAAACCTGTTAACTCAAGTGAAGTATCAGAAATTACGGATTTGTTACATCCCGGAGAAGACAAACAAGCACATAGATCTGATGGTAAGTGGGATTTGTGACATAGACATTTCACACTGCTAGATTAAAATCAGTATCAAGTCAAAATCCTTCTTAGTTTTACATACGTACAAGTTGTATTAAAGTTTATTTTAAAATACAGTTGTATTTTGAGTTACTACGATTGCATTCTTAAACTACTGTCTTTAGATTGCAAATACTTTGCCAAACCTGAGTGCTAAGATGGAATGCCTCTATGCTAGTAATTTTACCGGTTGTCTTATCGCCACACCGGAACAAATGCTGCTTGGCGGTAGTTAAGGATAAGATGGTGGCAGCGAGGACGGTCCCTGCACAAGGTCCTATCACTACTTTTGCATGGTTTGACGTTTAGTTTGACTTATCTTGAGACGGGTATCTGAGACAAGTTCAATCTTAAGACTATTGTGAAAACGGAAGAAATAGTCTTCCGGTGCACTTTTTTCTTGGTACAGCTAGCAATGGCATGGTACTCGTAATAATGTGAAGTCGTAGCTTGAAAAGCAACTTCACAGCATTGAAATAGAGTTTGAAAGTGGGGAACGCTGTCATACTACGAATGTACAGTCAACTCCAGTTAGAGAACATAATAATATAGATAATAATAATGAATGAGAAAAGGCAATCTGATTTAAATCCACTTAATTCCAAAGCTTTAGGCTTGTACTGGGTGTTCAAAAATAATGAACACAATTATGTAGAGAAATCAAATACCTATTAAATTTAGTAACAAAACTTCTAAGGCATAATATATTCTTGATTAGTGATTACCCACTTTTTCCAGTTAACCTTTATTTTCACGGTTTTTCCTACGATCCAAACAAACAATACCACATGATATTAAACCCAACTGTACGTAGCGTGGCTCATAATAATTACTACGCGATTATCGAAACGATTTCGCTTCCTTTTAATTGATGCTTCCTCCGACTGTTTACAAAAACTAAACCAGTCCACGTTTCCTGCAGCTCCCCAGTCAGTCTAGCGTACTTTTATGGCCTGGAAACTATCAAACGGACAAATTACCTGATCTACATTGGTTCTGCAGCCTATGGATATCTCAAGAATGTGAATGCGGATAAGACAAGCCGAGAAATGTCTAGCATTAAGGCCGCCGTACCCCCGTGGAGGAGTCAGTAACTGTGGACAGGTGAAGCTAAGTGGTACTCAGAGCCAGCCTGAGTGGGGTCGGGTGGCCAGTGGAGGTCACTCCAAGAGGGTTCCTTTCAGCCTGCTTGTGACGTGATGGGTGGACTGCAGGTGAGGGGAACATCTTCCCGCAGTTGGGGCGGAGCCGCAGAGGTCTGCCCGTATTATGGTTTGATTGGTGACAATTCGCTATACATTGCAAAGTTAACACGCTGATACATCACTGGGGTTACATATAAGCTACGCCCTGTGAGGCGGGTGACCTGTGAGCTCGTTCATCTTCTCCTTGCCATCAATCAATGATTTCTTTACCTCCAAGTTATATCCGGCAGCGTACTATCAATTTCAAAGGATAATTGAATTATAGACAAAGGTCACGGAAAGTTTGAACTGGCCACAAAACTATTTTTTTGTTAGCAAAGGTCATTCGTCGCTAAATTTTTTGTGCAACCTCGATTCGCAACCCAATGCCCTATATAGCTAGATTTCAGCGGTTACCTAATAATTCCGACTGTCACGCATAATGCTCCAATTACGTATACAATGCGATCTCCATCGGTATTGTTATGATAAGACATGCGTAAAAAAATATGCCAAATAGTTTTACGAACAAAGAAATACAAGACTTTATCCAATTTAGGTATACTTACTGTTATGCTGATTTCGAATTTGTGAATTACTAATCATTTAAAATGTTTCGCAGCCATAAAAGCGTCGTTAAAAAAAAAATATTATGTTATGCACTCTTGCAAATTATAAAATGCTTACTTATTTTTTGTGAGTTTCACCATCTACCATTGTTAAAAATAACCAACGTTAGAAATCATTTTTTTATCTATAAAAATCTAATCTGTTTACGTAATAACATACAAATTAGCAATATACAGTCAATTGATGTAACCACTTTGTTAATTCTAGTTGTGCAAAAAAATTACACTTTTAAATTATCAAAATAAAATCTTGTATTTAACATTATATTTCCTGCATTTTTTATAAATACCTACATATAGTTATTCGTATTCATCGAAATAATGTGTCAACATCAATAGCATAGAAAGCATACAAAAGCCGTACTGCTATTCGTATAGCAACTACGGTTACCCAATCAACCCTCGATTTAGGGTTACAGTTAGTTGGAAAGCGATCAGAAACCGATCGTAATCTGATTTACCGCATTAGTCGCTTGCGCAACCTACTGCTGAGATTTCAATCGTTTTTGTAAGAAAACAATTAATAATAGTCTTCAGTCACGTGCTATTAATTTCGATGATTTCTGTAGTTTTTTGATGAAACTTTTAAATAAGATAAACGTTTACTTAAAAAATATGAGGAAGAGTCGCGACAGAAACTGTTATTTTTATTTTTAACTAGTGAATGACCGCGACTCTGTCCAAAAAAAAACAGCCAATATTACTCAATAATAAAATAGCATTCTACTGGTGACTCTTAATTCATTAAATCTTTTACTTTAATCTTCTTAATTGAAAGGAGAAGTCAATAGCTTGATGATAATTGGAATCTGAGACCCATAGACATTTGTATTCTCAAGACTGGTATCCTGAGACTACAAACGCGTTGCTAATCCTGAGGACTAAGATGGAATGCCTCTATGCAAGTAATAGGGTATTTGACAAGAGTGAAATTAAATTGGTTTTTCATTAACAACAGATAAACATTTTAAAAATACTAGGAAACCATCAATCTTTTATTTGGTTCCTATTTTAAGATTTTGAAATACATAAAATCCAACAATAAGGACGCTGTTTGATTGTGACGTCACAAGATAGTAATCCCTATAAATTCCATAGTAACGGAGCGTTTTTGATGTTTCATAAAAAGAAGCTGATTTGACTTTTGTCAAATTCCGCATTTCACCGGTTGTCCTATCGCCACACCGGAACACAACATTGTGAACTCTCCTTGGAGGTCACCCACCATTAACATTTTTAAACTTGTTGCTATAGGTAGATGAATTAGCGAGAGCATCGAATTGCATATGTAGTTGTATTGTTTGTGTACTTAAATACTTAAGTATTTCTCTCTCTTTCTCTTGCGCATAAACACAAAATATCACTACATAAGCAATTCCACGCTCTCGCTAATTCATACATACATACATACATTAAATCACGCCTGTTTCCCAGAGGGTAAGGCAGAGACCACTTCTTTCCATTTGCTACGATCTTGACAAATTTCTTTCGCTTCTTCCACATTCATACATCGAGTCATGCACGCACGTCGGTTTCGGGTACTTAAGATTCGGCCCTTTTCCAGTATTTCTCCGATTTGACTCCAAAAAGTACGCCTAGGGCGGCCCCTTCCGACCCGTCCACTCACTTTCGATCTGTATATCTCTTTCTTCAATCTTCTTTCATCCATCCTTTCCAAATGACCGAACCATCGAAGCATGCCCTTTTCAATCTTAGTCACTACATCTTCTTTCATTCCATATTTTTCTCTGACTTTTTCATTCCTCTTTCAATCACATCAATTCTGAGAAAATGTTATAACGTCAAGTACTAGGAGTGCATAAACGTTTGGGAGACATCCGCGCTGTGTCGTGTGCGCCCGCCGCCGCCCGCCCGCCGGCTGCCCGCACCGCCTGAGATCTAAGTTGCGCTATGCCTGATATACCTCCTAATTACCGCTGCGCTCCTGGTACTTTATTTTAACACCCAATTACTTTTCCGTGGACATTTATCAATTTACTTTTTTGAGTGATGTATTTTTTATTTAATTGCATATGTTTGAGAAAAGCACTATACATACCTCGGCGGGAAATATGGGGTTGCCCGCCTCAGACCTATCCGGCCTCGCTTGGCGCTCGGCCGTCTATATGTCTTCGGCCGGCAACCCCTTTTGTCCCGGCCTCTGTAGTAATGTACTATTGTTTGGCAGTATAGTGCAACCATTTTCTTGATACCGATCGGTAATCCTCGTTTTTCTATGACACACGAGTGACAAATATACTGTCAGTTGCGAGTGTAAGCGTGACAGCGATGGCCAGCCGAACGGTATTAAGAAGCTGGGAGTATTGTACCTAACTCTGCGTTACGTGCCATTTGTTAAATTTATCGAGGAGTTAGGTACAGTCACGAGATTTAATTTGGTACCCACCTTAGGCCCAAAGTCAATCCGACATTCTACAACAATAAGGTTGAGTTTCCTAAAAGTTACAAAAGACTTTACATCTCTAATGACATTGACGACTTCAATTCAAGCATATTTTTCTTGAAATGGGTCCCAAATTAACGCTCGTGACCGTAGTAGGCTCATTAAGATGAGTGTCTACCAGAGCTATGCGTGATAGCAATATCAAAAAACAAAGGCTTCTAACAACACATTGCATCATGAAAATCCGGGATTCCGATCAATTCGGAATTATGACTCTTGGGAGCGGTGTGTGAGGAAAAATCACCCAATAGGAATACTTCATTTTCATCGCCTCGCGCAGCGCAGCTCAGCGCAATATAGCTTTGGTGGATACTTACCCTTATGGTCGTGTTTTTCGATGTCGATAAACATGGATAAAACTGTCACTTTCTGAACAATATGTAAGTTCGAGAGTGACGGATGATGTATCCACCGCGAAATAACCCTAGTTTAAAGTGTGTAATGAATGACTTTGCCAACGAAGGTATCGCAAAAATATGTGTGATAGTTGAGCGTTCAAATTTGTCCATGAGCTTTACATGTTTCCTGTTTTGGAACTGGTACCTATCTATTATTTAATTATATTATATGTTGTCTAGTACTTATAGTAAAATCCTAGAGAGTCAGTACATACATATACATACATTTCACACCTGTCTCCAAATGGGGTGGACAGAGACTAGGGAACGCCAGGTGCACCGTTCTAAACATACAACTTTCGCTTCTTCTACATTCATCAATCTCTTCATGCACGTAAGTCGGTTTCGGGTTTCGAGTTTGTGACTAGGTCATTTTGTGTAACTTTTATTTAGTGTCAGGGGACAATGTGACACAAATTGATCTAGTCCCAGTTCTAACGATAAACTTACTTATATAGAAAACATACATGACTCTGGAACAAATACTCGCGCTCATCACACAAATATCTGCCCTTACCGGAATTTGAACCCAGGACCGCTAGCTTTATAGACGGGGCACTATCAACTAGGCCAGCGCGACGTCAAAACCATGACTATTCTATTTCTTATCAATGAACGACGTAAGAAGGGTAATGAATGATTTATAGTCATCTTAAGAACTCCTTTGTTTATGTGAGTATGATATCTAGCACTGAAAGATGTTTTCATATCGGACCAGTACTGAGATTAGCGCGTTCAAGCAAACAAACAAACAAACAAAAACCTCTTCAGCTTTATAATATTAGTATATGTAGATAAAAGTCATAATGAAAGCCAATATTAAAGCATACTAAAGAGCAACGTTACAAAGCTTTAAGATAATGGAAAAAAGTAGTTGTAAATTGACCACAACCTAGCAAATTCGATTCGTACGACTTTTAAAATAATAACGACGAAATGAGAGCTTCTTACCTTCATATCGACTTCCTTCATTAAATTATAATAAAATAAATTCACCTCGCTTTCATATTACAACACACCATCTGAGAGCTGTCACTGTCAAAATCATCTGCGATTAAAACAAATAAGAAAGGAGTATGTTACGAAACAGTTACATCATAGTTTGTTCAATATAGATTATAATTATACGTTGGAATCTTTGTTATACTTTCATTGTAAGTATGACCACAGAATAAGTAGATAATAGTGTATGACGCGTCTTGCTTGGTTATTGTTAACTGTCTATTCTACTAGGTGAAACATAAATAAAAATAAATAAAAATAAATAAATAAATATAACGGGACAATCTCACACCAATTGACCTAGTCCCAAACTAAGCTCTAGGCTTGTACTATGGGTACTAGACAACGATATAAATACTTATATAGAGAAATATATACTTAAATACATAGAAAACATCCATGACTCAGGGACAAATATGCGAGCTCATCACACAAATATCTGCCCTTACCGGGATTCGAACCCAGGACCACTAGCTTCGTAGGCAGGGTCACTACCCACTAGGCCAGCGCGCGGTCAATACCGCTTAAATATCGCTTTTCACATGTTATGGTCTTGATTTTTACTCGGCCGCCTTTATTGTCAATTAAATAGAGCTATCGTAACGTTGACAATACGATAACATGTCGAAAGCAATATGGTTTTATTGAGCTGAATAGAACACCTAGCCAAGCCACCTGCGGGTCTAGTATGGCTGCGTATATTGCGTGACAAATGTGGATAAAGCATCCGTCACTCTCGTATTTACGTGTTAGAAGGTGACGGATGCGTTATACACACTTGGTCACGCGATAAATGTGGGTAAAGCATCCGTCACTCTCGTACTTATTTACTTGTTAGAAGGTGACGGACGCCTTATCCACACTTTGTCACGCAGCCATATTAGGGCCGCAGATGGTAAATAGGATCTGAAACCTATAGATATTTGCAATGTCAAGACAACAATCCAAAGACGTGCTCTAGTACCTATTCAAGTACATTCCTAAGATATTTAAAGTTGAAAAAAAAACATCAAAAAACAACCTAAAAAGACTCCATTATTTTCAAATTAGTAACAAGCCGACATAATCTATTATTTTTTGTACCGTTTTGCTCTATTGTTCCGTAGAAAGTGACAAGATGTTATAGCCAAACTCTCCTACAATTACACTTACCAACGCTCTTATCTCTTTCTTGTACGGTTCAAAATTGAATGAGCTACACGCATTTGTATTGTGTAAGATTTGTGTAGTTCTACACAGTGCCTCAGCATTGACCCTCTTAGTTAAGTTCATAGTTCGGTGTTACATAACGACTCGTATCTATTATGCCGATAAGATAGTAGATGAGATCTATCTGCGTTTTGGGAATGACAAAATAGATACTATCGTTGTATAAGCACACTTAAAGAGTTGTTATTTTCTAGAAAACTAGCGACCCACCCTCGCTTTGCTTCAGCTTATAGCCTTCCTCAATAAATGGGCTATCTAACACAAAAAGTTTTTTTAAATCGGACCGGTAGTTCCTGAGATTAGCGCGTTATGAGCGCGAGTATTTGTTTTTGAGTCTTTGGAGGTTTTCTATATATATGTATATATGTCGGAGCGTGGAGCTCTTGGATGGCATCGGAAGCGCCAGGGTTGGTATCCATATTTGTGGGCGGAAGCGGTGGGTAATCACGCACACGAGTACAGTTCCAAACAAAGTGTATAGTGAATAATTAAACAACAATAAATCACTAACAAACAGTTTCAATAAACCACTATAAAAGTCACTATAAAATAAGTTCACCACACAACAAGAATAAGTAACTAATCGAGTCCTTTCTCTTAACTTAACTTATCACGAAACGGAAACGAGTCCGTGGGTCAAGTGGTATAAGTACACACGACTCGCACAGTCGAGTCACGGGAGAGCGCGCGTCCCGTCTCAACCACAGCCCGAATAGTAATGCCCACCCGGCATCCAAGCCAAAACTTAGAACAAAGAACTATATCAAATAACATTAAATACCAAGACCCACGGCCACGTTCGACAGTGTTTTCTTAGAATGCTACACTGTCCCGTTTTACCAAACAAAGATTTCCTCTGTCACAAACCACAAATCATACAGCTAATGCTGTTAATGTAAACATTGGGCTCGGAATGCGCGTCACCTACGCGCCCAGCCAATGTGAGATTGTAACTCTCTCGCACCGAAATATATATATACATATATATATATAATTTATTTATTTCTCTCATTTATTTCTCTATATACTCGTAAGTATGTATATCGTTGTCTAGCACCCGCAGTACAAGCCTAGAGCTTAGTTTGGGACTAGGTCAATTTGTGTCAGATAGTCCCCCCGATGTTTATTTTTTTATTTATCATACCAATATGTCAGCCATCTTAGCGTGACAGAAAGACAAACATACTAAAAACTATCTCCCACACATATACTTTGCATTTATGATATTAACGTGATGTTTTTTGATTCACGAATATGTTAGATGGAGAAAATTAATCTACATAGCGAGGCGTTTTTTTGTAAATTGAAAACAGCACACTAACCTCCATGTTTATTCATAAATAAAGTACGTAATTTATTTCAGGTCATAAGTGGAACAAGACAACAAATCGCTTAGTAGTGCGACGCGTGGGCACCATTGTTATGTATGTCTGTCTGTATGCAACAGCTCACAACTCGTCGCCTTGAGAAGTAACCAAGTTATTATGCAGTCATATTTAAGTTTAAAAGGATTTAAAAACCATATTAGTCGTGTAGCCAGAGACAAAATAATTATGTGAATGGGTACTAGCTAAAAGTTTTCATTTTACAGTAGTGGTTACAATTCGCTCATTCCCGAAACACCAGAATTTTAAAATACCAGATTATCAATGTATTTATTGGAATCCCAAAACTAAACATTCGAATTAGGGTATTGTTTATTATCTTTGTCTAAAATTTCGTATCTTTTTTTTTGAGAACCTGGTACTTAAAAAGAATAATTATGTATTTTGAAATACTGGTATTGTGGGAATGAGCGACAGAATTATCACCAAGTTTTTAGAGTTGTTGGTAATTCTGTAGCTGTGCCTACCCCACTCTGGGAATAAAGGCGTGAGTTTATGTATGTATGTATGTAGTTTTAATTTTTGCTGTGTGGGTAGATAAAGTGCAGCACGAGCTATTTAAAAAAAAAATTACTGTGCTTAGGTACAGATGTAGTGAATAATCCTTTCCCATCGTTTTTTGTCGAATAAGTTCGTATTTATCTTCTTCTCAATTAGCTTCAGTACCCATCAATAAGCCAACTGAGAAAGCAAGATAAATACGAAGTTATCCGACCAAAAACGATGGGAAAGGATTATTCACTACATCTGTATTTAGCAGTATTAAAGTTTGAAATTTTAATTCAGATTTATTTTAGCGTAAAAAATATCTAACTGATGCATGGTGAAAACTGAATCAAAATCCATTGCGTGGTTTAAGAGTCGTTAGCGGATATACAGACAGACAGATGCGGAAAGCGACTTTGCTTTATACATACATACATAAACTCACGTCTTTATTCCCAGAGTGGGGTAGGCAGAGCTACAGAATTTCCAACAACTATAAAAACTTTTTGATAATTCTGTAACCATATTTTGCACACTTAGGCGAAGATGTTTAAAGATGGTCGGAAGGGGCCGCCCTAGGCGTACTTTTTCGAGTCAAATCGGTGAAATACTGGAAAAGGGCCGAATCTTAAGTACCCGAAACCGACGTGCGTGCATGACTCGATGTATGAATGTGGAAGAAGCGAAAGAAATTTGTCAAGATCGTAGCAAGTGGAAAGAAGTGGTCTCTGCCTACCCCTCTGGGAAACAGGCGTGATTTAATGTATGTATATGTATGTATGTAGGCGAAGATGTTTACCAGTGTATTAGTGACAGGTTGCAAGCCCATCGTCTAACAGTACTACACGCCTTTATTAGTCGGCTTTTACGACATCCACGGGAAGACTTGGAGTGGCACTATTATTCTAATCCGGCAACCACACGAAAAATAATATATTGCTTTATACTTTGCAAATAATGCCACCTAGATCCCACCTCACTTACCATCAGGCTTCTCCTTGCTACAGAAATAAAGTTTGTATAATTGTCCCAACGTAAAGACGTCCTACGTTTAATTTTGCAAGCTCCATGATTACCATTGATTACGCGCGTCCGTCACCTACTTGCTCAGTTGCGCCCGCGCCGGGGAAGTCTCGCAACAACTAACAACGCGTGGCGGAAACCAACAACTGTTTTTGGTCATAATAAACGTATGAGGAATCCTTGGGGTGTGTTTATTTCCAAATAATAAATGTGGTTAACAAGCAAATAGGTTGCATGCAATCATGGACATGTACAACCTTAAACTTTTTATTTTATCTTACAGATGTACATGGTATACAGGGTGTCCAGAATATAGTGGACTACCTTACAAGGCTGGATAGCTCAGCTCAGGAGTGGCCAAAATATGACTAACCATGTTTAGTAAAAGTCGCATAGAAAACGAGATATCTCAACTTTTCATAATTTTGGAAATGCGGTAGCCTGGTTTACCATTTTCGATGCGACGAACATTGTTATTAGAATATAGCGACCCGCCCTCGCTTCGCTTCGGTTTATGTGACCCCACCACACACTGAAACAATACAAACACACAAAAAACACTGAAAACACTGAAAGATTTTTTCAAATCGGACCAGTAGTTCCTGAGGTTAGTGCGTTCAAGCAAACAAAGAAACAAACAAACTCTTCAGCTTTATAATATTAACTCTCGTGACCATACGACCCAGTTGGTAGAAATAATTAGACGCGATTGGTTATCATACATTGAGGTGTTTACGTTATCTATGTGTATTCATAGCTGTGGGATTAACGTAAGCTGCGTTCAAGTCGCGTCAAGCGGATCACTTCGTTTACCCGAATTTCATTTCCATAATTGTGTCACTTGCCATAATGTTTTCTTGCCATAAAGGCATTTTTTTCTGAAACTGCGTAAGTCTTTCAGGTAATTTTTACGTGCCATCGTATAGAGCCCAATAGGTTAGGTTAGGTTTGTTTTATAACAATTCTGAATAGTTCACGATTTCAGAAAAAATGCCTTTATGGCGAATTAATGTTATGGCAAGTGATAGAATTAAGGCAAATGACTTTCGGGCAAACGACAGAGAACCGCGTCAAGCGCTTGTGTAAATTCTATACTCTTTGACATGTTTCGAAAATAGTAAACGTTAGTGTTTATCTGTCTAGGACATCAGCCGCAACTCCCCTCCAGTCAATTCGTGTAAAGTCGTCCTCTGACACATGCCCTCTGATATTTATAATAAGGCCTGTAGCCTAATAAATTGGGTCATTACACCATTAACTTTGACATATTTCGAAAATAGTTAACGTTAGTGTTTATCTGTCTAGGACATCAGCCGCAACTCCCCTCCAGTCAATTCGTGTAAAGTCGTCCTCTGACACATGCCCTCTGATATTTATAATAAGGCCTGTAGCCTAATAAATTGGGTCATTACACCATTAACTTTGACATATTTCGAAAATAGTTAACGTTAGTGTTTATCTGTCTAGGACATCAGCCGCAACTCCCCTCCAGTCAATTCGTGTAAAGTCGTCCTCTGACACCATGCCCTCTGATATTTATAATAAGGCCTATAGCCAAATAAATTGGGTAATTACACCATTAACTTTGACATATTATTATTTATTTGATATTGTGGTTGCCGGGTTAGAATAGTGCCACTCCATATCTTCCCGTGGATGTCGTAAGAGACGGCTAAGGGAATAAAGGCGTATAGTATTGTTAGGCGATGGGCTTGCAACCTGTCACTAATACACTGGTAAACATCTTAGCCTAAGTGTGCAAAATGTGGTTACAGAATTATCAACAAGTTTTTAGAGTTGTTGGTAATTCTGTAGCTCTGCCTACCCCACTCAGGGAATAAAGGCGTGAGATTATGTATGTATATATGTATGTATTTCAAAAATCATTAACGTTAGTGTTTATCTGTCTAGGACATCAGCCACAGCTCCCCTCTAGCCAATTCGTGTAAAGTCGTCCTCTGACACATGCCCTCTGATATTTATAATAAGGCCTACAGCCAAATAAATTGGGTCATTATACCATTAACTACAATGCTTTTGGCATAATCACCTCTGATTGATAGGTTGACCGTTTAATAAGGAGCTTGTGGTTTTACCGAAGGTCGACTCTCGTGATCTTTTACAAGATTTTTAATGCATGTTGCAAAACAATGTGCAAGGTCTTTGACGTTGGTTAACTTTTTTACTCGGGTAGAGGATGCATGTGACTTTGTTCGTGTAGGGTTAATTTCCTCTAGTGCTTTTTCGTCCCGATGGGAGTCGATTATTCTTTCTTTCTTTATACAACATTAAGGTACCTGGGTAAAAATAATAAAAATAACTCAAGAGGCTCATTGACGTCACGGGAGACCAAAGAGCTGGCAGTCTCTTTGCTCAACGTATTCGTTTAAATATTCAGCGAGGCAATATGCTCCTAGCGTCTTCGAGGCAGGGCAGCAGGGGCGATTTTAAGATTTACCTTCTTTTGTTTTATCTAAAAGAATACACTTTCGACACATACGGAGTCACAGGAAAAAGCTAGTCAGTTATATAATTGTAACGAAATTCCAATCTTAATAGGATACCGTAAACGATAACTGAAACTGTTTGAAATTGATTTGTAAGATAAAAGAAATACGAACAAGGCACGTTAAATTCAATCTACTACATAATAATGTAATAATAAAAGAAAATAAAAGGTCCGAATAGACATTTCACATTCCAAACTGGACATCATGTAATGTTTTTACTTTTACATCGAGAAATTCATTCTATGGCTTTAGTAATAGCTTGTAAATATCGACTTGAAATGTATGGAGTTGACATAAATGGTCGACGCGATCTGTCATCAATCAGTTTACGCTGTCGTTTCTATACATTTTGTCGATTTTAGAAAATCGCTTATTTAGCATTAATATTATACTTCTTGACTTGTCCCCTGAGGTTCAAGTGAAAAATGGCAGGTTTAAGTCTATAGTATAGAACCGTCTAGTATACTATACAGGTTTGAAATCATCATCACTAGGTACATAGTATAAAACAAAGTCGCTTCCCGCTGTCTGTCTGTCCCTATGTATGCTTAGATCTTTAAAACTACGCGACGGATCCTGATGTTTTTTTTAATAGATAGAGTGATTCAAGAGAAAGGTTTATATGTATAATAGATTCTGGTTTATGTACGGGTGTTACAGAAAACTCACATAAACCGAAGCGAAGCGCGGGCGGCTTGCTAGAACACAATAAAATGTTATTGTTTTTGACAGGTCACCGTATTGTCCACGTTTTGATAACTTTTATTTACTTGACAGTTGAGGTTGCCGAAATAAAAGTAATACGATAACATGTCAAAAGCAATATGGTTTTACCCAGTAGAATTGATAGGGGCCCTGGTTGGACTGTTTAAGATATATCAGGGGGTTATCAATTTATCATGAAATACTAAAGCAGTTCAGATTAGCTTGAAAGAAAGTGACCGAGCTTTAGCAGTTATACAGCTCTATCCCTTTTTCTCAACCTAAACTGAACTGCTTTAGTATGTCATGGTAGCCCCCCTGTGCTATAAGCAGGGGTTTTCATAAATCTATTTAATAGTTATTTCTTACGAGCTATATCCATTTTTTCGTTTTCACTAGGCACTTTGCCGTAACGCTTTATAACTTATAACAATGAATTTTGAATAAAGAATGAAAACAAGAGCAAGTCGCGGCGAAACCTATAAAGTTAACATAGTAGTATTAACCTCGGCGATCGAAAGTGAACGCGGCGCCGGCGCACGTGATGCGTATGTGTGTGCGGCGCTTGTGTGTGTGTGCGCTTGTGTGTGCGCTAGGAAGTGACGCGGCGGGTGTCTGGAAGAGCCCAGTATAGAACAACAGGAACTGGAACCTTTTTAAAGTGTTCTGAAAAATTCCTGCCCACCTACAGATGTTCGTCTCAAAGAAAAAACTTATTTACTTATAGGTAGAAAATAAATAATAATTTCTGCTGTTGGCTAAAGAGCTTAAACGACACTTGGTCTTTTCTACGTCACAGTCTAAAACATAACGCGGTAAATAACATGAAGTCATTCCGACTACTAGTCCAATTTTTTTTTACGATTGAACAAGAAAAAGCATACGATTTTGAGACAAAAATCTATAAACATGATTTTCATCAGAACCCCTTTTTTAAAAATCCTGTTGTCAATTCAATGAGCTGCCATAACAGGAGCTCATTTTTCAACAGATAAATTATTGACGGCGAGTTTATGTTGTCCTGTCAAAGCGTACAAACAACATTTTAGGGTATGCATCTTAATTTGGTAGTTTAACACAGCTTCCTGTTGTCATGCCAGCGAGCTCACTGATAGCAAATAAATAATAATTAAATAATTTATTCCAAACTGTTATTACATCAATTAAATACTTGGACTAACCACTTTATGTCGTTTATAAGATTAATCGCATAATTCGTATAAATCAAGTGCCCGTAGTAACTTTTTATATCTGCGTAAGCGCCATAGATCACGGCATGCAGAGAAAATGTCCGGTTTCCAGCCGAATGGGAATTATCGATTTATTGCCGATTGTGGACAAAATGGCCGCGATTGGTATACAATCGGGAAGTAGCTTATGGTTGCAACATGACGTTTGATTCTAGCTACACAGGGTGTCCTAAAACTAAGCACAAAACCTATAATGGAAAGAAACCAAATTAAGCAGTATTGTTTTTGAATTTCTGTATTTTATATAATAAAGTATTGACATAGATACATACATACATTACGTCAGGTAATTAACTTTTAAAAATACTGGTTTATCTAATCTTTTGTGATTTGGAACAAAATAAACCGTCTTTTAATCTTTAAATGTTCGGATCATCAGAAATGGCGAAACTTTGTTGATTTGAAGTAGAGTCAAATCTATCTATTTGTTTCAAAATAATGAAATAGAAATATAAGAAAAATGGTTTAGTTAAAAAAGCAACTTCAATGAATGCGTTAAGTATTCTGCCGACTAAGGATTAACATATTTAAAAAGCTTTCTAATTCTTTCAAAATTCACTTGTCTAAATTGGCGCACCTTTGAAAGTTTTTAGGCGTAGAAAAGCTTTCATTAACATTTTAATCACGTAAACGTCGTAAACTCCATGAATATCTACAATAGCTTGGAGACCTCTTGGACAAACAACTTTTTAACAATTACTTACAACTTACAACCCACATTCAACGATCATAAATATCATAATACTTCTTTTGACAAGTCTCTCGTGTTTTACTTTTTGATATTTACGGTAGGTACTATCAGCCCAATGGAACCCTGACCCACCATAGAACGGTGTCACAGTGACATTATAAAACAATTTGTTTGACACTTCTTATGACTTGAATCATAACGTCTCTGTGACACAGTTCTATGGTGGGTCAAGGTTCCAATGGTCTGATAGTACAAAAGATATGAACGCGACTGAGCTTTGTCAAATATTTACTTGGAAAATAATTACCTAAGTACTTTTTAAGATTAATTCAAATTAAAGTATTTAGAATAGAATACTAAAAAGTGATCAGATTTAATGACTTTTTCTTTGCATAGTTGGGGCGCGTCAAATCGTTCGTTACAAAAAACAGGTCGATAAAATGTCAAACACCATTAAGAATAACGTGTCGCAATGTGATTGTTTGCATCGTAGCTATTTAACGTGAGATTGTAATGGTTTTTGAATGATTGATTATTTATAATTTCATAGTTCAAATGCATTACTGGCTCTGATGAAATGACAGACAGACATCTGATCCCAAATTTCTAAACATACATACATACATTAAATCACGCCTTTTTCTCTGACGGGTAGGCAGAGACCACTTCTTTCCACTTGCTACGATCTTGACAAATTTCTTTCCCTTGTTCCACATTCATATACATCGAGTCATGCACGCACGTCGGTTTCGGGTACTTAAGAAACATAATATGAAAAGTTGACTAAAAGAGTTGCCTTATAGGAATATGTTCGCCTTGGTACAGTCGACGCCATAAATATACACTTTAGTACCTTGTCTATTTAGCGTCATGTTTAAACTGCCATTTGAAATTGTCATAGCGGGTAAAGTGACGAGGTACTAAAGTGTAAACATACCTATTTATGGCGTCGACTGTACTACTTTTATTGAATGTAATTGTTGTAGTACAATAAAGTGTTAACATACTTATAACGTGCATACATAAATTTATAATGCAATAAATACTTATTTCAACAACTTAGTAAACCGAACAAACCTGCGGACGCCCTCTAGTAGTATATTATAAAATTATATTTTAAAAAACAACCTATTAACTTCCCTGTAAACTATCAAAACATACACTTAATTAACATACAAACGTGATCAAACAATGATGAAATGCACATTTGCAACCGATAAGCGAAATAAATGCAACTTAAGCAGCTAGCCGCTTATAAAGTGTGTTGCAAGCAACTTGCGGTCATTAGGCCGCCCTTGAACTGCTGTTAGGTCACTTGCGAAACTGGCCAGTAGGAAAAACATATGAGATGGGATTATCGAGTGCTTATGGTCGGATTGTAAGTTAATTATCGAACAAAGTGTTAGTGTTTTTTTTATGGAGAAGGAGTAAACAGACCACTTGAAGTAAGGCTCTGTACCCTTACCATAATGAGTTACAATTATATACCGTGCTTGCTGGCGAGTCAAATGCATTATCCCTTGCACTCTATAAGAATACTGCGAGGTCTGCGAGGGGCAGAGCATTCGATTCGCTAGCGAGTACGTTAATTGTAACTCATGGTAAGGACACTGAAGACTACACCCTAGTGGTGGTTTATGACCGGACGGACATATAAATAGCAGTTTGAGTGCAGTTCTGATGCAGTTGAAGTAAATGTATAATAAATATCAGGGGATAATGTCACGCCGATTCTCCTAGTCCCAAACTAAGCTCTAGGCTTGTACTATGGGTACTAGACAACGATATAAATACTTATATAGAGAAATATATACTTAAATACATGGAAAACATCCATGACTCTGGAACAAATATTCGCACTCATCACACAAATATCTGCCCTTACTGGGTTTTGAACCCAGAACCGCTAGCTTCGTAGGCATGGTCACTACCAACTAGGCCAACGAGTCGTCAGGAACGTCAACTGCACTCGAACTGCCATTTTGCAGCTGGGTTGCAGTTCATATGCTGTCCGTTTATGGCGGTTGGACCTTGTGCATGGACCGTCCGGGTCACTACCGACATTGTGTCCCTAACCGAGAATCGAACTGTATCTACTGACAGATTTGCTAGTCGATTACTCGTAGTTGAGCTAGCAGGTGAGTTATTTTAAGTCAGCTAAGGAATATACAGAATCCGTAGATCTTAGTAGTAGCACTATAACAAGCCAATAACATTGTCGTAATTACGCTTGCGGCATAGTCCAGGGGTGTGATTCTGTAAATAATCAAAGGTGAACGAATGCACGAGTGATACCAAGCGGCGAGATTAAGTAGTCCCGTCAGTGCGAACAAAATACATTGTAGCGCGTGCATTTTCAATTTAGCAGCACGATAGGTCGAACGTATAAGGCTGCTTAATTGAAAATGCACGCGCTACAATGTGTTTTGTTCGCACTGACGGGACTACTTAATCTCACCGCTTGGTTTCGCACGACAGTCCGCTCGACCGGCGTTGTTTACAGAATCACTACCCAGTAGGTACACGTGTCGTTTCTTTCCTTCAACGCTATTAAAGATAAACTGGTATTTTCCAAGATAAAAAGCATTATCCTTCTTCCGATACATTACGTTTTAATAGTTAAGTTGATTCACCGAGAATAAATAGATAGTAAAATAATGTGAGGAAAATTTAACACAAAGGGGTTTGGGTACAAGCAGGGATTGTAACCGGTTACAAATAAACCGGTATTTATTTAGGTTAAACCGGTTAATTATTTGAGTTACGTTCCAACGAATTGGTTACGCTTACAGGGAGCGAAATGCATTTACCGGTTATAACCGGTTAGAGAGCGCTTCCGTCATTCACCCTTGTCTCGGCTCACACGGAAGGAGCGCTCTCTAACCGGTAAATGCATTTCGCTCCCTGTGAGCGTAACCTTTATTATGGGTTAGGCTCTAATAGTGTGGCTTTAACCGCTACGGAAAATAAACCGGTTTTCAATCCCTGGATACAAGTGTTGTCATTTGTAAAAGTCATACATTTTCAAGGTGAGCGGCCATTAGTAAATAATTTTTTTTTGTTATGTAATGTAAATACTCTTAAGTGCTCCAAGCCGAGATATTTCATATTCTTACCTAGGCGTACTTTTAGTACCAAAAACTGAACACTTAACCTAAAACCTACCTTAACTTTAATCTTAAATATCTCGGCTCCGATATTATTAAACGCCATAAATTATTATTGTATATCTACATATACGAGTATTTTGAGGTCCTCTAAATAACTACGTAAAAATCATCTGTGGCTACTGAAAAAAAAAAAGACAATATTCTTCAAATAAATTTACTCAATGCCCTTTACAGTTACAAATACAGAAAAAGTGACAGAACTGTCAACGGTGGAAAAAAAGTAGCTAACGGAAAATATAACGCCAATAAAAGCTTGTAGCGACTATTAAAAGTGACAAATTAAAATAACACTAGACGGTGGTTCTTTTGGTAAAGGCTTGTTTATGTTGATTGTATCGACGTCATTGTAAAGTTGAAACGTGGAAATTATAACACAGTTGTGTGCCATGCCACATGTTTTATTTAACATAGATAGACGTATACCAATATGAGTTTTTTTTACACGATGACAGAAAAGGATGAATCTAAGCTGCGTGTTAAAAAGGGTTGTGAATCAAAAAATAACATACCACCGTTCCTCCATTCGGAACAGATTCTTTCCAGTTCCTGAACTCCTAGTTTTAGAATGATTGAAAACTCTGAATGATCACAATATGCGATATGTTTCACTCCCCTTTACCCAATAAATTTAATGGCTAAGTCAATTTGTGTTGGACTCTCGATGTATACAAAAAAAAACGCTTTATATATAAACAAATTAGTTACTTATATCTATTTAAAATAATAAGTACTTATAGCGAGGGCGGGTCGCTAGTGTATATATACTCGTAATTATCTTCACCTCGTGATCCAGTGACAGTTTCATAAAACTAATATTATAAAACCCGGTAGCATATTGCCCCGCAAGTTTATATTTCACAACTGAACAATGAAAAACAAATTATATCAATTGTCATCTAATTGTACGACTAAGTTGTAAAACTGTACAAATAATAATTTGTTAAACGAAATATAGTGTATTAATCTTTGTTTAATAGTGTTTGATTAATCTGGTTTATTTTGAACGACTTTGTTTTTATTTCTAATATTGTGTCGTTTGTTATTAATATTTTTAGTTCAAAACTCGTATAAATATAAACTGGGTTTCTTACTTCAAATTAATGTTACTGACGTCTGTAATAAACTTATAAAATATGTATTTTTATGGTATGGAGAAGCAGCCTACCGCCAGGCAGCAGCGTTCGCATCGTTGTGTTGTAACCTCTATATCTCAACGGCTTAACCGATTTTGATAAAACATGTCTAAGAACTAACTCCAAGAAACCTGCTTTCAAAAAAAAAACCGCATCCAAATCGGTTCATCCGTTTAAGAGCTATGGTGCCACAGACAGACAGACACACACACACTAATAAAATCTTGTAAAAATCTTATAATAAAATTAAAGCAAAACAAAACGCTTTTGATCTCAATGTGACTTTGATACATTTTAAGCACGTTTTATTCATATTTGCTTCGTCATGGTACATGCGGGGTATTAAAATAGAGGTTTTAATACTCTTCACCTTTGTGACCCTCTTATACGGTCAATCCCCAGGCAAAATACATTATTTAAGTGCGCAAAACAATAAAAACAACAATGGCGGCTTTTTATGTGGTAAAAAAATATGATTCAATCACAGTGTTAATTGATATTGTATATTTGACATTGATATATTCAAACCTGACAATATCGATTATGCAAAATTAAAAAAAATGTTAGATTGTTATTTTTTATATTGGAGTTCTATTCGATGTCCGCAAAGGGGTTTGGGTAAAAGTGTTGTAATTTGTGAAAGCATTTTCCTGGTGAGCGGCCATTAGTAAAAGTGGTAAATTATGATAGAATAATCCAAAATAAACCATCTTTTGTTATGTAATGTAATATTCTTAAGTGCATCGGAGCCGAGATATTTTTTTTTTACCTTAGCGTACTTTTAGTACCAAAAACTGAACACTTAAATGTTAAATACCTATCTCGGCCGATATTAAATATTAAACGTCATTTCGAGGTCCTCGAAATAATTATGTGAAAATCATGCGTAGCCGCTGAAAAAAAAAGACAATACTCTTCAAACTTAGGTACCCAATGCCCTTGACGATGCAGACGTTAAAACTGTATTTTATTGGCTATTATTATTAATATGACAAATTATAACTACACATACAGGTGAGCAATTAAAATAAGTTAAAACGATAAGTCTGAAACTATTAGTAGCGTAAAATGGGGTGAGTAGGGAATAAGGGGAAAGCGGGGTGAGTAGGGACACAACCTAAAATAAGTCATATTATGTAACAAATAAGAACAAAATATTAAATGGCCAATAACGTTATCTACTGGAAATAATTTCATTCTTATAATTGGTAACATATGCTTCATTTTAGGTTATGTCCCTACTCACCCCGTTTTACGGTAATTAAATAAATAAATAAATAAATAAATAAATGAAAATTTTATTTACCAACACAAAACAGTACATTAGGTTAAACAAGATAAAAATTTAGTTACCTATACAAAATATTCTTACGTACATAATAAGTGCGGTAAAATGGACATGAGACTCAGCAACACTGCTGGTTTTCAGTCTCCAACCAGGAATTGGAACTAAAACTTAAACTTCTTAATTGAGGATATTGGACTGAACCGCAAGTTTTTTTCTAATTTACTTTAACATAACAATCGTATAAACGGATTCTGTCAAGTATATAATTTGTTAAACAACAATACGTTGAAAGCTGAATATTTCCATTAATTTCGTACACGTTCAATACTTAAAATACTTTCATCCAATTTCGTCAATAGAAATTTCTCCAGTTTTTCTACAATCAATTTCCCTATATAAAACACCTTGATGTGTCTGGCACACTAATCAGCCGCACACAGACGCGAGGTGGTGCGCGTGCGCACGAGACGGTCACGCACACAGGCGCAGGCGCTGCTCGCGTGCTTGAAGCACTTCCTATACGTTTGTGGAACAGCTGTTAGTGAAATGGATAAATACAGACTTGGGAAATTATGTTGGCATGGTTGGATTGGTGAAAATGTTAAAAGAAAATTGACGTTTAGTTGGAAATTCTGGTTCTAAGTAAGTTTAGTTATAAAATTGTTTTTTTTTAAGCAACGCACTATACCCTCCTGAGGTTCCTCGTACTAATAGTAGTACATAATACGGCTATTGAAATAAAGATCTAGTGCCAAGGAAGTAAAGGGGAATTCATTTTGTTTTTATGACGACTTAATTTCATTCATAATAGATTCATATACCACGGATACTAAAGTAATAAAGATAGAATCATAACATTTACATTAAAGTGTAGAGATGCCTAGTTTGTCGTTTATTATGTTATAATAATAATAATAATAATCTTTATTTCGGATTACGCATCCATATAATGTGTTAGGAACAGTACGAACTTATTGTTAATGTTAGTGCCTACCAATACATTAGAGATAAAATTTACAAACTACCTTATACTTAAATATCCAAAGCAGCAGCACTGAACATAGGCTATGCACCTGAGACGTGTAGCCCAATCCAGCGCCGCAACATTGGTGAATCCCACCTATTGTGTAGGGTGATCAGGATGTTATTATTGTGCGAAAATGTGTAATTTAAAAAAAAACATACATCATCATACCTTCACGACTTTATTCCCAGAGTGGAGTAGGCAGAGCCACAGAATTACCTACAACTCTAAAAACTTGTTGATAATTCTGTAACCACATTTTACACAATTAATTAATTCTCCTCTTTTTTAACAATAACTAAGAAATTATTTTATAACCTTTACAAATCTTTATGTTTCAATGTTTAAACCGTAGAATTGATTTTGACGGGGTTTTTTTGGTATTAATATAGCTTAAGCCTAAGGTAAAAAAAAACTGTTAAATAATTTGATAGTTCCTGAGAGAAAACGATAAATATAGTACAGTCAGCATCAAAAGTAGCTAAGCTGAAAAACATGCTCAAAATTATCTAGACACGACGTATTCTCTTGATAATAGAGGAGTTCAGATCATTTTGACCTCTTCGGTTGCTTAGCTACTTCTGGTGCTGACCGTACGCGCGCGAAGTCGTGAGCGAAAGGTCATAAATTAACAATTGTCCAGGAAATCTATGTGTGTCAATGTTTATTTGCCAAATTGCGTGTCTGTTGACAATAAAGTAATCTAATTTAAAATACAAAGTGCACCCGCATATTAAATGTCTTATGCAACTCACGACTCGGCCGGCATGGTTGGAAAGTGGAATTTGTGCACGTGACAATGAAATTGGGATACACCTAAAAAAACACCCTATTTATTAAAGTAAATTAAAAATAAAGTCTAGGTAATTTATATATGTTTTTACAGATCACACGAATGCCAGAGTATTAGAGGGTCGAGAATATAATGACTAACATTACACGAGTTAAAAGTAGTACCTGGATGACTAGGTATTTTTTTTTTGGTACGTTTTCTAATAATGAAACCTATCTAGATTGATTTATCGCCCCCCAAAACCCCCTGCATACTAAATTTCATGAAAATCGTTATAGCACCTAAATGTGCAAAATGTGGTTACAGGATTATCAAAAAGTTTTTATAGGTACCTAGTTGTTGGAAATTCTGTAGCTCTGACTACCCCACTCTGGGAATAAAGGCGTGAGTTTATGTATGTATGTATGTATGTATTATTTATGTACTAGCTTCTGCCCAAGTCCAAATTTTCCGGGATAAAAAGTAGCCTATGTGTTAATCCAATGTATTACCTATCTCCATTCCAAATTTCATCTACATCAGTCAAGCCGTTGCAGCGTGAAGGAGTAACAAACACACACACACGTACACACGAACTTTCGCATTTGTAATATTAGTAGGATAGGATACAAGAATTGCTCGTTAAAAGGTATTATAGATATACAAGGTGCCTCCGTAAAGCGACTTTGACATGCATTAAAATATTTTTAATTTTAACTACAGGACGATTCACAAGAGTTGGCTCGAATGGATCGAATGAGTGAATGAAAGTATACTAGTGTGTAAAATAGTAACAGGTTTTCGGTTCGAAATTCGAACATCGGAACAAAACTCATACAAGGATAGGTGACATTACTTTCGTTCAATCCATTCGTGCCAACTCTTGTGAATCGACCTGTACTCCGTTTTCACATTCAACTCTGCACATAACTTCCAAAAGACTTAAAATAACTTGATATTAATACGCTTCTAAAAAAAAGGAGTTTCATTGTTATTAAATAAATAATAACTGGGGGCAACTGCAACAGTATGGTTAGAGCTGTGCGTGCAGGGAATTGGCAAGACGGGAAATGACATGCACTTTGATGGTCATACATCCGATTTACAAGACATGCAGGCCGCCAGTTACTTGCTTGTTCTGCTGCATGTGAGAAACATGGTATATACGATAGTGAAGTTTACTTTACTTTGTATCTTGGGAAAAATATCTGGAGCCTAGAATTTTGTATGACGCAGATAATCTCAAATCTCATATACCCAAAGGTAAATAATAATATAACTATTCCGGTCATAAGTTCTCTTATGTTGTCTTTTTTTTGGCCCAAGGTCTTTCAGCCGTTTATGCGTAGAGTCATAAACATCCAAACATTTAAAATTTCTCAAAAGCCTTTGCAATATTAGTGACCACGAAGAAATGATTACTGACATACCTAGTTTAACTTCGTAAATGTAATTCAATGTATTGTTACCAATTACTGAATCAGTTAAAAAAGCATTTATTATCAACCAAAAACCAGTTAGATTAGAACGTAACAAGTTATCGGGTTGTAATGTAACATATTGTGCAACTGTTACCGAAAGTGCTATTATAGCAGCTTGGAAATATTAGTGCAGAAAATCGGACATTATTTACGCACGCCTCTTTGTTGCTTTGCTATTGTTACTTTGGCTTCGTAAACACGATCTTACCAAAACATAAATGTGACAAAGAAGCCAGGAAGTGGTTTGGGTTTTAGGAAGTTTGAGTCAGTCTCTTAGTGAATAAAATCATTATTCTTATACAGGGTGTTAGGTAAATAATGGATGATCCGTGACCTGTTGATAGGGGGCACTTAGGAAGTTTCGAAAAGGCTAAATTAGGCTGGCAAAAGTGGTACTGTTTTTGAGAGGTTTTGACTTTATAAAAACAAAAAGTTGTATAGGTGAATAACTCAAGTTAATGACCTCTTGCATGTATGTACAAAATTTAAAAGGAATTTACGTCAAGTTTCAAATATAGAATGTCGGACGGTAAAGATGTGTTACACTTACAACTACATGCAATAGGTCATTTACTTCATTTTTTCACCTGAAATCGTACTATTTAATACGATTTTTGTGAATATTGACAGCAGCTTTTACGGCTCTCATTATTATGACTATATGGAAACTTCATGGATGTGCAATGCTGTAGAGATTTCTTTCTCTAACTGAAGACTTCATTTTACTAACTGAAGTTCAACATCATTTAACCTCATTTTGCTTAGAAAAAAAATCGTATTTGATATTAAAACTTTGTACTTATAAAGTGAAACTGCTATATACTCTGTGCGCTCACGATCTGGGCCCTATTTCACGAATCTACAAGTCTACGGATTTACTTGTTACCAGTCACCAGTGTTACAATTACAAGTTCTAGTAAATCCTGTTTCACTATTACCTCTTATTAGACTTGTGGAATCCTGTTTCTCAAAAGCTATCAGACTAGTATTACTATTCTATGGACTATTATTTTTCACTAGCTTGTAAGATTACGTTTCACAAATTACAATATTAATCTACCAGTTACTAGTCGCCAACTAGTAAATACTGGCTAATTTCACCATGGTAAACTGCTTTTTGTTTCACGAAAGTTAAAAATAATAAATACACTTGTAAATTACAAGCCTAAACCTACCAAGGTCGGAAGCTTTGTAAAAATTACAAGTTGAATTTACTCTTGTCAAAAATATCGATTTTATTGTGAAAATTGTTGTGTCTTGTCGATTTTAAGTGTATTGTGAAGTTTTTAAAGCAATGTGGACTGATTCCGACAGCAGCGATGAAGAAATCGTTATTATCCGTCGGCGTCGAGTATTTCTTCCAAGAAATCAGTTTAGGGTCCTGACGACTTCTTTCGAATTCAATCAAAGATAGGCAAAGGGTTTAAGACATACTGCCAAGTCTTGTGTCGATTACCATTAAAATCGCAACAAGTTTTTACACGCTTAATAATTAATACGATACTAAACAATAATTAATTAACCTAATTAGATCCGGCGCCTCAAAATAATGTGTGCTCGACTCTCACTTGACTGATTCTTTGAATAAAAAATGTAGGTACCTAATTCAGCCTTGATAATAGCGTAAACAGCCATTCGGTAACTAGTATTTTTAGTCTGTGCACCGCTACTAGCTACAAGTCTTGTAAAAAAAGTAATGAAACGTGATTTACCAAGACTTGTACATATTAACTAGTTACTACTAACTAGTAAAGCCGTATATTTGTAGATTCGAGAAACGTACACTAGTAATCCTAGTATTTACAATTTTACAAAGAAGTAACTAGTAACTTACAATTGTAGCTTGTTGAAACCCACAATTGTAAACTTGTACAAAATATTAGTCCATGGACGGGTATTACTAGACTAGTACCTTTCGTGAAATAGGGCCCTGGGCGCATTGCATCATTTTATTAGATTACGACCAAACCACGTGTCTCTGGCCGGCCTTATCACGCAATGCGGTTTACTCTATTTGCATTAGCACAGCTTAATGAAACCGTTTTAATGAGGTTTGGAATTTGGAACTACTCTTAGGCCCGTATTAATAAACTAATCTCAACTCTAATGCTCGTCTCTAAATGTCAAAAATGACAGTGTTCTATGGTTTGACGTTTATTTTAACGTATCTTGTCGCGCATCTCAGCCAAGATGAGTTTATTAATAACGGGCCTTAAAGAGTTTAGTATGTATCGGGACTAAAGGTAGATCCACATTTGAGATATTTCGTCGCAATATGGTTCCGGAACCGTGTCAGTAATGCGTGCCATGTGTGACGACTGACGCATTTGTCATGTGTGACATACTGTCGCGATGTGACACATCCCGAGTGCATGATTTACGCTGTCCACACATAGCGTAACAAAGTCCTCAGGGCCTAGACAAGATGCACTACGCTAACTAGCGTGTCTATTCGTTTCGTTTTTAAACCAATCGCGTCGCTGGAAGATGACGTGATACAAAGAGTCACGTGATCTACCAGTGACGTGATTGGTAAAGCAAAACGAATAGACACGCTAGTTAGCGTAATGCAACTTGGCTAGGGCATCAGAAGTTATTTACAGACCCTGGGAGATGTCACTAGAAGCAACAGCTTATTCATAGCTTACTAATGTTCGATGGAGCTTGGCCAAAGTCGAGACATGCACCACTTTCAATTTATACACACTGGTGGATCGCCCATTGTACGGTCACGAGTGTTAATTTGGGACCCATTTCAAGAAAAATATGCTTGAAGTGGTCAATGTCATTAGAGATGTTAATTGTCAAGTCATATGTAACTTTTAGGCAACTCAACCTTATTGTTGTAGAATGTCAGATTGACTTTGGACCTAAGGTGGGTACCAAATTTAATCTCGCGACTGTACCTATATTCGTCGAAGACCTCTAGAAATTAACACTGTATTTAAAGTTTTCTATATGGCATTGTTGGCGAACGAGCACGCAGACAGTCTTAAGACAGTAAGCATAAGACCGCAAATGCGTTACCAACCCTGAGGACTAACATGTAACGCCTATATGCTGGTAATTTCACCGGTGGTCTTACCCCGGAACACAACAATGCAACTTTTGCTCAACAATAAGTCACTACAGCCGGCAAGAAATATGTTATTAATTCCAAGTTCTACAATAGCTATTTAAAATAATCTACAGCGCAAAAGTTACGTAAGGTTTATTAGTTTGGTAACAATTCGATACTCACGTACAATGAGCCGTGTCACACTCGATCGAGTCGGAATAATCGACCGAGATAAATTCGCTTAAGGAAAGTATCGATCACGTAAAGTAAGACGTGACCGATAAAATGATTTATCGATAAATATACGTTAAGGCGTTTAATAAGGTTTCATACTATCGTTTAAGCTGATCTTCAATGAGAATGAAACTGTAACGATTTCTGCAGCTTTGTTTTCGTCTCTGCTGACCCAAAAATGAAACACTTCGGTGTACAAAGGAAAAATAACAATAAAACAAATGAAGATAGGTATAAGAAGGAAATTAAGAGGCGAACTTATCCTCTTATTGAATCTCTTCCAGCTAACCCTTGGGAGATTGAAAGCAGTGAAAAGTTGTGCATCGAATAGTTTAGTCTATTAATCTAAGCGTACCATCTTCATGAAAATCGGTGCAGCCAAAAGTTCTTTTTAACTGCTATATGATTGTCCCATTATCTGCCTGGAAACTGACAAGTTTTAAAAAATACGTCGTCTAAAAAAAGGTCATGTTGGATCTCTTCAGAGTTTTTTTTCTTAGCATACGTTTTACCCTTATAACACCAACCAAAGTTTTTCTATCACTGTTGCCGCAGTAGGATCTCTTCAAACAAAAGTATATCGCTTGCTTACATGTGTGCGTGCCTCGACTGTACGCACCGCGAGCCTCCACAAGCAAGCTCAACAGGACGGTCCAAGCCGGTTTAGCAAGGGCCGCGCCGTCGTCGCCGCGTTAGGCTATGTTTGAATTAAGTGCTATGCGCATTGACGCAACCTTAGCGCCCGAGAGGCAATAGGTAACAGAAACTCCTAAAGGACTGGAGACGAAATACTTTTCTCTTCACACTATACTGCTAAAGTCGCCATAGAACTTGTAAACCATAATCAAACCTTTTAGGCAACATTTTCTACGAAAATGTATACACCAGCTCTTCATCACTACTAAATCCGTATGCTCCATTTGTTATTCTAATCCTCATTGAACGATATCATATTACTTAAAATTCGAAATTTCAGTACAAGTTTGAAATTATTTTGCGGTTGAGGTTATTCCAACATAATTGTACTGACACATTTGTTTCGATTTAAGTCGGCAATTGTCTATATCATGGTAGACTAGTGTTGGGCAAATTAAGACTATAACGAGAAGTAGTGTTTTAAAACCTGTGTTTAAAACGATTTTAATTTCGAGGCGGAACAATGAAAAAAATTCATGGCTCATGTCATAACTGAAGAAAACAGCATGTAAAGCTTAGACGGCATTATTGACAGGGCTACGGATTGTAAGTAGGTATATATTAGGGCTCCTGGTTGTGTCCGTGTTTCGTGTACCCGTAGCCGAATCTCCGTTACCGAGTAACACGGCAACGGAGATCCGGCCCGTTCGACACGTGAAATTCGGCTACGTGTAATTAAGATACGTAGCTCCGTGTTACACGGAGATACGTTTCTTATTTACACGTAGATCCGATCCGCCCGTGACCGTGACGTTTAATGAAGATTTTATGTGTGTCTTTAAGACCTCCGAATGTAATGCGATAGTCGTGTTTTTGATTTCAGTTTCTTTGCTTTTGCATTTAAAATTGGTTTAATGAGTCATTATACAAAATATAAATATAAAATAAACTAGAACACATATCACATATCTAATAAGGCTCCGTTCGACAAGCTTTCATTCAATAACCGTGCGGAGCGGAGCCGGAGCCGAGATCCGCAGATACGTAGCCGAACGCAGACACGGATACGTATCTTAGCGTGACCGTGTAGTTCGGGAACTTAGCACCGCCGGTGCTAAGATCACGGAGCTACGGTTCCGCGTGTAACACGGATATCAGGACCACTAGTATATATACTTTCCGAAATATATTGGTGACACGTCTTCTCGCTGTATTTACATCGTTCACAAGTTTTATTGATGGCGACTTAACGGTGACGTATAAAACACAAACGCTCATCGTCTGATGACACACTTTATTACATCTTAAGTTTAATCCATTCCAAATAATAGTTACGCTGCACTTACATAAATATCAACCTAACGTTGCACCATTCTGACCATATGTCAAACCCACTCTTATCCGAAAGGGCGTTTAATCATATGACTTTTGAAGTGACTTACGGCTTTTCGCAACGTGGCCTGTTCTTGTGAAACTTCCTGAAGATAATCTTTATTATTGAGTACCCAGGTCTTCGAATTGTATTCGAAATGGAGCCAGTTTTGCGTAGAATGTAGATAATCGTTATGAGTGTCTCCAGTGACCGTTAAAGCCAAGTTTCAATAGTTAAGTGCTAATGGGTTAGTTGTGGGTGACGTTAGAAAGGCGGTTTTGTAATATGTCGCAAGTATTGAAGATTTATAATTCTCTTTGAAATACACGAAATTATCGCACCGGGTTCGATTGGAATCCAATATAATACTGATATTTTTAGGGAATACGCTTATTATTCCACAAAAGTTGAATAGTTCCCAAGAGAGGACGATAATTATATTAACGAGCTTTATACGCATAAAATCGCGAAAAATATTATCATTCCGGGTTAGAACAGTGCCACTCTGTGTCTTCCCGTGGATGCCGTAAGAGGCGACTAAGGGAATAAATTCTAGTAGTACTGTTAGGCGATGGGCTTGCAACCTGTTACTAATACACTGGTAAACATCTTAGCCTAATTATGCAAAATGTGGTTAAAGAATTATCAACAAGTTTTTAGAGTTGTTGGTAATTCTGTAGCTCTGCCTACCCCACTCTGGGAATAAAGGTGAGAGTTTATGTATGTACAGTCACGAGCGTTAATTTGACTCATTTCAAGAAAAATATGCTTGAAGTCTTCAATGTCATTAGAGATGTCAAGTCATTTGTAACTTTTTGAAAACTCAACCATATTGTTGTAGAATGTCAGATTGACTTTGGACCCAAGGTGGATATTTAATCTCATGACTGTATGTATGTAGTATTATAGTTACTACTATTACCATCGATTTTACCAAACTGAAATAAATACAAATTCGGCGCTTAATCTAGGTGTAAGACATGTAAATACACGTGTTTCTTCAAATAAAAACACTCATTTTAAATTCAAATGATGTCTAAATAAATAACAATCTAGCTATGCACTACATTTTTTTAATATTAATCATCTGAGAAATATCTTTATTACGCGACCATTTTAATACCAGTTACCTAATTCCTTTGCAGCGTTTCCCATAAAATCAGTCCTCATAGGAAGCTAGACAATGCGTTATGTTATGTCTTATGTCAGACGGAACTGCGTTTGCCATCGTTAAAGAAAAATGCACAATTAACGAGGCTAATTGTACTGAATATGGCTGTACTTATATAAAGTTAAATGTTAAAAACGATTGGGCCGTTTTAAATGTAACATAACGCAACTACTTATTTTATATAACACTGATTTTACCTTATTATACTGTTTCAAACAGTATTTTTATGGCATAGAGTAGACAAACGAGCACACAGGCCACCTGATGGTAAGTGGAAACAATGCAATCCTAAGACTGCAAATGCGTTGCCAACCCTGAGGCTAAGATGAAATGCCTCTATGCTAGTCATTCCATCGGCTGTCTTATCCCCAAACCGGAACACAACGATGCAAACACTGCTGTTTGGCGGTAGGTTAATACCCCAGTCCACTTAAATAAGATCCGCATCAAGGATAGCTCTCTTTGTGAGTGCGGTTTTGACGAAGGCTCTCCATAATTATTTTCTTTTCGTGCCCTAAGTTACCATGCTCTCTTTACAACTTAATCCCTTTGGAATTTCCTCGTCCTTTAAATATGAAAAACTTATTAACTCTTGTAAATAGTCCTCTCATAAAACATTTAGTTAGTTTCATTCATAAACATTCTTTGTACCTATTTTATTGCCCTATTCAAAATTGTTCTCCGTTAAAACGTGTGCCTTCCTTAAACCGACATTGGCGAAGTCATAGTGGCAACACAAATGACATATGGCAGTTATGCCACTAAACAAAGATCTACCTATCTACGAAAACATGTCAAAGGCATTTTATACACAGTAGAAAAGAGGCCAAAATGGACATACCTCTTCATGCGGTTGTTAATTCGACGGATAATCCATCAGTATTCAAATTAAAAATGTTAATTCGAAGTGGTAAATAACACTGGCTGTATTGACATTTAATTTATTTGCATAGATCAATATTAACTTTGACAGCAAAACAAGTTTTTAACTACTTACACTAATTTTAGTTAAAAAAAAATGCAGATAAAAACAAACAAAAGAGTACATGGTTATAAATATTTTTTATGCCTGCTTTACAGATTTACGACATTGGCAAAGGCTCGCTGGATTTATGTATCTCTCCGCCTATGATAAGAGATAACCCCTGTTCTATTTACTTTTCAGAAAAAAAACCAAACCATAATCTAAACTTTATTACAGGCTCCATAGTGTCGAAACGAAACTAGCAAAGAAATCGATATAGTAATCAACTAGTACATAAACAAACAAACATACTTTTGATTTTATATAAACATAGGTTGTCAAAAAAGTTTGGGAAAAGAGTTTTGCTGCTCGAAGTGAAATTGGCAACATGATCCAAATTTTCCCCAAAAAATGCTAGTGGGTTGCCACTTGAGAATAATGTAGATCCGCTATCAACACTTCAAACTCTCTTTATAGTCTGTGTCGGTTGAAATTGCCAAAGATGTAAATAAATTAGTACTGTTTGACACAACCTCAAAATATTAATCAAGCGGGTCTTGATTTAAAATAACGTATAATTATACGTAATTTAACCTGAAACTTAATGAGAAAGTAAAGATCAAGTGTATAAATCATTGCCTAGACCTCACTTGATCTGTAAACGCACATGATTATCGAGTAATTATGGTAAATTCGTTCGTTTGGTTGTGTTTACATCTTTGCCAATTTCAATTGACCCAGACTATAAGCAAGCTATTGTAGACTGAATATGAATCAACTTCTGAAGACTGTTGCAAAATCAAAAACATTACGTAAACAGTTCCAAAGACTTTTTTAAACCGGTTAAAAGTACATTTTTGCAATAAATACTTGCTCGAGGGCTCTCGGGCTCCGGCAACAATGCGTTGCGTCAGCGCAGCGGTTCACTTTCCTCGCCGTAACGGCCAAAACGCTAGCTTTCAAACACGCGAGCTGATGCGTGATAATTTTTTAATGGTTCCTTTTTCAAAAGTGACATTTTCAAATTTGACGGTTAAGACTGCGCCGAGCGTACGCCGGATGAACAGTGGCGCCCTCATTACTTTTATTGTGTTTCCTAATAAAATATAGTATTGTCTTGAATTTGGACAAAATGTTTTTGTACTACAAATGAAAACACAACTTATAGGGTATATCATATAGTTTAATACCAATTCACCTTCGAGTTATTAACTTAACGGAAAAAGTGGCCACCTTTTCCCGTTAAGCTGACTACTCAAAGGGTAATTGTTATTAAAGTTTGTTACGTATCCCATAAATTGTGTTTTTACTTGCGCTACAAAAACGTATCGTCTGATTGCAAGGAAATTCTTCAGTTAATTAGAAAACACAATAATAGTAATGAGGGCGCCACTGGACGCTCGGCGTACGCTGGCTGTCTAAGCTACAGGAGCCAGCTGTATAGATGAAAAGATGAACGCAGTTTCGTTTACGAATAAAAAAAAAACCAGTATTTTCTTCCTGTTAGGAGTAGATTTTCTCTACGTACCTATCGTGTGCAGTGTCCGGATCGCAGCAGTATTCGCTTTGTTGTGTTCCGGTATAAGGATAAGAAAACTGGGGAAATTGCTAGCACTCCATATCATTCCTTAGGGTTGGCAACGCATTTTCAGTCTTAAGATCCGAATTGGAATTCGCTTGATGTCACCTTGCGGCTTACGTCAATCCTATCCATATTATATAACGATAATTTTCCCAGTACGCATCTTGGATAGGCCTTTAGGGCCTCTATTCTGCAGGGTAAAACGATATTGCTTTTGACGTGTTCTCGTATCGACACCCTTACGATAGCTCTTATTTCGCACATTGAATACAAAACGGCCACATTCCAAAATAATTTGCTCTTGCATTAAAAATCTTATACGAATAGCTTCTAATTTTAAAATGCAACACTGACTCATTTTGGAATGTATCCGTCTTGTATTCAATGAACGATTTACCAGACAGTAATAGCAGACAAGTTAAAAAAAAAGATACAAGTCCAAAACAATATTGTTTTACCATCTAGAATAGAGCCCTGTCGTTTTATGTTAACAGCGCGCTAAATACAATCATGTATTTCTCGTCAACGATAAGTTAACCTCTTTAGAAAACAATGGCCATCTTTTACAAACAAATCAACGCCGAAGTTATCTAACAGTTATAAACTGGTTAAAATATCTTGAGCAACAGTCATTACCATTACCCACTAGCCCTACTTTTTACCTTCACGAAATTACTCCATAAAAGTACAAAGTCGCATAGCACTGGGACAGTCTAGTTTAGTAAATAAACGTCGTATTCGATGTTACGTCACTTTAATCCTGGGAATTGCTCAAATTGGCATTATTCTTGAAATTTACTGTTATTATGTGTGATTTTGGAGCTTGTGATGAAATAGATACTTACGTCATTTTGAAAGAGTTGCCTGAAAGTTTAGATGACGTTTTCGATATATTTTTGTGAAAAAATTGCTTTTTTTTTCTAATGTCGAGATCAAATTGAGTTGAAATGTTTTTTATTATTCTACTTAGGCCTTTTTTCTCTTATTAAAAGGCTTTTACTATTTGATTTAATAAGGTGTATTTCGCCAATCGCTTTGGACTTATTAGAGAAATAGAGACTTACATCCATGGATATCACACGCGACGAAGAGTATTTACTCTTGTGGACTAAATAAAAGCACGTGGGGTTAGCTCCACGTGCTTCAGTCGAACCCCAGGATAATATTTATTATTGTCTACTACCTAGTTTTGTCCCTATTTCACTTTTCCTATTTTGATAAAGCTAAAGAGTATAAGTATAAAAATTACTAGAACAATATTGTTTACGCATTATTTACTATATACGACCATCGACAACTTGTTAATGAACATATTATTTTGTCACGATTCCAGTTTTTGGTATCACTTGTTGTGTAACGTCATATCTTTAAAACATAATACTCTACGTACCTGCCTTTACACTATTATTATTGAATCAACAAAATTGCTGTCAAATCATTATGAATCAAAGTCGTCAACAAAAAAACTGATGTCGATCAAATAATAAATAGCAAGTGCGAAAAACCTAACGTATGTAAGTACCGGTACATCGCCGTTACACAAACATCCTTAAATAATGAAGTCAATGCACTTTTCAATAATACTTCAAATAGAACGAAAGTCATTGAACAAAGACAGTTATCTTGTTTAGGTTTGTGAAGAAATGAGTCTTTATTCAAAATATTCTACATTCTAGTTACAATTTTTCTTAACCGTATGGGTAAACGTTTTTTACACGTTTAAAGAATAACTAAGTAATAATTAATGATGAATTATATACATATTCCTTCAAACCTCTGTAGTTTAAATTTTATTTTCTATTAACCTAGAATTACCTTATATTATTTAATAATTAATTATAAAAATCTAATTATGTGGTATAAATCACAAATAAAACTTTATGGTATAATATAATAAATGTACTTACGTCTATGTAGTGGTTAATGTCTTTTTAATTTAAAAGCAACTCAGACGGTATTTTCTCACTTTAAAAAATTATACTGTTCTGTGCTGCTTGCTGTGTTTGTATACATCACGAAACCAGATCTCCACTTACCTGAAAGAAAAAAAAACTCAATTAAATTATGTCCTTGTCAACTTCCTTGATTGTTTGTCACAATAATTGCCATGCCCTATAAAAAGTGAATATAATAACGTAATAATATATGCGACATACGTTTATTAATATTCATAATAGTAATAAAATATAGACATCATAATTGATACGACGCTTTTAATAAAACATGACATGAACAAATGTAAAACATGATAAGAATTTACAATAATAGAATTGAATTCAACGGTCAACTAATGATTATGTCAAATATTGACCATAGCGTCAATAATCATTTCGATATTCGCAAATTCTTACTAGTTTTATGAATTTTTGCGCATAGTTAAGGTCAGAAAACAGGAAACTGGCTTCCCGCTGTGAACAACTTCTTATGAGAGAGCGAAGCAATATTTTATTGTGCTTAAACATATTGACGGCTTGTCAAGATATGTACCTGAAGTTAACCACACACGAACAATACTATAAATACAATATTATAAATTGGAACACCTTAAAATTACTGATGAATGTACATAAAAAATACAAGTCTGCTTGTTACATTAAGTGGTCGACACGATTCAAGCTAAAATATTGTCAAAATGATATATGAGTGGTTAGTCTACTAATTAATATTATTTCTAATGTAATGATTTTAACTTTATGAGCTTTTTTCATGCCGGCAAGCAAGCAGCTTTACTATAGAGCAAGTTATTATATATTAGTTTTGGGAGACTATAGTTATTAATAATAAATGTTATATAAACAAATAATAACAAGCAATTACAGTATTTTTTGGTTTTTAAAATCAATCAAGTCAAAGCTCAAAATTACTTCGACAATTCCCTTTTACTTCTTCATGCCCGCCATTTTGATAATGAGAGATGACCGCCATATGTAAATTGTTGTATTACTAAACTTTTTATGATACCCATTCCATTGAATAAGGCACTAATGGCGAATGAGGCTGTTTAAATATAACCAATTTATAACCATATTTGTGAGTCATGGTCTTTTTTATCAAACGTTTTAAGAGGTACTTAGAGTGCGTTGCCCCTGCATGATCAATAAATTAGCGTTATTTTCCAAAATAAAGAGGTTATCGATCTTTTGACAGTTATGATACTATACAATGTTGAACACGGTAGGTAATGCACAAAAAAACGCACACGTTCACTTTTATCGGAGTAAAAATGATCGTGAGTTCATCATCATATTTTTGTTTGTTTGAAAAACCCGTAGTGACGTCGTAATGGACGATACGGCCATTTTGGAGTAAACGTCAAAATCGTGCGTAGTTAGTTATATACGCAGCGGTTACGGACTTTTTAAAATAAGGCTGATAGTGACGTTTACCAGTATAATATTGACACACTAGTATTTGACGTGATTTTGAGCAAGTTATACATAAACATAAACGCAGTCACTGCCCTTAAGGTTTTTTTTGTTGGATGTACAAATGCCTATAAGACAATTTTTTGTGTTAAATTAATCTTTGAAATTAAGTGTATGTATATTGCTGTTTTACCTACCGCTAAACTTAAATTTTTAAATTTTAAATTTTATAGTTTTTATTGTTTTTTTTTTTAATTTTTTTAAATTATCTCTGTTATTTACAATGCATGTGGTGTTTAAGCTCTTAGATTTTTAAGATATTTGTTTTTTTTTTTTATAATTCATGTGGTGTTTACCTTTGTTTAAGTGATTGTTGCATTTAGTAAATAACGAATTAACTATTAATGCAAGCTACTAATGTAATTACAGTATAATCAATTGTTGGTAAACCTAATAAATAAATAAATAAACTAAATTGCCGGACTAATTTTCGAAACCAATTCATTACGGAAGAGCTTGTGGCCATCAAACATTCAATATACGCTTGCGCAAGCTCCGTCAATCAATCAACAAAACTGTTCGTGTTCTACCGTAGGAAGTCCGTCCAGTTACCTAAAATCTATCATCATATTACCCAACAAATTAACAAGTAAGATCTTTCAGCCTTAGACATCCAAGCCGGTAGGTCACGACGCGAAAGTACGAAGCTCCCGATTGCAAAATATGCACGAAAAGGTTATACTTACGTAAGTAAGTGCATAAGGCTTATGTAATTTCTGCAAGTGAATTCGTTTTGACATTTGATCTATTGCCGATTGCTTGGTGAATCATTAAAACTTATTTGTCAATGAATCTTAAAAATTGAATTAATGATCTTATTTGTCTTCAGTTCATTCGCTTCCTGCGGGCCTAATATGGCTGCGTCTATATAGCGTGTCAATTGTGGATAAAGCATCCGTCACTTTTTGACACGTGGACTTATTTACCTGTCAGAAAGTGACGGATGCCTTATCCAAACTTTGTCACGTGATAAACGCAGCCATATTAGGGCTCCTGAAGCATCAAATATGTTAGAATTAAAGTCAAATGTGTCGTTATTTTGCGTACTTGTCATTGTCATGCCTTTGTTGTTGATCCGTCCATCCTTCTGTCATATCTTTATACTCGTAGATAGAAGAGACAGGCAGTATTTGTTTTACAGAGCGTGTGTGATGATATTTACGATTTTTTTTAAACGAGTATTATTTATATACCGGGTGGTTATCGGGTTACAATAGTGCCACTCCGTGTCTTCCCGTGGACGTCATAAAAGCCGACTAAGGGCCACTTGCACGCAGAATTTAACCCTGGGTTAAGGCACTAAGGCGGACTTGCGCGGACCAGAGTTAGCCCTTAACCCAGAGTTAAGCGTCTACTTTTGTACGTGGTTTGCCGCCTAACCTCGGGTTAAGACGCTAACTCTGGTCCACGCAAGTGGGCGTAAGGGCCACTTGCACGAAAAGTTTAACCCTGGGTTAAGACACTAACTCGAGTTAAAATGACAGTTTTCGTATGAATCTGACGTCTACTAACTCGAGTTAGTGCCTTAACCCAGGGTTAAATTCTGCGTGCAAGTGGCCCTTACTCGAGTTAGCAGACGTCAGATTCATACGAAAACTGTCATTTTAACTCGAGTAAGGCGGACTTGCGCGGACCAGAGTTTTTTTTTTTTTTTTTTTTTTTTTTTTTTTTATGTCATAGAGAAGACAAACGAGCACACAGGCCACCTGATGGTAAGTGGAAACTGTGACCCATAGACATTCGCATTCACAGGACTGCGATGCAATCCTAAGACTGCAAATGCGTTGCCAACCTTGAGGACTAAGATGGAATGCCTCTATGCTAGTCATTTCACCGGCTGTCTTATCCCCAAACCGGAACACAACAATGCGAACACTGCTGTTTGGCGGTAGGTTAATGGATAAGATGGTGGTAGCGATCCGGACGGGCCCTGCACAAGGTCCTACCACCCGCAAAACATTAACGATTATCGATTAGCATTTAACCCAGAGTTAAGCGTCTACTTTTGTACGTGGTTTGCCGCCTAACCTCGGGTTAAGACGCTAACTCTGGTCCACGCAAGTGGGCGTTAGTGTCTTAACCCAGGGTTAAACTTTTCGTGCAAGTGGCCCTAAGGGCCACAATAATATAAGGCAATAGACAATAATATAATATATAAGGGCCACTTGCACGAAAAGTTTAACCCTGGGTTAAGACACTAACGCCCACTTGCACGGACCAGAGTTAGCGTCTTAACCCGGGGTTAGGCGGCAAACCACATACAAAAGTAGACTCTTAACTCTGGGTTAAGGGCTAACTCTGGTCCGCGCAAGTCCGCCTAACTCGAGTTAAAATGACAGTTTTCGTATGAATCTGACGTCTACTAACTCGAGTTAGGCGGACTTGCGCGAACCAGAGTTAGCCCTTAACCCAGAGTTAAGCGTCTACTTTTGTACGTGGTTTGCCGCCTAACCTCGGGTTAAGATGCTAACTCTGGACCACGCAAGTGGGCGTTAGTGCCTTAACCCAGGGTTAAATTCTGCGTGCAAGTGGCCCTAAGGGAATAAAGGCGTATAGTACTGTTAGGCGATGGGCTTGCAACCTGTCACTAATACACTGGTAAACATCTTAGCCTAACGCCCTTACTTATAAACGTGGAAAAAGCTTGTAATAGTTTATGCCCATGCTTTGTCACTTTCTGTCAGATGCAAATGTCACAATTACAGATAAGGACAAAGCATGGCATAAACTATAAGTAAGGGGGTTTGTGTGCAAAATGTGGTTACAGAATTATCAACAAGTTTTTAGAGTTGTTGGTAATTCTGTAGCAGCTCTGCCTTCCCCACTCTGGGAATAAAGGCATGAGTTTATGTATGTATGTATTTTATGTATGTATGTATAATAGATATACTCGTCTAATTTTATTCTAACTTTGACTCCATTAGTTCTATCCCTCATCAATTACGTCAAGAACTTGGACCCAGACTCATCATGATGATTTAGCGACTGCTTCATTTATGTGGGAAACAACATTCAATATTAAAATCATAACATTTGCTCAGCCAAGAATTGCGTAAACCAATAAATCTTACTGAATATGTCATGGATCATGCCTTCTCTTTCACCGAGGTGATTGTGGTATCGAAAGGTTATCGTTGAGTAGTAAATTATATTGATTTAAAGTTCCGATCGTTAATTGGGATTAGTACGACCTGTATGTATGTATGTAAACATTCTATATTGCACAATAAATAAAAAATACAAATAAATTCGTACATATACTTAAGATTAACATGTACAAACGCGAACTTATCCCTTTAAGGGATCTCTTCCAGTTAACCTGAGAGGATAGGCAATATTACAAGACCTAGTTGTAGGTAATAACGCTGCCTATGAAGCTGGCGGTCACGGGTTCGATACCTGGTATGGCCTAATATTTGAGTAATGAGCGTAAGGGTTGATTTCTGAGACCTGGATATTTTCTGCGTATTTAAGTATTTATTTCTTACGATAAAAAAAAAGTCTGGTACCCATAGAGCCTGAGAGCTTAGTTTGGGACTATGTCATTTTGTTTAAGATTGACTCGAGATATTTATTTGTTTATTTATTGAAATAATTTTAAATGGTACTGGGTATCTGTGTGTTTTATTACTATTAACAATAAACCTGGTTTAATTACTATTGTATTAAGTATTATAAAAATCAATTAGTCCGCGTAAGATATATTATTATCACTTCTTAAAGTATAAGCCATTATACCTGTATTTTTTTTAAATAAATAAATGTTGGGGACAATATAACACAAATTGTCCTAGTCCCAAACAAAACTCTAAACTTACTATGGGTACTAGGCAACGGTAAACTTACTATGCAGAGAAAAACATACTTAAATTTAAAAACATCCAAGACTCTGGAATAAATACTCGCGCTCATCACACAAATATCTGCCCTTACTGTCATTTGAACCCAGGACCGCTAGCTTTGTAGGCAGGGCGTACCAACTAGGCTATCGTGTCGTCAATTCGTTTGTTTTAAACTTTTTCACACCCAAAGAGTTTGTTTGTTTGTTTGCTTGAATGCGTCCGATTTGAAAAAATATTTCAGTGTTAGATAGCCCATTTATCGAGGAAGGCTCTAGGCTATATATCATACTCACATAAATCGAAGCGAAGCGAGGGCGTGTCGCTAGTAGTTAAGACTGCACCGAGCGTACGCCGGATGTACACTTGTACAGTGGCGGCGCTCTCATTACTATTATTGTGATTTCTAATAAAGCAAAGTATTTTCTTGAAATTGAACGGTAGGTTTTTGTATTACAAATGAAAGCACAACTTATAGGCTATGTCACATAGTTTAATAACAATTCACCTTCGAGTTATCAACTTAACGGAAAAAAGTAGCCAACTTTTCCCGATAGGCTGACTACTCAAAGGGTAATTGTTATTAAAGTTTGTTACGTATCCCATAAATTGTGTTTTTACTTGCGCTACATAAATGTATCGTCTGATTGCAAGGAAATTCTTTAGTTAATTAGAAAACACAATCATAGTAATGAGGGCGCCACTGGACGCTCGACGTTTGCTCGGTGCAGTCTTAATAATAAAGACTATACCATACCTGCTTCCTACCGAACATAAAAACACGATGAAAGGGCAACCTTCACCTCTCACCTACCGATTGCACACTGTCGATTCGCCGCCACTTGCACACCGACTCGTTAAACCTCGCAATACTCGTTAGAGTAGTCAATGTAACCAGTAACATTAGGTTACACATGTAAAATACCATAAGTGTTAATATTATGTTGGTACATTTGTAAATTATTGAAGTTACTGGGTTCCCTTCGTCTGGCATAATATCGATTGTCCGAAATACATTTCGCATAACAGTTATCGCAGAAACATTTTTAGCCGAATGATACTTTAGCATAATAGTATACTTAGCATAACTGTCATAACGCATAACAATCATTTGGCAGTATGCGAAAAAAATTATGCCAAAAGTAATTATGCGAAATGATGATTCTGCCAAGGGTTGCTATGCGAAACGAAATTAAGACAGTAAAATTTATGCAACATGAATGTAAACCGAAGTTACTATAGGAGTACTAACTTAACTGAGAAGTAGGCATGAGGTGCGAGGGTGAGGTACGATATAGCTCGTATACTCACGTTGCCCTCTCCCCGTACCTCATGTATACCCCGGCTCTCAAATGTTCACCACTGTGAACATACCGCAATGTTCACTGCTATTTTTCTTACTCTTTACCTTTCGAATTGGCGTTAATTTTTGGGACACTTGTATATTTTCGGTATTTTTAAGAATGTAATTTATTACTTTATTACCTAATGTAACTTACTTTACTTAATGTAACTTAGTTTTAAGTACTATTATGTTATAATGATTGAAAAAATGACCTACTGCTGGAGTTTTTTGCGGCGCTTCTTCTCCGCAATGATGGTCTTGTCCGCTGGTAGGCTCACCCTATATTACCGACGTGTAAAAGAGCCCTCATGAGGCCTATTTACTGAATAAATATATTGAATTTTGAATTTATATTTTGCGTTTGTCTGGTGAACTCGAACAGCTCAAAATTATCTTCATACACTCTTATTCTCTTGACATTAGAATCGTGTATAGATACTTTTGAGTTCTTCAAGTGTACTACTTCCACTTTAACAGGTGTTGGTTGGGGAAAAGCCCCAAAAATGGACCAGGTACATAATATGGACCACACAAATATCTCGCTAGGTGGCATTGCTAACGAAGTGAAGTTGGCCGCTTTCGACGCCATTGAGGCGCGGCTCCCCGCCAGTGGTTCGCCGTGAAGCTCAGTGCGCGTACGTGTCAGTTATCGTCGATTGAAGTTTTTAGTCACATTTGATGAAAATTTTCGGTGAGTTTTGTAAGGTTATTATTTCTCTAATGACAACCGTTTATTCTTGTACCCCCGTGTCCTAGAAACGTTATTTTGTAAGTAAACTTTCTTGTTGTAGCGTGTGACGACACGTATTACTAGTATTGTTTGAAAAATATTTAACGACAAAATGTCACCTGTTCATACTATGGACCAATAGTGTAGTTTCAAATATGGAATAGTAGTCCATATTATGAACATGGTCGTAATATGGACTCGTGTCTTATTTCACTTGTTAACTTTAATATTTGATTTGTTTAAGGTTATGGCGCCTACAAAAAGGCAAAAATGGGATAAAGATTCCATGGCTATGGCTATATTGGCTATACGAGAAAAGAAACAACAGAGGAAGAAAGAGCAGTAAATCTACATTTTTGACATCGCCACCGTACAAATTAAATTTAGAAACATCAATTAAAAAGAAAGAAGACGCAGAGTTATTGAAAAAAACACGAAATATAGCAAAATAATTAAAAGAATCCAACAAAAAAGAACTAAAGAAAAAAGCTGAAACTAAGAAAGGAATGAAGAAAAGAGATGAAGAACCTAAAAAGACAAATGCGTCGAAGAAACAGGAAAAAACGAAAAACAGGGCTGCAACTAAAAGAAAACTAAAAGAGAAGCAAAAAGGAACTAAAAAGATAGCTCAAAAGAAAAGGAAGACTACAAGAAAGGGCCAGCCCTCTAGTTCCGAAGACGATAATTTTTCAGTAAATGATGACACCGATGAAAGTGATAATGACAATGCTAAATGTCTATACTGTTACAGTCTCTTTTCAGATGACACTCGTGGAGAACAATGGATACAGTGTCCTTCTTGTTAGCGATGGGCACATGAAGAATGTGCTGGTGTCGATGGCATTTCATTTTTATGTGAACATTGCTCTAATTAGTAAGCATATACGGTGGAGACGTTTAAAATAGTACTTACCTATTATTTCCACATATAAGGCTGATTACAAGTTCCTAAAGAAATAATAATATAATAAGAAAAAAATGTGATAATCATCTTACCTTAGATACTATGGTCCATATTGAGCACCCCTAGGCCATATTATAAACATAGTGGTCCATATAATGTTACCTTTTTAGAAAGGGTTAATTTTGAGTTTTTTTAGAAGTACGAAATTTTTGTTAAAAATTTGTTTCTTTATGACATTTTTACTATAGTTCCAAGGTTACCAGATAATTTTTTGACTGATTCGTTTTTAATACATTTCTTTAACTTTAAAATCCTGTGTTTTATTTAATAAATAGCATATGGTAGTCCATATTTGGGGCTTTTCCTCTACTAATGTACGTCGTAGCTTGTATAGTCACGGTAAGAAAAGGTTCGTCTCTTTTCAACTCTATTTAAAAACGAACCTTTTCTTACCGTGACTATACAAGCTTAAAGTTTATTTTAGGAGTAAATTTCTATTGTACTCGGTAAAACCTAATTGCTTTTGACATGTTATCGTAATGCCAACGTAATGATACTTTTTTTTTTTTTTTTTTGCCCCGCGGCGACTTCAACAGCTACCACCGCCGGGCTATGGCGTTTCCACGAATTAGTGATTTCGCCAGTGTCAAGTGTATATAAGTATAAATCAATATAGCAATAAAATACAATCCAATCTTCTCTGGGAAGATTGGGGGCAACGTTGTTCGGTAGTTTGTAGGACAGAGGTCAAGATAGTTTTAACCTATGTACCACTTCGAGTCCACTTGTAACGAGAAGAAAGATGCCAGATACGCGAAATAAGTCCAAGTTATCAATCACTGTGCAACACAATGGCATAAAAAGTACAAATCACTATCAGAAAAGAACTTTGAACACCTAAATACACAAAAAAATAAAACTAAAACAAATTACACATCCGCCATCTTTTAACGTTGCAAATGGCCCCGTAATGATACTTATGATAGATCTTATTTATTTGACAGTAATAGCCGCTGAGTTAAATACAATACGATAACTAAGGGCCACTTGCACGAAAAGTCTTACCCAGGGTTAAACTTTTCGTGCAAGTGGCCCTAAGTCTCTTGAGTAAAATTTGTGTTGTTTTTTTTTAATCTTTTGTTAGCACTCATTTTCCCGTACCCAAAGGATGCCTAAAGGGACCCTTTTATTAACCCTCCCCTGTCCGTCCGTCTGTCAGCGATCTGGCTAGTGATTCTCTCAACAACGACGGTCGGACGGACAAACGAGTGAATGTCCAAGCGCCGAGTTTAAGTAGTCCCGTCAGTGCGAACAAAACATATTTTAGCGTAGCATGGTTTCGTATCAGGCTGTTTAATTGAAAATGCACGCGCTAAATTGTGTTTTGTTCGCTCTGACGGGACTACTTAAACTCGCTGCTGCGATTTCGCTCGTCCGTCCGACCGTTCGTAGTTTTTGAGAGAATAACACCTCTGTATCTTATAATCGTGACGTACAATTGAAATTACCACAGACTATTTATTTTGCCACTATACATTTTTCACTTCAATATATTAAGTTTTTAATTCTGATTCATCCACGTGTTGTATAATGCCGGGTTCTGACTTATTCTCGTAATTATTCTGAGTTTCATGAATCAGTAGCAGCATAATGAAAAAATCACAAAAATTCCACACTGCCCGAGAATCGGTAGCCTCTATTACCTACGTGTGTAGAGTTCACAATCGCGAGCAAAGACATGGATATTGTCAACGTAGGATATGAAGCAATTATGACCGGTTTTTAAATTAAACAGCGGCATGAGATAATTCAAACTTGACCAACTCGCTACCGCACTGAGATATAATTTATTAAGACTGCGCCGAGCGTACGCCGGATGTACAGTGGCGCCCTCATTACTTTGATTGTATTTTGTAATAAACTAAAGTATTTTCTTGAAATTGGTCGATAGGTTTTTGTACTACAAATGAAAACACAACTTATAGGGTATATCACATAGTTTAATAACAATTCACCTTCGAGTTATCAACTTAATGGAACAAAGTGGCCACCTTTTCCCGTTAAGCTGACTACTCAAAGGGTAATTGTTATTAAAGTTTGTTACGTAACCCATAAATTGTGTTTTTACTTGCGCTACAAAAACGTATCGTCTGATTGCAAGGAAATTCTTTAGATAGTTAGAAAGCACAATAATAGTAATGAGGGCGCCACTGGACGCTCGACGTTTGCTCGGTGCAGTCTTAAGCAAGCTTCGAAATACATGAAAAATCTGCTGCTACAAATAAAATTAATATTTTAAATCGTTATAAATCATATTTTTGTAAAATGGGGTGAGTAGGGACACCTGGGACCTAAAATAAATCATAACTTGTTACAAATAAGAACAAGTATTAAATGGAAAATAACGTAACGTCTATTGGAAATAATTTCAGTCTTATAATTAGTAACATATGCATTAATTTAGGTTGTGCCCCTACTCAACCCTTAATCCCTACTCACCCCGTTTTACGGTACCTACTTTATATTCCAAAAAAAAAATAAGGTTCCAAACGACTTCCTTAATCCCTTTCTCCCGTTCTCGTTCCAGAATATTAATCCCTGCATAAACTGATTTACTTAAGTTATCTAAGCGCAATAACTCGTTCAATCTGTTTATAACACTCTTGCGCAACCGAAGTGAAAGTGTAGTTTAGATAAACAACAGTACCGACATTCGCGAGGGCTAAGTAATGCATTGTCACAGTGTACACAGATAATAATAATACGGGTACAAGTTTTTTAGTTCAATTTCAGTTATACTCAGAGATCGGACCAGTGGGCGTCATTACTCGCAATAATGTGGACATGACTACAAACATTTTATTTAACAAATTAAATAAATAAATAAATATAAGGGGACAATCTCACACCAATTGACCTAGTCCCAAACTAAGCTCTAGGCTTGTACTGTGGGTAATAGACAACGATATAAATACTTATATAAAGAAATATATACTTAAATACATAAGAAAACATCCATGACTCAGGAACAAATATTCGCGCTCATCACACAAATATCTGCCCTTACCGGGATTCAAACCCAGGACCGCTAGCTTCGTAGGCAGGGACACTACCCACTAGGCCAGCGCGTCGTCAATTTAAAATCAATCAATTAAATTTTCATTAATTGACTACCCACCTATTTAGCCAAAAATAATTTTGATCCTTTGCAAGGCTATAAATAAATGATACAAAGACTGGTTATTTTGTAGAATTAAAGCAAATAAACATTATTTGTTTATAAATTTTCCGTGGTTAGTTTATAACTTTTCACGTCTAAAATAAACTTATGAGGTGAAAAGCTACGTTCGCAATCCACGCATATTAATGGAGGAAACTTAAGTAATTTAATATTAATGGCCGCTCCTCATGTCTATGTATTATCTATTTATTACTGTCTTGCAAAGCATCAAAATATTTTTTCGGGTACGTAATTAATTAATGTAATTTAATTTTGTTTAATTGAAACCTTAGTCATGTCCACATTAATGCGAGTAATGACGCCCATTTGTCCGATCTCTGGATACTGGACCTGATTTCTTTTGAATCTATACTAATATTATAATGCTGCAGAGTTTGTTTGTTTGTTTGCTTGAAGGCGCTAATCTCAGGAACTACTGGTCCAATTTCAAAAATTATTTCAGTGTTAGATAGCCCATTTATCGAGGAAGGCTATATATCATACTCACATAAACCGAAGCGAAGCGAGGGCGGGTCGCTAGTCTTACATGAGTATGATGATTTATGAAAATATAAACGCGATTGGATGTTTGTTACTCAATCATGCCAGAACGTCTGAAGGGATCTGGATGAAATTTGAAGAAGATGAAACCAATCGTCTGATTTGTCAAAAAGTATTTCTATAAAAAATCAAAAGAATACTAGAATAGTCCCAAAAATCGTAATAACTTTTGCTACAATTTGTAAGGTAATTTAAAAACGTATTTTTGTATTATGTTGTATGATATTATGATTGAAGCACTAAAATAAAAGTAACATTTTTGAAATTAAGTATTTGTTTTTTTTTTCAATTCCCAAAATACAGTATGTAAACTTACTAAAACCATTTATTTGAACCCGAGCATGTCTAGGCCATAGATAAGCTTGGGATATATAAATTATTTAAATCTTAACACTTTTTCAAATTTAAATAAAGAATGCACTGAACGCAAGTTCAATAATCTATTACGATGAAAACATTACATATGGGTCTTATAATGGGCACTGAACAACGATGTAAACATTACACATGGGATGATACTTTTAGGGTTAACCGACTTTGAAAAAGGTGAGATGTTATAATTTTTATGCAATGATAAAATTAAAAATATTCGACACACACTAGCAAAAAAATGTGGTAAAACACTTAACTCAACTAGCCTAGCAACTGGTTGAAAGAGATGGTTTTAGTAAGTTTACATACTGTATAATTGGACCTGTATGGATACTCTACAACACGTAAAACTTTCTTTAAAAAATATATATTTAAAACCGTTATTTAGTGGAAATTAACTATATATAACGGGTGATCGAACTATCCTTTATTAAATGTCATTAACATATTAATATAAAAACAACAATAAGCATATATAACGCAGCATTAAACCACACTCCAAAACAAGTTATTTAACCTTATTATAATATTCGCAACCGAAACTGGCCAATATGAAACGTGACTGCTTATGTTAATTATTATACCTACTTATACATACATACATACATTAAATCACGCCTGTTTCCCAGAGGGGTAGGCAGAGATTATACAGATTATACCTATTACCTACCTAAACTATTGAGTCTTTATTCGCTTCATTTTTCGGGATGAAAAGTTTCCTGTCATTCTGAGTGTAATTTTTTGAGCTGAGTCTCGTATTTACTCCTATTACCTACATAATTTAAAGAGTTTTTATTCGCTTAGAACTTGTTCATTTTCGAGAACACTTATATTCTCCGGAATGAAAAGTTTCCTGTCATTCTGCGTGTATTTTTTTTAGTTGAGTCGCGTATTTACTCCGAATACCTAGCTAACTTAAAGAGTCTTTATTCGCTTCGAACTCGTTCATTTTTGGAAACAGTGTCATTCTCCGGAATGAAAAGTTTCCCATCATTGTTCTGAGTGACGTTTTTTGAGTTGAGTCGCGTTTTTTCAGTTGCGTAAAGTCTGTTGCATTCAAAAGTTCAAACAAGGCTTTTATATGAAATCCAATGCAGCTGAAATTATGCAACCAAACATACACGAGGCACAACTCGAAAAATTACGCTCGTTTGGCTTTACCCTAACGCAAAAAAAACAACAAAATCGGCTCAAAGGCTGATTGTAGCAAAAGAGGCTAATTTTAATGTCGTAGTCAAAGCATTCTGAATTCTATTCGTAACTATATTCAATTTAAAGGGTGATTATCTCAGCGAGAATTTTTTTGCGGCGGAGCTGATAATCATAGTGTGGAGTCATAATTTTTGAAGTTTAAATTTTTTTCTGAATAAAACATACTAATTATTATATTAAGCCAAATCGCAAAGTGTTATAAAAGTCATTTATGATTATTAAAAAAAAATATTTTTGTCGAAATAATAATTTTGGTGTGGCGTCCAGAACCTGTTGTTCTTGAAATATGATTCATTATAGAACCATAATATCCATTTATTTAACTTAAATTGCCATTACTTTAATTCCTCATTACTTTATACATCATATAAGAACATATAAATAAGGATAAGTACATTTATTGATACTCAAAACTAGGCCCTAAAGGTTGTCCGGGTGAAATTGACAATTTTGGTGGTAATTATTGAATACGATTTTGTCGTCGAACGGAACGCAATAAGACCACCAAACGGGAATTAACCTGTTCGTTCAGTTCGACTCGAGCCTTAAAGGATGACACACGTGCCATATCTTGCCAGATCTGTCCGCCAAGAACGTAACTACCTAATTTTGGTGTGTTAAAATACTTTTTTATGCAATTTTAATGGTATATGTAATTAATGACTGAGTAATATTTGTTTGTGTTTGAATTTAATGTAAGGCGTGTTAGCCGTCTCATTTTCAAAATATAAAGTTAATTTCGAAGTGTATGTTACTGTTTTTTTTTTAATCATTTTTTTTATGCACGTTTCCTAATTTTGGTGAACCAATTTTGGTGGTTTTGGTGGCAATTTGAAAACCACCAAAATTGCTTGATGCCACCAAAATTGTTAATACTATGTTTAGTTCCATATTTATCACCATATATTTTGTATTTACAATATTCTTGACTCAGAACACTTATTTCGAGTAAAATAGAAACACTTAATCAAACTTCATTCATACTAATATTATAAAGGCGAAAGTTCGTGAGTTTGTATGGATGTATGGATGGTTGTTACTCTCTTACGCAAAAACTACTAGACGGATTGTGATGGAATTTACCATGGAGATACCTTCTACCTTGGATTAAAACATACTCTACCTTAAATAATGCTATTCCCTCGGGAACTGTTTCTACGCGTACAAAGTCGCCACCGGAAGCTAGTTTACAATAAAACTAAATTACTTGTGTAAATTCATGGTAAAAATTAAAATTTGGGTATTACTGTCTGCTGGAAATGAAAAGAAAGTAAGGCTTTTTATAATCGTTTTAATTATAAATACCAAAATACATATTTTTTTATTAAGTACGATTTTCCTATGGATGGGTGGATTTTTTTTGGATCGTTTAGATCTTAGAGTCAAATAGTAAGTAATTAACAAATTTTACTTGTAATCAACAATACCTTATCCTAGGATATAATAAGATATTTTTTTAACTCAAGGAATTATATAACTCATATTAATATGTATTAATAATCGTGGACATCAGTCAGAAACCTATAATAATTGCACATAAAGTCATAGAAGTACAAACACTTTTTATATTTGTACTTAAATGACTTTTATTTAAATCTGGGAACAGTTGAGATCTTCGACTCTTCGAGTCAAACAATAAGTAGTTATAAAATTTTACTCGTAATCAACAATACTTTATTATACGGACATAATAAGTTCAATTCTTCGCTAAAGAAATATATTACTCATATTAACCTTAACAATAGTGGACATCAGTCAGAACCCTATAATAATTGTACTTACATAAAGTCATAGAAGTAGGTACAAACACTGAAGTACAAATATAAAAAGTGATTGTACTTCTATGACTTTATGTGCAATTATTATAGGTTTCTGACTGATGTCCAAGATTGTTAATGTTAATGTAAGTTATATAATTCCTTGAGTTAGGAATTGAACTTATTATGTCCGTAGGATTAATTATGGTTGATTACTGGTAAAATTTTATAATTACTTACTGTTTGACTCGAAGAGTCGAAGATCTCAACTGTTGCCACATTTAAATTATAATCAATGAAGTACAAATATAAAAAGTGAGAGTACTTCTATGACTATGTGCAATTATTATAGGTTCTGATTGATACCCACGATTGTTAACGTTAATGTGAGTTATATAGTTCCTTGAGTTAGGAATTGGACTTATTATGTCCGTAGGATTAAGTATTGTTGATTACGAGTAAAATTTTATAATTACTTACTATTTGACTTGAAGAGTCGAAGATCTTAAAGATTATATTGTATTTTCGTATAATTAAAACGATTAATAAAACTCTTGATGTCTTTTCATTTCCAGCCGACAATTTAATAACCAAATGGTAATTTTTGAAATGAATTAGCACAAGTACCTAATTTTGGTGTAGATGTGCAATTTTGGTGGCCAATTAATCTAATTTTGGTGGGTACAAGCAATTTCGGTGGGAGCAAAATTACTAAAAACGTAATATCTCTAAAACTATTATGTATGATGAAAGGCCACTACTACACTTTATTGATTATGACTAGTTACGTATTATTTATATGAAATTTTGACTTAGAAATCAAAAATAAAAAATACCACCAAAATTTGATAAATTTCGAGCTTGTTGAAATTCACCCTAAAATGCTTTTTGCATTTTAAGTGCAGTGTGTCATTTAGATCTTTTATTAATTCTGGGACACTGTAAGTTAATAGGGTACTGGGTCTTTCCACTCGGAAAAACCATATTGCCTTTGACATGTTATCGTATTGTCAACGTTATGGTAGTTCTTATTTACTTGATGTAATGGCGGTCGAATTGAAACCATACGATAACATGACAAAAGCAATATGGCTTTATTAAGTAGAATAGAAGGCCAATGTACAGTTGAATTCATATTCATTAAAACAATAAGTTTTATGTAAAAGAGCATCAACAACTAATTTGATTTTTTTATTGGAAACTAAATCGAATACTTACCTATGACTTTACAATCCGATATACAACCAATATTGTGACATTTGTGCATTTTACATTGAAAAACTGGTTCGTCAAACTATGAATCAATAAGTATATTTATCACGTTGACTATATATAGTAGTATCTTAAATTCAACAATTCTATTTTGTTAATGATAAGGTTGATATTACTACAACAGGTTGATCTTAGTTATTGCGTATTGGCTTCAAAATCAATTCTTAGTATATGACGCCAATAACTACATATGTCGCCGTAGGACATATTATTAATGTAATAAATTAAGATTATTATAAATAAATAAGGAAGCGAAAAACAATGAAGATGATATCATTGACCATAAATAGCGAATGCGCCTGTCAGTCTATCTCACCACAGATCCGGTCGATGCATAATTATAATTAATACACCTGTTATATTTTAATATTGATCCTAGGGGATTTTCCGTTTTATGTAATTAACTTATACTAACTATTATTAATGTCCAGTGAAATAAAAAAAAAACTAGTATATTTAACTTTCTTACAAATTTAAGAGGACTGTAAAACTAAAAAAAACCATACAAAATGCGATACCGTTTAATTGGGTTATTCCCACCTGTTACCTCCAATTTGTTACCACTGGTAACAAGTACTCGGTGGTAACAAGTGGTAATATATTTCCCATTTGTTACCACTAAAATATAACTACTCGGGAAGTAAGTTTATTAGTTTAGTGGTAACCGCTGGGATTTTTTATCCCCAGTAGTTACCAGTGGTAACAGGTGGGAAAAAAAATCCTAGCTGTGACCAGTGGTAATAAATTGGTGGTAACAGGTTGGAATAACCCGTTTAATTCTCTTAAAAACGGCGTTCGGTCGGTCGAACGAGTAAACGCGGTGCAGCGGCAAATTTAAGTAGTACCGTCAGAGCGCACAAAACAGATTATTGCATTCTCAATAAGGCAGCCTTATACGTTCGATCTTATCGACAGAAACCCTGCTTCCTAATTAGAATGCACGCGTGTTTTTATCTGCGCTCTGTACCCTTACCATGAGTTATAATTACTAGAGATGGGCCGACTAGTCGCCGACTAGTCGGGAACGCCGACTATTCGGCACCATTTGTAGTCGGCTATTAGTCGGCGACTAGTCGGCAAAAAATGCCGAATATTCGGCACTTATTTGCCTAGGAAAATATAGGAAGAAATTAAACCATTTTATAACAAACTTATTTTATATTTAAGTTTTTAATACACAGGATGAATAAGTTATAGTTTGTACTATGTTGCGTTATTTATTATTTAACAAACGTCTTATTTTACTCTAATCAAAACAAGAAATAATATTAACATTATTATTATTTAAAAATAATAATACAATCATTGAGGAACTATCTGAAGGCAGTAACCATTGTTTATAATATTACTAGCGACCCGCCCTCGCTTCGCTTCGGTTTATGTGAGTTTTCTGTAACACCCGTACATAAAACAAAGTTTATTATATATAAAAACCTTCTTCTTGAATCACTCTATCTATTAAAAAAAACCGCATCAAAATCCAAAAAATTGACGACGCGGTGGCCTAGTGGGTAGTGACCCTGCCTATGAAGCTAGTGGTCCTGGGTTCGAATCCCGGTAAGGGCAGATATTTGTGTGATGAGCGCGAATATTTGTTCCTGAGTCTTGGATATTTTCTATGTATTTAAGTATATATTTCTCTATATAAGTATTTATATCGTTGTCTAGTCAATTGGTGTGAGATTGTACCCTTATATTTAAAAAACATTTAATTTAAAAATTTAAAAAAAAACCGCTTCGTAGTTTTAAAGATCTAAGCATACATAGGGACAGACAGCGGGAAGCGACTTTGTTTTATAATATGTAGTGATGTACCTATTAGTATCATCGACATTCTATTTTATTAGTTTTTCTTACTTTTCTACTTTTAATTAACGTTATTAACGTCACGAAGCACGCCGGCGAAATAATAACGTAAACAAAACTGGTCAAAACATGACCGCGAGACGAATGACGCGAGAAACGAAGCGACACGAACGTTTCCGATTGCACCCGAACTTAGCTAAAAACCTACGATCGGCATTGCCGACTAGTCGGCCGATTAATCGGCAATTCAAGAACCGACTAGTCGGCCGACTGGCTAGTCGGCAAAAACCCTAGTCGGCCCATCTCTAATAATTACCGTAATCGCTAGCGAGCCGAAAGCTCTGTCCCTCGCACTCTATAATAATACTGTGGGGGATTGTAGCGCGTGCATTTTCAATTTAGCAGCACGACGGGTCGAACGTATAAGGCTGCTTAATTGAAAATGCACGCGCTACAATGTGTTTTGTTCGCACTGACGGGACTACTTAATCTCGCCGCTTGGATATCACTCGACAGTCCGCACGACCGGCGTTGTTTACAGAATCACTACCCTGATAGCGACCATAATACGGGCCCAGTTGCTGAGTGTACTAAAAGTACAGTCGACCGAGCTGTTGGCACATAAAAAAATACGTTTTCAATATTTAGATAATTTATATAATTATGCAATTATTCATCGTCAGTTGTTTGCATAATCATAATGATCACGATATCGATAAGTAATAAAATTCTATAATTTAATATTGGCATGACACTGTTTAATTAAAAATAAGTAATATATGCATTCATTATTTAAAACAAGATTATGTTATTTTTCGTGTTTTATATCTTTCGACACTAAATAGTGTTTATAAATTAATATTAGGGTACATACTTATTTCGTTACATAAATATAGAATAGACCAAAACCACCGATATAATGCGGAACCCTACTTTCGGAGCTGTCTCTCAAACGACCAAAATGATTTTCAACCCTCTTCTATCAATCATCATAACTCCCAAAAGGATGGACCAATTTTGATGCGGTTATCTTTTCAAGAAATCTAGTTTAATCGAGATGGTTCTTAGCTTTTGGTTGAGCCTTACCATGCCATGAGTTACAATTACCGTAGTTGCTAAGGACTAGAATGCTCTGTCCCTCGCACTAACAACACTGTGAGGGACAGAGCATTCGACTCGCGAGTACGGAAATTTTAACTCGTGGTAAGGGAATAGAGCCAAAATTCTAGGCGGTAAATATCGACTTTGATCTGTTATAGTTTGTCAACGTTTTGATAGCTTTTATTTAGTTGACAGTATGGCTGCGTCTATATCGGGTGTCAAATGTGGATAAAAAAGTGAGTGGACGGGTCGGAAGGGGCCGCCCTAGGCGTACTTTTTCGAATCAAATCGGAGAAATACTGGAAAAGGGCCGAATCTTAAGTACCCGAAACCGACGTGCGTGCATGACTCGATGTATGAATGTGGAAGAAGCGAAAGAAATTTGTCAAGATCGTAGCAAGTGGAAAGAAGTGGTCTCTGCCTACCCCTCTGGGAAACAGGCGTGATTTAATGTATGTATGTATATATGTAAATGTGGATAAAGCATCCGTCACTCTCGTACTTATTTACGTGTCCGAAGGTGACAGATGCCTTATCCAAACTTTGTCACGCGATAACCGCAGCCAATGAGGGCCCCAGAACAGGTCAAAGACGATATGGTTTTTAAAGCCTAGAAAGATCCAGTTCTATAACTAGGCGTTGTCGTTAAACAGGGGGTTTTTATACAACTAATAATTGTTATTATAATTTAAACCCTCACAAAGTTTAAAAGGCCTGCGCCGGCGCCGTTTCCCAACCGTTGGCCAACCGTTGCGCACGCGTTCTGGCAGCAACGCTCTGCTGCGTGCGCGCAACTACCACCGGTTTTTGTGACGGCAACCTAATTCGCTAATTTTTAGCACTTGAGTTTGTTTTGCTAATTTGATACGTTCTTTTTTTAACTAGTTAGACGTAAGATTACCGGTGAAATTAAGTTCTATTCCATCTTGACGACGCATTTGCGGGTGGTAGGACCGGGATCCCCTTCAATCGCATATTTTTTTTTAGACTATTATTGTTTCGCATAATTCATTTGGCATAATTTGTATTGGCATAATAGTACTTTCGCATAGCAATACTTTGGCATACTCCTTTTTTGGCATATTAAGCTTTTAGAATAATTTTAGTTGGACTAATTTCTATTAGACTAATACACATTAGGCATATTATTGTTTGGGCTATTAATTGTTTGTCATATATGTCATTAACCATAATTTTACTTCCCTAAATGAATAAAACACAGTTTCATTGTTACCTTGCATTTATTATAAGTTTACTTGAAATCATTTACCTACATACATGTATTATATTTATTTATTTCTAGTGGTGCTTGTTCATTTGAGTTTTAGATTACTGGCTATGGCTTGTAGAAATGCTATTTTTGTTGTGTATTCATTTTTCTTACTGATAATATTGTCTATACGTTGCTGTTTATTGATGTATTTTTTCTTTTTTGTTGGTGGTTCTATCCCAACTTGTCTTTGTTCAATTGCTGTAATTTGGTGTGTTATTTCTTGGGTAATATTTCTTGATTTTGTGTTCTAGGTATGAGGTTACGTTAGATCACGTTAGGTACATTAGGTTAGGTTAGGTTAGTATGATATCCAGGCGCGAAGCGCCCAAGCAACGCAAAAATAGGAGGTCCGCGAAGCGGACCTCCGTCGACCTCGCCTTACTTCCTAAATATATATTAACACAAAACTTGCCATTTGCCCATGACTATTTTTTAGGACAAATTTATACTGTTATGCGCTTTGTAATTATGCTAATTTATTATTATGACTTTTCGTATTTATGCTATTTGACGTTAGTCTTAATGACGAATATGCTTTTTGTATTTATGCTTTTTAATTTTATGCGTAAAAAATTATGCGTAAAGATGAGTATGCCCATTGCTAATTCGGCTAAAAGCAATTATGCGTAACAATAATATGACAAATAATTTTATGCCATCCAATAGAGAACCGGTAGGACCTTGTGCAGGGTCCGTCCGGATCGCTACCACCATCTTATCCATTAACCTACCGCCAAACAGCAGTGTTCGCATTGTTGTGTTCCGGTTTGGGGATAAGATAGCCGGTGAAATGACTAGCATAGAGGCATACCATCTTAGTCCTCAGGGTTGGCAACGCATTTGCAGTCTTAGGATTGCATTGCAGTCTTGTGAATGCGAATGTCTATGGGTCACAGTTTCCACTTACCATCAGGTGGCCTGTGTGCTCGTTTGTCTTCTCTATGCCATAAAAAAAAAAAAAAAAAACGCATTCTAAGGTGGGTACCAAATTTAATCTCGTGTCTGTATTTATATCGTTGTCTAGTACCCATAGTACAAGCTTAGAGCTTAGTTTGGGACTAGGTCAATTTGTATGAGTTCCTCCCAATATTTAATATATTATTTTATTCCTTAGCAACATCGCATAGCATTTTGGCAACTTATTTGCAATCTTAGGATCGTAGTCTTAAGAATTCAAATTTCTATTCTACTGGGTAAAACCATATCGTCTTTGACCTGTTATGGTATTGTTTTCATCTCGACCGCCATTACTGTCCCGTACCGTAAAACGGGGTGAGTAGGGATTAAGGGGTAAGTAAGGACACAAGCAAAAATGAAGCATATGTTACTAATTATAAGACTTGAATTGTTTCCAATAGACGTAACGTTATTGTCTTTTTAATAATTGTTCAAGAATTGTTTCTTTTTTTAACTAGTTATAACAGATTTTAGGTTGTATGCGATACCCACCCCGTTAACAATACGATAACAGAAGCAATATGGTTTTACCCAGTGGAATACAGACCCAGGTGTGTTACAAAAAGCTAAGCAAGCAAGCAGAAGGCTCGCTAGGCTCGTATAATATAAAAATCAGCTAGATGAACAATCTAGCCTACTCCATGACTCATTATACCAATTAAAACTAAATTAATGTTAATTTGATACAAGTTAATCAGCTTCCAGGTTGAGGAAGTCATGCGTCTTGCGCTGGTTATCAATTAGCACGTGCCGCGGTGACATTTATTTATCTATTTAATATTAATATGGGGCGATTGCTTTTTAAGTAGCACGTATCAGTGGAGATAAGATTTTAAGATGTAGTGTGGGCTATGAATTTCGTAGCCTAGTGGAGCCTGTAAAGCTACCCGGGTTCGATTTCTGGCATTTGGTTATGAGTCTTGAATGATTTCCATGCATTTATGTTAATTTTTTTTTTCCGTATATATTCATTTGAACGAATTAAAAAAAATCCGAATGCTATGTTACGCTGGAGCTATTTTAGATTAACTGCATAATTCTCATACCGTCTCATAACTTGTTACAAATAAGAACAAGTATTAAATTGACAATACCGTTACGTCTATTCGAAATAATTTCAGTCTTATAATTAGTATTATATGGTTCATTTTAGGTTGTGTCCCTACTCACCCCTTAATCCCTACTCACCCTGTTTTACGGTACTGTGAAGTTTGTTAGAATTGTTAGCAATCGGATTGGTATGAAAAAAAACATTCGAGCGATGCCGGGCACGAACAACTAGTCATTTATAATATAAACCTCGCATTTTATTCTCTTATTTGACTCAAAACATCACAGTTGCAAATTATCATCTTAAATGTAAACACAGGCTCCTTTCCGCCGCTTTCGACCAAACCAGTTTGCAAATGTTTGACATCTGAGTTCACACTGCTTGTGTGATTTGGCAAGTTTGAGCAGGTATTTCGTATTTATAACGTCTAAATACAACGATATAGCCAGCAGGGGCTCTATTTTCTAAAGCTTTTTGCTTTTGACATATTATCGTATCGTTTTTAACTCGCCGCCATTACAGGGGCCCTAACACGGCTGCGTTTATAGCGTGTCAATTTTTGGTTAAGGCATCTGTCACCTTCTGACACGTAAATAAGTACGAGAGTGACGCATGCTTTATTCACATATGACGCGCGATATCGTCGATGAAACTGCAATACCGCGTAACCAACAATGGCTAATGCCGCGTAACTAACAAATGTGTCAAATTTAAGTTTTCGCGGCTGTAGGTAGAACACTGTGATAGGCTCCAAACGGCATTGACAGCTGTATCGATAACCAATCAGAAAGCCCCAAAGTCACGTCATGTCAATACCGCGAAAGAGCATGTCGTACAATTCTTTGCTAAATACCGCGTATCTACGCAAGTAAACAGCACGGTGCGGTCGTGTTTTATTGGTGTCCGACAAAATAGTGTTAATTCGATGGAAATAGTTACATAAACGGTAAGTGAGAATTGTTATTCAGTTCTTTGTTATTTAAATTACTTAGACAAGATGAAGTTTCTCAGATTTATTGTGTTTTGTCAAGTAAAAATATCAAATAAATTTTCGTTGTAGTTACGCGGTTTTAAAACGCTCTTATTAACGCTTCTTTCTGCAGTTCCGCGGAATTTTCATAACAATCTCAAAGCTTTATAATTATAAAACTACTATTACTGTAAACAGAAAAGTGTCAAAAAATACTTATTTTAGGATAAAATAAATATATGTACGGATACATTAAATATTATTTAATAGGTATTTAATTTATGGGTAGAATACATTATGTACTTATTGTATGCTGTTAACATTATTTAAGAAGGTACCTACTTAATATCAATATCTTATTTCCAGTGGTTAACATGGAAAACATGGACGAAGAACAAAATCCCGAGCTAGAAATGTTTAAAAATGCCGACATTAGCAATAATGTTGTCACATTACAACAACTTCAAGTGAGGCGAAAAGAACTTCTTCTTAAAAGGCAACAAATATTGAACCAAACGCATGTAGATAGCCCATCCACAGGTCAAAATTATCCAAGTCAATCTAAAGGTGTATGTATGGATATCGATACTGTTGCTGATTTTGACACCATGACTACTGTTTTTGAGCCCGTTCAACATGAGTCTATGTCAACAATAATTGAAGCAATTTCGCCACACTCCTCGGCAACATACTTGGAACCAGTTCCGAACAACCCTTCAACGAATCTTGAATCCGTTCCATTTAACTCGCCAAAAAACATCAATAGCTCATCAGCAATTCCGGGGCTAATCTTACCTAACCTATCCCCATCGACAATGCAGCCAAATAATAGTGCTGATTCAGTATTAGATTTCTCTTCTGATGATGACCTTCGCGACCCTAATTATGTTCCACTTTCCGAGATTACTAATGTGCAACCTATTGAATCTAACGATAACATTGACTGGTTTCCTGAGAGAGATTGCGAGCCGGCGGAAGCCAGCCAGTCAAGATCAAGAAAGAAAAAAGCAGACAGAGGTTCCTGGAAAAGGGCAGCAAATAAAAAGGATAGAATGATGGGAAAACAATACATAGGATACAAAAAAGTTGATAGCAAATATCTTCAAAACGAACCAAAGCCAGAAAGAATCATTGGTCCTAAATGTAATTCAGCTTTTTGTACTAGCAGTAAAAATTTTTTTTGTTCCAAACTAACAGATGTTGTGCGACAAGAAATTTTTCAAAGATTTTGGCGAATGTCTTGGACTGACAAAAAAGTGTATGTATCTTCTTTGGTGGTCAAAACACAAACTAAGAGAAAAACAATGGGAAGCAACTCACGGCGTTTCAATTCCAAAGCGTATTACCTACAGATTAATGGCAAAAAGGAAAGGGTCTGCTTAAAAACGTTCTTAAATACACACGGTATTAAAGAATGGACTATTCGCTACTGGCTTGGAGATGGACGACGTAACGGAACTGACCTGAAAGATTCATTAAATACCGGTCCTGAACAAAGCACTGATAATAAACGTGATTCTGTCAAAAGTTATTTAACCGCTTTGCCCAAGTTGCCGTCTCACTACTGTCGCAAATCGAGCACCAAATTGTATTTAGAGCCATTAATACAATCAAAATCACAACTGTACATTATGTATGTTGACTTTGCAAAATCACAACAACAACCAATAGCTTCAAGGACGCTGTTTAGTAACATTTTAGACGAAGAAAATATAGGTCTTTTTCAACCTAAAAAAGATGCTTGTGACAAGTGCTGTTCTTTTAAAGCCGGTAATGTCTCAGAGGAAATTTATCAACGCCATATTGAGCTGAAAAATTTAGCCCGTGATGAAAAGAGCAAAGATAAGGCTCTGGCAAAAAGTGGAACCATTCATTCAGTAACTGCCGATTTACAAGCCGTGAAGTTATGTCCTTCTTTGAATGCCAGTTCTTTATATTTTAAAACAAAACTAGCAGTACATAATTTTACTATTTACAATCTTGGAACAGACGAAGTCACTTGCTATTGGTTTGATGAAACAGCCTGTGATCTGAAAGCTAGTACGTATGCATCTATGTTTATTGATAACTTATCAAAACTGTTAGATGACGATTGCAAAGATGTTGTTATATGGACAGATGGCTGCACAGCCCAAAACCGAAACAGCGTAGTCTCAAATGCACTCCTCAGATTGGCAATGGCAAAGAACATTACCGTTACTCAAAAATACCTCGAAAAAGGTCACACTCAGATGGAGGTCGACTCTGTCCATTCTGTGATAGAAAGAAAACTAAAAAACGTCGAAATTTTTCTACCATCTCAATATGCATCTATAACGAAAGAAGCCAGAAAAAAACCTTTTCCTTACAAAGTTGTCCAGCCCGATCACACTTTCTTCAGAGATTACAGTGCTAAAGATTATCAAATCTATGACTCCATACGACCTGGCCGCACCGCTGGTGATGATTGTGTGGTTGATTTGAGAGTGTTGAAGTATAACCCCGATGGGACAATTGCTTATAAGAAACACTTTGAAGATGAGTTCAGCCCATTGCCTAGAAGACCAAAGAATATTTCTACACTGGCAAATAACGTTCTATTGCTCTATCCATCAAGACTTCCAATTCTTGAAAGTAAATATAATCATTTACAACAACTGAAGAGTGTGATTCCACAAGATTGTCATTCGTTCTATGATAACTTACCATTTAAGAAAAAATAATTACCTAGGTACTTATATTCTGAGTAAGACTGAATTATATTGATTATAATGTACATTTAAAGTTCCTTTCAAATTTGATTTAGAATTATTCAGGCTTTGTTCATAATGTGCCCAAGACTGTTCAATTATAATTATTAATGAGTATTGCCAAAAAAGGTGCAGCTCCTATATAGCTACTCTTACTATTTTAATAACATTTAGGTCCTAGAGTTAAGCAACAAGTAATTGTTTTTTGAGTTACATACAGTTTTGTTTAGAAGAGTTTATTTTCTTTAATGTGATTTGATACTAATAATTTAACGAAGATCTCACGTAATTATAGATCTCATATAACCTTAGATTTTGATTTTGTTTTGGTTCTAAATATACTATTTTTGTTTACTTGTTTTTTTTTACAATTCCGCGAATGTGCATAAAAGTGTGAAGATGACGTACTATTCAGTTGTGTAATACCGCGTAAGTGGTTTATCTAAATACCTACTGGTGAAATTGTATGCTAAAAATAATAGACAGCTAAAATATGGGGTTTGCAAAGTTATTTAGCGTTTGGGTAAGTCTGACATCAATAACCACAAAGATATTACATTTTAATGCTCTCCTGTAAAATTTGCCACAAGTCAGTTACGCGGCATTAGCAATTGTTGGTTACGCGGTATTGCAGTTTCATCGACGATATAGCCCTATTATGGTAGTGTTTATCGTTGTGGATAAAACATCCGTCACTTTCTAAGTAGTAAGGAAGTGTGAGAGTGACGGATGCTTTATCGCGCGATAAACGTAGCCATATTACGCCCCATGATGTGTTTTTTTACGGTCGTCGTCTGTATTTCCGGTATCTTACCACCTGGATTAGGATAGGTACCTTTTGGGTCAGCTCACTCCATGATCGATTTTATTCAAAAGCAAACACACTTAACAAAAAAAAAACTAGTTGTACGCAAAAAGAAACTACTAATAAATGGGTCATTATTTAGGCGTTTGTTCCGAATCACTTTCTTGGTCACATTTTTGTAGAAGTGGCTGCAGATTGCAATTTCGTTTCTGGTTAGGTATCTAAGTTTACCGGACATCCAACAAATATCCAAAAACGGCATAAATAATTACGCCCAATTCTTCAACAATACGTCCACAAAAGTGAGGCGGGTGAAACGCTCGAATAATGACACAAATGTAATAGTTTTTCCAACAAAGACTAACTCAGTATTATAAGGTTGCACTAAAAGTCATGAACTTTGCAACAGTTTTCGCCCACAAACAGTCATTGCAATAGTCTTTCGTTACGAAACTAAAGGGCACCGCGGCGTTTGTCAAAGTCATTCGGTTGAGTTACCGCTTACCACTTAGGGATACGGTTTATGAATCGCTATTTAGTTCAATTCAAAATTCAAAATATTTATTCAGTAAATAGGCCACATGAGGGCTCTTTTACACGACGGTAATATAGGGTGAGTCTACCAGCGCTTCGGACGAGACCATCATTGCGGAGAAGAAGCGCCGCAAGAAACTCCAGCAGAAGGTCATTTTTTCAATCATAAGAACATAATAGTACTTAAAACGGGTGCAGACCCACCGTACCACTAAACCGTACCACTGACCAAAATTAGTATCATAAATATGAGGTAGGTTTAGGTTTTGTTAGTTCTTCAGCAGGCCCGGAGGGCCAAACTACCCAGAAATAGGAGCTCTGCGACAGCACAGCTCCGTCGACTCTATTAAATTCTATTTTAATAGAAATTATTGGTTATAGTACCACCAGTGGTACGGTTTAGGGGTAGGGTGGGTCTGGAAGGCTTAAAACAATCACAGTACTATAATACAGAATCGGTAACACGACAGTAACCGATTCTATTTACGTACAAAATTCTTCTGACTGACTGGCACACAACGCTCAGCCTACACCGCTGGAGCTAGGGACTCGAAATTGGGGAAAAATATTCCCTGAGTACCCTAGGGGTGAACTTAGAAATGTTTTTTCGTAAATTGACTCGATGGTGTGACTTTGTTCGCGTAGATTTGTGCAATTTATCAAAATAAAGAGTCTTACTCGTATGTTAAATCCCTTTTTAAGCGTTCCGTAGTCAAACCAGGTATAGTTTCGCCATGTCTATCCGTCTGTCCTTCCGCAGCTTTCTCAGAGCCTCTTAGTAACTACTATACTATATTGACGTTTTGATAATAGCTCTTACTGTCAAGTTAATAAGTGCTACCAAGACGTCAAAACTACGATGAATAAATATTACCAACCAGTGAAATTTGCCTTAAAAATTATATTCTTAAATTTTTCCTCAACTTTTGTTTCTGTCTGACTAAACATGTCTTAAAATACGTAATTTAAAGTTCAACTTGTTTTTTTTTAATATTTGAAGATGCAAGTAAAAGTGAATCCGACTGCATCGAATCACATATTATTATTTTATCGATTTTCGATCGAAAGTGCGATCGTTTCACGAAGGTCTCGTAACCGCGTCCGGTTTACGAAAGGCTTTTACTGAAACCACAAATATTTATGCAATACTAGCTTCTGCGCGCTACTTCGTCCGCTTATAATTCGTTATTCGGCCAACCTTATTGCGGGGGATTTCGATCGTTATTCCATTGAGGATGTTTAATTTATTTTTGTATTTAATGGGGAAACCCAAGTTCAGTCAGGTAATCAAGTCGTTTTTCAACCCAACAAAAAAAAATCTCGTTGATTGAATTTTCTGCGTTTCACAAAGTGCCAATGGACTAATTAACTTTTGATTAGGTCTGGTACCCACCCTTTATTCTACATAAAAAAAAAATAAGAAAATATCGTTCATTGAATACAAAACGGACACATTCCAAAATGAGTCAGTGTTGCATTTTAAAATTAGAATCTATTCGTATTATTTTGGAATGTGTCCGTTTTGCTTTCAATGAGCGATATTACACACACATATTCACATATTCACTACACACACAAGACATACAGAATAAAGTGTAAACAGAAAACAGCAATAAACAAGTAGTGAGTGTCTTCGCGGCAGTGAATCGGACACTGGCTCAGCATAATGCTGAGGTGTTAAACACCTGCAGCGCTAAAATGGTAAAACCATATTGCTTTTGAACTTTTTTTTTTTTTTTTAATTTATTTCTTAGGTAATTAAAATACATTTCAAATAAACGAAATTTCGCCAAACTGCGGAACAGTTTGTTGGCGAAGCATGTACACTCCTTATATTAAAAGTTGGTACAGTGTATTTAATAGGTGCTAGACAAACTATTTTGAGTACCTATAACATATTGAAACTTATAAATATAATATAAAAGCAACCTTAACTATTTTCTGAGTGGAAGGTGTTTATTAACCAGGATTTCAATTTACGTTTAAAAACATTTTTATTTTTGCATTCGTCCTCTGAGAAAAGACTGTTGAAAATCCGTGGTATCATATAGCTTCTCGTTCTCTGTCCATAATAATTACAAGCTCTGTTACTGTTATCGTATTGTCGACGTTGTGATAACTCTTACTTACTTGACTGTAATTGCGGCCGAATCACATACAACATAACACTTCAAAGACATCGTTTTAAAGACCCAGAATTTCCCAGAAGTCTGGGTAATTATTTTTAGTCATAATGTGTTTTAAGTCATGACTTTCGCAAGTCATAATGCATTTTTCTCAGGACACGGTTATGTTTTCAGGATTATTATAATTCTAACCTAACACACGATAAACGTTTATTAAAAACTGTAACTTTATCCTCAAAGAAGTTATGACAAAAAAAAGTATGACTAACAATACATTATGACCAACGATATGTATGGTAGTCAAAGTCACAGGTAACACCTCGTTTTTTATGTACTAAAAAGTACAGCGGTCAAACGGTTAACTTTCCTAGCGTACCACCGTAGAGATGACGCAACGATGAACAAACGGACCGACTCCGCTTAGCGACGTACGCGCATAATAAGTATTTATAACACGACCCAACAAACAAAAACGTCGCATAAGTCTTGACTTGTACGACATAAAGTTGGATAGCAGTCTTATAATGGTAATGAGATTACTACTAGATCCTATAGACGTCTTTAATTTAACCTATTAGTCGTGCGACGAATATGTCATAATACACTGGTCTTAGCAACGTCGGTAAGACTAAACTATACGACGTTTTATTACAGTCTTAGCTTAAACGTTTGTACGACAACGCAATTGTCATACTAACGTTATAGTCCATTAAACGATTTGAACTGACCAAAATAGGTGTTTCAAAAACCTTTATATGACATTTATATAACGTAGCATTGTATAGACGTTTTTACAGTGACGTTTATAAAACAACCACTATCTTGTTTTACTGCGGTCAATAAGCGACTCTTTAAGGACTTAGTTGTTTATTTAACACTTAAATATAACGTTTATATGCATGATGACTGTTTACTGTCATTTCCTGACTTTAATCTAACCTGTAGTCGCATTTTAGTCAGGTTTTGACTTTAAAACGTCTAGGCCGCCATTATTTTACGGAACGCTAAATAGAAACTACGAAAAATGGAAGCAAAAAATACGTGGAGAAAACTAAAACGTAGTGGAACTTTCAAAAGGAAAGTTAATAGGGATTTCCTGTTATCAAAAAACCCTACCTACCCTAATAGCTAACTGTCATGGCGTATTGCATGGTTTTAAAATAACCTTAATATGACTTTATGTTTTTACAACGTCGTAGAGAGATAAGTGTACGACAAAAGCAACAATTTCCTACATTTTTAGATACAAACATATTTTTATTGATAAAAATAGAATGATTTAAACACAAAATTACGAGGGGGCATGAAAATCTGAATAGTATTTACATAGGTATATTATGATAAAACTTCAATTCCCAGTCGAACTAAACGGCATAAGAGACAGATAAAGTTAGTAAAATATGAAAGTTAAATAACATTCCCCTTTTATTTCCTTGTAACTATTTATTTTGCACTCAAACTCGAAACACAATCACAAAGTGACACTGACAAGAAAAAATAATAAGAAGTCTTACAGGTGTTGCGTTCCTTGACTCAAATAAAACGTTTTAGTCACTCAAAAACACCTGTACGACCACAATACAACAAAAGTGGTAATTCCATAACGTTTATATGACTTTTGAATGACGTTAACGAAGACGGCTTGTGACTTCTGTATGACCATTATACGACAAAGTAGGTCGTATAACTGGGGCCATTTTCGCGTTTAGTAAACGTTATTAAAACATTAGTATGACTTAGCTATTACAATCAAAGGTATTAAGATAACGTTTGCTAAACTTTTGAACGACGTTAAATTGTTAGTTGGGGATTATCACCTTACACGAAACAGGTCTCTATTTGGCATTGGCTTAGTGATAGGGAACACTGTTGTATAACGAGATGTCTAGCATACGAACCTTTAAACCTTTTTGGAGAGAGGAGAACCTTGGGCGAGTTCGTTTATTACAGCAAAATTAAAATACTACGCCATTAAAATGGTTTGGAGAAGGTAAACGAGGATACAGGCAACCTGCTCCCTATTTCACCATCTTGACAGTGACACGTGACAGGTGACAATTTGATATACATTGCTAAGTTCACACGCTGATACATCACTAGGTTTTTTATAATCTGCGCCATGTAGGTACACTGAAATCATCATAATTTTCAGCATGGTAAGTGGACTTTGTAACCCTTGGATATTTTAACTTGGGCGTCTCATGATTACAATCTTAAGCTGACAATTACTCTCTTTGACAGATTCGCAAATTTGAAATTACCAGAATCAAAATGTTAAGTAAAAAAAACCTTAATTTGTATGTTAGGTTGTATTCTTCATTTGTTTAGGTACTTAAATGTAAACAAACAAACCACGTAATATAGTTCGTCAGCTAATAGAAACAAAACACTGAATCGTCATAGTCGTAGCGCGACTAAACATTTTTGATCTACGTCTGATTTGTTCTGAATAAATTGAGTAAAGAATTCTAATATTTTGGGAGTGTCAAAGGTAAAAACATCCTTGTAAAATCAACAATCTCGAATGAGCTTTAAGAGGATTTTGAAGCCGAATGTTTCTGTACAAAGTACAATAACGTTTCTCTCCCCTTATTGAAGTTAGTTCGATTTTTAAATCTTTTTGAATATGTGTTTTGGTCCCAGGTAACTATAACTAACATTATATTGACGATATTATTCAAACTGCAGTTGAGTTTGTAACGCTTGTTTTCTGTTAGAAATAGTAATAATAGAAATGGATATAATTTAATTCATTAATGCGAAGCACAAAAGTGACAACAGAGTTGGGTCTTCCTAGAAGGTAATAAATACCTGTTTCAGGAAGTCCCCACTCCTCCATAACCAACAGTTGTTGTTTGTTCGTATAGGTAAAGTCACGATAAGAATAGGTTCGTAACTTTTGAACCTTAATGGCGTTGAATACATTTATTATCGGATTCGTTATCGTATTCGCTATTACGATTAATTCGTCATTCGTATCGGTATCGTTATAGACATTCGCTCATTGAATACAAAATGGATACATTCCAAAATAATTTGCTCTTCCATTAATAATCGTATTCCAACAGCTTCTAATTTTAAAATGCAACACTGGCTCATTTTGGATTGTGTCCGTTTTGTATTCAATGAACGAATATCGTTGCATCCCTAGTTGAACCATAAATAGGTATAGTACCAAGAGAGTCCTTTACCTCTTTTTGACATTAAAAAAGTGGTAAAGCAGATTCTTAGTCAACTATACAACGAACAAATACACCATAGCTTTTATATGTATGTACAAGTTACAATATATGCGAATTGTCATTAAGGAAACATTCAATGTTGTTGGAAACCAGTAGAAACCTCATTAGGAATGTCAGGAGCTCTATGGCCGGATGTCAGCAATAATATTGCGGACCGCCATGTTGGATATTGGCCATATTGAACGGAAGCCAGTTCTATAATGGCAACATCGATGTGAAAAACGGCCATAAATAACTAGTATTTCGACTGGCAATAATGTTTCTCCTTCGTTATCTCTTTTGACGTGTGTTTGTACGTTTATAAGAAATAAAATAAAAAGTTGAAACAACAAACTCACCGCCATTTTGCAATTTTTGACGTAGCAACAGTGAACTTGTAAAACACTTTTTCGTGAATAACAGTCGATATGCACTAATTTAAAATATTTCCATAAATGAACCCAATGTGTAACATCATTACCTTTTTATTAGTTTAATGCTGTTATGTAATGAATAATTAAATACAGTAAACCAATAAAAATCAAAATAATGGTGCATTCACGGATCTTATTCAGTGGCTATGGATCCCTGTTACTAAAAGCCAATGATTAATTTCGATGTAATTTCCCATGAATTGACGCTGTCATTACGACAGCGTATTAATTTAACAGCTTAACTAAAGTGGAATAACTCGGACTTTGAAAGCAAGGGCCTAACATACTATCAGCCTAATGGAACTGTGTCACAGCGACGTTATCATTCAAGTCGTAAGAAGTGTAAAACCAATTGTTTCATTATGTCACCGTGACACCGTTCTATGGTGGGTCAGAATTCCATTGGGCTGATAGTACATCCATTCCTTCCCTAACATACAGTCACCCCAAAATAGAAGATGGTGTCACAAGGGAGCAAAATAACATATTTACGGTGAATCCTGAGCGTAGTGAGGGATTTAAGTGTTAACGCCCAAGGTGGAAATAATTTTGCTACTGTGTGTCACATACTCGTACTGCTTTCCACATCACCTATGAGGAAAATAAAACATCTTAATGCTGAAATAAATTTAATTATTAACACTCTCTTTAAGAACAACTTATAAAAAAAATACAAGAAAATTTGTGGTACCAATTTTTCAAACCATACTTAATCCTTGAACAGAAAAGCGCCACTTTGATCCCTCCTTGCAGGGAAGAAAAGTCCCCTTTCCGAATAAGTGATGTGAAAAAACCTTTTTCGTTAAATGCCTGCCAAGTTCACGGGTTGTATAGTCCGACGGAGGCTTCCTAAATTCATAAAACACTCCTCTTTACAAGTCAAGGGTTGTAATCCCCTTAAAAACTGATAATATGACCTTTATTGCACATAAACAATTACAGGACAAATAAATTTACAATAAATTAAAACTAAAATAAAACCTACTTATCACTAAACTAAATACTATAAAATTAAAACTAAATAAAAACTAAAAACTAAGAAAGGGCCCCCGTGGCAAAGTACCACAGATGCTGGCAGCATTTCCTCGTTGTACAGCAATGCTTAAGCGTTGGCCGAGGAAGCTGCCAGCTCTATGGTCTCCGTTGGTTTCTATTAGCCTTTTTGATAACTCCTTAAAAAGGCTAATAGCACCGGGTCCCCACGGACCAAGGGTCTCGACGCCAAAAGGAACGAAGTGATATTCCGCACCGAGACCCTTGTACTTATTTTTCTTCATGCTTTCGGCCGCCTCAGCCGCCGCGCCTGGTTTAATTACCGTTCCGCGGAGGTGTGACGAGGCTAGGGTGTCTACACAAGTAGCATCCCACACCAGCACTCGCCCCATACTCCACGGAATTAAAGACATACCGTCAGGTCTCTTGCCGTTTTATTATTTGTCTGTGGTTAGAACTCGCTTGTGTTTGTCGTGATAGAGAAAATAAGACCTTTAGCGAGAAGTTCAAAGGTGGCCATTCAGGTTTCGCGGACCGGATCGGAATCATTTTTAAATCGGTAAAGCTCGTTCTTTGCGCGTCCTCCGTTCATAAATATTTATTAAGTGACGTTTATCTTATAACTAGTGTGATTCTGCGGATTTGTTTGATATTTTTCCTTTATCCTCCTGAGGTTCCTTGTACTAATAGTAGTACAAAATACGGCCATTGGAATAAAGATCTGGTGCCAAGGAATTAAATTGGAATTTCTTTTGTTTTTATGACTACTGATCAAATTATAAAATTGACTTTATTTCATTCATAATAGATTCATATTCCACTGACAAATTTCGTTGTATGGTGGGCCTTAGGAGGTTATTGGTAGTATAATATCAGATAGATATCAGTGATCAGATTCGCGATGTACTGATTAAGGGCCAAATCAAAAGCACCCGAAACCGCCGTACGTGCATGAAGAGATTGATGAATGTAGAGGAAGCGAAAATTGTGTGTTTAGATCGGTGCACCTGGCGTTCCATAATCTCTGCCTACCCCATTGGGAGACAGGCGTGAAGGTATGTATGTGTATGTATGTGGTAGTATTTTAATAAGTTAATATCAGGGGATGATCGCAGACAAATTGATCTAGTCCCAAATTAAGCTTTAGGTTTGTACTATGGGTACAAGACAACGATAAATTTACTAAATACAGGATGTCCCATAAACTGACGTCAACCCGCCCAGTGCTGCTAGAGCAGTTAAAAGCTATCGATGTAACCAGTATGTATGTTCAGCGGAGAAAATTTTTTTTTTTTAGAAAAACCCTATCATATTTTAATTACAAAGTTTTTTCAGTGGTATCTTACATAATTACAATCATTAAGAGTCAGCGAAGTTTCGTCTCCTTCTCGTTTTTTTGATGTATATTTCATTTTATGGGACACCTGTATAGAGAAATACATATTTAAATACAAAGGAAACATCTTTGAAAGTTAGTTTGACTACTTTCAACGCTAGATGACACTAAATGTAGGGTAATGGCGCCAATGTTGGATATTTTAAGCTAACAGGCACCAATGGACACACCACCAATGGACCACTCTTAATTCAAATATACGGTCCTAAATCGATTGTTGCTAAAGAAATGAATAACCCTTAGCTTCTGTAAAATAGGAATCAAGTGGCCATTATTGGTGCCTTGTCCATTACTGTTTCCATTACCCTAATATTATAAACGTGAAAGTTTGTGTGTATGTTTGTTACTAATTTACGCTAAAACAGCTGGACGTGTTTTTTTTTTAATGGCGATAGCATAAGCGGTTTGAAATCTGATTTAAAAATATGCCTTGAACTTACACAAATACTACTTTTTGTCTCTGAAATATGAATTTCTTCCGAGAGGTGGTTAACGCGAACAAAGTCACAAGCAGCAGTTAGTTAGTTACGTCACCATTTTTGTCATAATTCAAAATTACACGAACAAACAGACAATCTGTTCAATAATATTGATCATCTAATAAATATTCAAACTGTCGTGGTTTTATTTGAAATCTAAATCGAACAGTTTTATTGCCTTCGTTAATTATTGAACACCTGACAGTCATGTGTATATCTACTTAACTAAATATATCAATATAAAAAGATAATGTATGAGTAACTTAGTTGTTCAGTAGCTTCACAAGGGATAAGAATTTAAAGCCAGTTTGCAATTATTTGCAGCATTAAAAATCAAAAACTCATACACGATTGTGAAAAAAATTAGTGGTTTATTTTTTTTACGTTGAGGTTTACTTTACTTTGTGTCTACTTAATAACATTATGTTAATTTTTGTTTTTACGGTACCTAACTTGTGATTTCAGAGTTTTTTTTAGTATGTATTTTGCCTTTACTTTTCGTACTCGGACTATAGGTTATTTTGAGTGTGATTCTGGCATTTTAGTCTAAAATTAAATACGTAGGTACTTTATATCTTTCTAACGCGAGAAAACAAAACAATAATTATAAGACAGACAAATTAACTAAAAGAAAGCTAGCTTAAAAAATCCCGAATGCAACGTTTTCTTACCGTGACTGTACATATCTTTTCGAAAACGGAGACTTGGGTGATGGTGCGCCACAGACAAAAAAAAATGCTTATAATATAGTTGGAGGCACGAGGTACACGACCAACCTTTACCGCCCTACCTCCGCCCTCAATAAAATCACTAACAATGTAGCTGGCTGTTTGTGGCTTTTCAAGAAAATTAAAAACAAAAAGTACTTTAATCCCAAGAGAGAAAATGTATCACTTTGGTTCGCCTATACACGTGTAAAATGAGTTATTTTAGAGCATGAGAGGTGAAAAGTTATTTGTGTTATAATTTTTTTTTATTTTTAACGTCCGTTTAAGAATACAGACTCAGCTCAGATACCTTTAATTTATAGCTAATAACGTTTCTTTTTAAATATAAATACAAAGGACTCTAGGCAATCTACGTACAGCCTAAACTACTGTACCTGGAAACTTGAAATTTAGTACAGGGGTTTCTTTCTATGTGACCACTAAGGGTCTGTTTTTTTATCAGTAGTTAAACTGACTACTTGTTAAAAATCGTAACTAATGGTTAAATCTAAAAGAAATGTGTAAAAATTTCTATTCCTTTTTCGAATTTTAACCATTAGTTGAGTTAACCACTGATCAAACAACAGGCCTTCTCTCTCTCTTTCTTTGCTAGAATACGTTACAACAAGGTCTTAAGATAAATGATAGAAACAGTATTCTGTCGACTCACAATCGACATGCAAAATATTATACTTATAATCTAAAAATTCGAATAATTTAAAAATACATACATGCGATATTTCGATACCTACTTTATATTTGATTAGTGGCTTGCAGGAAAGGATTTTCCAAAAGTCGACCCCCAACGGGAAAACAAGGGGGAGTAGCGGGCAACGAATTCTACACGTACGAAGTCGCGGACGTCCTCTTGAACTGTAAATTTACAGTCATACTCGATAGAAGGTATAAAAATATGTTTATTAAGTAGCTATCTTAACGAAAGTCTACGGTCTACTTGGTATCTAGAGGAACAAAGCGTCGCTAATTTGTTTTTTTTTACATAATTTTATTACCTAAAGAACGCTAGAGAATAAACTACTTCAAAGAGCAGCTTTAGACAGATTTGGTTTTAACATGTTCGCGGGTACGTCGCCATCCTCGAAATTGCATGATATGGCACAAATAACTTCCATACAACATTTTCTACGGCCATGGACGAACTGTCACATTTAACGTTGTGCCACATTATGACGGAATAAATATGTATGTAATATCGTACAAAAAAATCTTACCGTGGCTTGGCGTGATCTGCCATAACATGCGTCGTTCCCCTTTTAGGGTAGTGCACGAGGTTGAGGTTGCCCTAGAGCTTTTGTGCCATGACACTAGTGGCTTGTGTTAAAACCTAAAACGGCAGAGTCCGTGCTTCCTGTAAATGCTATGGGAAAATGCCGGCCGTGGACGGAGTTCCGTTTTTAGTGCAATTAAAAACTCCGGCCACAGCCGTAGTGCCATTTCACGAGGGTCTCAGTTAGTGTCTCTCGACGTACTGTCCGTGAACGTGTTAAACATATGTCAACACAAATTTTAATCTGTTCTTCAAAAATTTGCTTAGTTTCGAATATGATTTATGTCACCGTAGAGTCTTTAATCAAAACTTTGACTACAATCCAAAAGTGTAAATAAAATACTTTTTTTTAACCAAACAATCCAATTTTAGAGGGTCTTATATTAAAATTCTAATGGACATTCCAATTTTTAAAGTCGTCTGGCGACAGGCGACATTTTTCCGTCCACAAATAATAAGCCGGTTCATTAGCAATAGTGACGTAGACAAACGAGCAGACAGTTTTCTTTTTTTTAGTTGAGTTTAGATATTGCGTAACATAATTGTGGTTTGAGTATTTTTCAGTTTCTTTAAGATTTATTTATCACCACCTCGTTTGCGTAGATCCCAATTATCGTTATTCCCTTAGGAACTTTAAAATCTTCAGGGATCACAAGTAGCCTATGTATTAATCCAGGATATAAGCTATCTCCATTTTAAATCAAGCCATTACATTGTGTAGAAGTAACAAATGAACACACAAATATTCGCATGTATAAGATTAGTAGAATGATTCTAGTTTTTAAGATTATTAGTCCAAATCTTAACCTATATAACTATACTATACTATATTTTTTTTTGTATTGACTAAGATTGAAAAGGGCATGCTTCGATGGTTCGGTCATTTGGAAAGGATGGATGAAAGAAGATTGACGAAAGAGATATACACATCGATAGTGAGTGGACGGGTCGGAAGGGGCCGCCCTAGGCGTACTTTTTCGAGTCAAATCGGTGAAATACTGGAAAAGGGCCGAATCTTAAGTACCCGAAACCGACGTGCGTGCATGACTCGATGTATGAATGTGGAAGAAGCGAAAGAAATTTGTCAAGATCGTAGCAAGTGGAAAGAAGTGGTCTCTGCCTACCCCTCTGGGAAACAGGCGTGATTTAATGTATGTATGTATGTATCTTAACCTATTTTGTACGTAAATTGTTAAACAAGAAAACAATGAATTTACGTTCAATAGTTGACCTCAACATGTCCAACTTTACCTCAACTCCTTTGAAACACAATTCTTATATTATTCTTAACTAGGTACCTCAAGCAAAAACCCACTTAAACACATAACAATACAATTGAAATTCCAATGGTTAATGTTACGTGTAATGTCAAAGTAGTTTGTCAAACAGAATTGTATGGTAAGTGCATGGAATAAGAGTGGGATTTCAACGGTTTCTTAACGAATGTACTGTCAAAGCGTATAAAAAGTGTTTGCCATTGTTTTTGACACCATTTAGCCGTCAGCTTGAAGGTTCCTGAGTAATATTACTATTCATAAGTACAGTCAGCTCTGACAATCAAATTTTAATAAGTTACTTAGCACAGTAATAAAAAAGGTATAAAATGTTCAACATGGTATGTAAACTCTTTATTGCCCATAATTACAAGTAAGTATGTAAACAAATTAAAGGTAACGTGTGCAACAGTGAACTTATCCCTTAAAGAGATCTCTTCCAGTTTACCTGACAATATTAAAGTCCCCAAAAAAAAGTACTTTAAGTATAGATATAGACTATGTATTCTGACTGTACTTAATGTTATTTAAAATGTACTGTAAAATATTACTATAAGGGACTATTTTAGGTTTTATATGTCTGTACTTTTTGTACAATTAAATGAGTTTTTGTCACCGATGTGTTATAAAGTTAAATGTACCTATATTCTAATAAGATTCTTACTAGTCTGAAAAAAATATAAACCTTTGCACTTTAATTATTATAACATTAAAACTGTATAAAGAGTACAAATTAAAGGTACCTAGTACCTGTGCTAGTACATACATTTTAAAGTAGTTCCCTTACGTTTTACGGTTTAAACTTTTAACCATACCAAGCTTATGTCGCAAAACTCGCAAATTGGAACATGAGAGCCTTGAATATTTATTTCTATCTATTAAACTAAAACGTAAGATTAATACGTAACACTATTTAATTGCGTAAAGACGTAAGTAATATATAAACTGGACTTTGCTATGTAATCAAATTAACACCTAAAAGAGTTGCAAAATCATAAATACTCAAAAATTAAGAAAATCAAGAGTTTGAAGTTTTACGTGTTAAAAAGAATTTATGATCGTTTTTAGGATTTAAATTGTTTTACAAAAACCGTCTCTTCGTCCGCAAATTATTTTTTGCAATTACAATTACGGCTACAAAAACTAGTTTTTTTATCCGTAATCATAAAAGTCCATAACGCCCTCAACTTTGCCAATAAAAAAGCTAAAAAACCTAGCCGGCCGAAAAAAAAACTTACGTGTTATTTTCAAAAAAAGAACTGTCAACAAGGCGGTCCCGGGGCACAGTACAGATACAGAATCACGGCACACTGGCAAGCCATACACACATGTCACTACGATCGCGGCACAATTTTTCAAGCGAAACTAATGCCGCGGACGCGACCGACGCGAGCTGACGCCGGCGACCAACTGGCTGTTGCAACCAGGCCTGGCGCAAAGAGAAGGGCGGTGGGGATTGTTTTGAAAATGGAAGGCTTTTGAAAATGGCCAGGACTTTTTTGTTCGGTTTCAGATGAAGAAGGTTGAGTTTTGTTCCGATCAAAACGGAACCTCGGTGTAATGCTGTTTTCTTTTGTTCCTTGGTAGGTCTGTCATAGGTATGCGTTTTTCTCAAGGAGTATTGGACGTAGGAAGCTGAAGCTTATTTTTAGGACTGTCCGGCCGTTGATTGAATTGTCTTAAGTGTCGAGGTAGAATTTAAGCTGCAGTACAATTTTTTTACAGTTTGGCCGTTCTAAGAGGGCCGATTTGACAGCTGTCATCTGTGTACAAAATATGAGTTTGAGGTTATATTTTGTACTAAGATGACAGCTGTCAAATCGGCCCTCTGAGAACGGCCAAACTGTACCATTAATAACCACCACTTAGAAAAACACACATAACAAAAAAAAAATATACTTTCAACTGTTGGAAATTATTGTAAAGGTGTTAACACATTGTTAATGTTTACTCTGATTGTATAAAGTTTGCGATAGACTACACATAATTCGCTTGCAAAAGTACTATTCCATTTTACCTTACAAAAGACATCAACGGGGGCCCAAGCGACAACGCAATGTAGGTAACGAAAATGTTAAGCACTTTAGTGCGATGTCATAGTAAACTTCCAACAGAACATCAAATTACATATATGGACAATGACTATGACATTCAGAGTGACAAAGTTCTAAGTATGCTTATCATTTTTGTTGTGTTAATTTTACTGTACGTATAGCTTAATCTCTTTCGCCTCGCTTTTGCATGTGTGTGTGTACGGACACGAGCGTTAATTTGGGACCCATTTCAAGAACAATATGCTTGAAGTCGTTTGTCAATGTCATTAGAGATGTCAAGTCATTTGTAACTTTTAGGAAACTCAACCTTATTGTTGTGGAATGTCAATTTGAATTTGACCTAAGGTTTCAATCTAACTTTCAATCCCACACAAACACAGTGCACGTCTTTTACTGTCAATTAGAGCTAAGAAGAAATGGAAAAGTGGCACTATTCTAACCCGGCAACCACACGGCAAAATAATAATATAATGATATAAGTATGAATAAATTTTATGATTCTAAATAGATTTAAAGCTAATAAATATGATATAGTTCGTGTTAAGACCCGTTAAAGGAGAACATAACGCGTAAGGCGCACGTAACGTGGTCGATTCCGTATCGATTATTGCTATTGATAGCAATTAGTCAATTATCTTCATCAATTTAAGCAGGGAAATTGATATCGTATGTCGATTCACGAGGCGTTATTTTGGTAAGAATTAAAGTCTCTTTTAAACGAGTTTTATAAACGAGATTTTAAATTTGTCGATTTTTAAAAATCATTTTGTATAACAGTCGTTAGAAGACACAAGCCAATATATTCTATTTACAATGAATTTATTTATAATTAACACTTCTTTTATTGAAATATATCTTCATTACCGCCCTTCTCTATCCGTTCATTTTATCTGACCAAAAAAGACGTGAATATACTAAAACGTCATCAGATACGAGTATATCGATTTTTTGACAAAAGGTCATCGAGACATCATTTAACTTTATTTCATTCTTGCTAACGAAATTGTCTTTAACTCTTAATAAAATTTAAAAATTAAACTCACTGAAATACAAAATACATGAAAGTTGTTTTTTTAGAACTCAGCTAAAGTCGTGATATTGTTACTACTTACGAATGCAATAGCGATAGCAATACAAGTTACCCAATATAATCTCAAGTTACTGGGTCACAGAGAGCCAATTACGTACACTTAATTGTTTTAAACGTAACCACGAATACGCAGGATCGAAAACGAGATTCGATCCATGTGACTACGTGATGTATACATAACATAACATTACATGTGTGTTTTAGCGTTAATTAAGTAACCGTTTAAATTCGAATTATATAAGGAAACGAACTCACATTTAAAGAAAGGAAAAAAAACTAATATGGCTGTATTTTAAGTAGCCTCGCAGTTTGGTCCGTTTCACTGTTTTACGTATGGCTATTTGTTGTTTTAATCATTTCCCAACCACTCAAAGTATAACTGGAAGAGATCCCTTAAAGGGTATAAGGGGAGAGGGGGGGGGGGGAGGTAGGGCTTGAAGGGTATGATAATTATAATTATAATAACACCAACACTAATATTAAGACATGTTAATAACACTCGTATGGATCTTGTTATTCGAAATAAATATATTGATTGATTGATAAGTTCGCCTTTGAATAAACCATTTTTGTTTCCGTCTATATTGTTGTTTTTTACTCTCCTGTTTGTAAAATAAAGTATTCACAAATATACATCACTAGTTCTCTACATAACAAAGTCGCTTCCCGCTGTCTGTCTGTCTCTTTGTACGCTTGGATCTTTAAAAATACGCAACGGATTTTGATGCGACTTTTTTTAATAGATAAAGTGATTCAAGAGGATTTTTTTTTTGTATAACTAGCCGCCCGCCAGCGGCTTCACCCCGCTGCAAAATTGTTTTTTTTTCTTACATATAAACCTTATCCTGACAATAAAGAACACAACTAAAAAAGAAATTAGACAAATCGGTTAAGCCGTTCTCGAGTTTTGTTTTTTTTTAGATAGATACATACATTAAATTATCAAGCCTGTTTCCCAGAGACCCCTCTGGGGGGTTATTATGACATAGCTATGCAGTTCATTTTACGGTGAGTGTAAGGGACAAAGCTATGTCAGTTATATAGCTTTGTCCTTTTCTCTCAGCGTAAACAGAATTGCATAACTATGTCATAATAACCCCCCTGGTCAGAGATAGTGATGGGCGATTTCTGAAACATTGCACAACTTTCCTTAAACTGCGAAAATTACAGCTTCTGACAGTTACATAATTAGATGAAAATTATTCTAACACAAGTAAATTTCGTTTAAATTTCATGATAAGTTGGGTAACATGTCGAAACTATAGTAATTTTCAGAAATAAAACGATTTCACTTTCGTAATTTTCAAAATATCGCTTGAAATTCTAGGTGAAAGTTTCACTTTTGAAACTTATAGAATATTGCAGAAATTTAAATGGAAGTTTCACTTTTGAAACTTTCAAGCCGCCCATCACTAGTCAGAGACCACTTCTTTCCACTTGCCACGATCTTGACAACTTTTTATTTATATAGATAGATGAATTCTGTTTTATTTACGGGTGTTACTCACATAAACCGAAGCAATTTGAGGGCGGGTCGCTAGTGTATTATAAATTATAATGCGTAAATGGGATAGAGCACCAACTATGTTGATGACTGTTTTTTTTGCGCTTGTAATAAAGAGATTTGTCTCGGTCACGCCTTTCCTAAAGAGGAAGGAAGACTAATAGATCCGGTGACATTGCGAAGGACAGAGACGGCAAGGTTTTGTCGTTTCCCGATATAACAGTGTAAGTGTCACGTTTCGAGAAGACAATGGCTGTGGAAATTGATAAGGCCTATGTTTGTATATAACCTTGCGTCTTAAACCTCACGCAGTAAAACCACCCTTCTGTTTTTTTTTGGATACTACCTCAGGTACCCTCCCCCCCCCCCTCCTTTAAACAGCAATAACAACTGCGATTACTGAAAATACTAGCTATAAATATTATAAAACACTATATCATTCAGTAACACTTCATAATATTTTGTTACAACCTGATATATGTTTCAAACGCTCCCACACTGGTAACAATTATCTATACTAATATTATAAAGCTGAAGACTTTGTTTGTTTGTTTGTTTTTTTGTTTGCTTGAACGCGCTAATCTCAGGAAATCCTGCGCCGCTATTGCCTAACGCACTCGCAATCTCAATTGGCTTCAAAGCGGAACAATTGTTTTCATTTTGTATGCAGACAAGCCTTCGATTTTCAAAATGAAAACAATTGCGATTGCGTTAAGCATACAAACAAATAATCCATCTCGACTAAGGGCGGATTCGACCAAAAGAGAAAAAGGTCTCATACCTAGAGTAAACGCCGAATTTGTATAGACTACTCTCGGATTAAGTCTTATTCCAGTTTGGTAAAATCGATGGTAAGTCGATTTGATTGGTTCTTGAGATACAATCGTTTTTATCAGGGATTGAAAACCGGTTTATTTTCCGTACCGGTTAGAGCCGCACTTTGAGAGCCTAACCCATAATAAAGGTTACGCTCGCAAGAACCGCTCTAACCGGTATCTCTATGTCGGAGCGTAAACAGGGAACGAAATAAATTTACCGGTTAGAGAGCGGTTCCTCCGTGTGGGGGGTGAATGACCGCTCGTTTAAGGAGACAGGATTGGTTTGCTATGGTATTAGATTGATAGCGCAGCCACCAGCAGCGCCTCGACGCGCGACAGCGGTCATTCATCCCGTATCGAAACACAGAGTAACCGGTTAGGGAGCGCTTCGAAATAACGTTCCCAAATCATTTCGTTCGAACGTAACCTAAATTATTAACCGGTTTAACCTAAATAAATACCGGTTTATTTGTAACCGGTTACAATCCCTGGTTTTTATACCTACTAAGCACCAAATAACTAAAAATAAAAATAAATGTATAGTAACTTCGGAACCCTCCACTGAGCATGGTCCGACATGCTCTTGCCCGATATTCCCCTTTACATGCGGAACCTCCATAAAGGTTAATTTAAAGTGGCGTTTTGTATAATTTTGTGCAAATTCAACGTATTATAATGTCCAAAACTTTTTTGATGCAAGCTATTCATATCGCTAAATGAAACTTTTTGTCATGTTTGAGTGGAAACTTTAGTTCATTATCACATAAATCGAATGTTTACCTTTTTGCCGTGATCCAAAGACTAAATTTGTTAAGGTTTTTTTAACTGACCAGCAATTGACCGCTACCTCTATGGTAATTAAAAAAAAGTGGCTTATATTTAAAAATCTTGTCTAGTGATCGTGGAGCATTCATTCTTGGTTTTGTACGCCGTACGAGTACAGTGTATCTAGACAATTTAGTACAAGGTGTAAACATGTTTAAGAAATCAGTATAACTTTTTTATGAAAACGACTTGTAACTTAGGGGTAAATCACTATTTTCATACAAAACTGGGGGACGATCTGATCCACTGTGTTACTAGTTTTTTTTTTTATAAATAAATACATGAATAAATAACCTCAACTAAGCTCTAGCTTTGTACTATGGGTACTATACAAAGATAAACATACCTATACATATAGGCATAAAAAATTAAATAGAAAATTAAAAAACCCCCGACTAAACAGCCGGTAAAAACCCGTCTAAAAAGTAAAAAATAATAAGTATTGACCCTATAAGTTTAATTATAGTAGGTATTAATATTTTGATTCAAGCGTCGAAACGTCGGGGACCGCTAAGTAGCTGGCGTATTTTATATTATTTCATTTACTTAGCGGTCCTCCGACGTTTCGACGCTTGAATCAAAATATTAATACCTACTAAGTATAATTAAATAAAACATGTCTAAGAACACTCCCGACTAATTCACCTTTCAAACAAAAAAAACGAAATCTAAATCGGTTCATCCGTTCGGGAGCTACGATGCCACGGACAGACACACACACAGACACACAGACACGTCAAACTTATAACACCCCATCATTTTTGCATCGGGGGTTAAGAAGGAACAAAATACTGACATAAGCAAAAGAACTGTTGTCACGAAATGGTTCAATCATAATTTTTGTGCAATGAAGATTATATTATAAATAAATACATTTTGCCCATTTTACATTTGTTATTTTTATATGCACAATAAACTGTTTACATACATATAAAATATCGTTGGAAAACCTCACCACATAAATTTCCCATCTACAATCATTGCTTCTGCACATGTTCATGCATTTGTTTGAATATAATTATTAATAACATATTTTATAGAGGAAGAAACTATAAGGTTATCGTCTGTAGAGGACATCCGTAACATAAACTTAGTGGGTAATAAAGTGTATCGTGCACAAGTGCGAAAAATATACGTAAGAGATAAACCTTTTATGCAATTAACTTCTGTTTGACCCAGCCAGCCAGTTCGGAGCAGAACCTTACAGGTTCTAAACTCCTGGGCTGTTATTCTCTCAAAAACAACGGACAGGCGGACGAACGAGCGAAATCACAGCGGCGAGTTTAGGTATTCCCGTCAGAGCGAACAAAACACATTTTAGCGTGTGCATTTTCACTTAACTCTTAAAAATATTAAGTACCTATAAACTAAAATCACATATACTGTAATGTTTGTGGGTAGAAGTGTACTTGTACTTATGTTGTAATTATTAGACATTTATATTATAATTTAGAGCGTTCCATCCTCGCACAAATCCTTAAGTGGTTATGAGGTGTTTTTTAAATGTAAAATTTGTACTTGATTTGAAACACGATTGAAAAAGGAAAAAAAAATTAAGTAGCCTTATACGTTCGATCGATCGGCAGAAACCATGCTGCTAAATTGAAAATGCACGCGCAAAAATAGGTTTTGTTGGCACTGATGGGACTACTTAAACTCGCCACCTGGACATTCCCTCGTTCGTCCGTCCGACCGTCGTTGTTGAGAGAATCACTACCCTAGTAATAGGATGAGTAAACACCCTCATCTGAATGATTGTAAAATTAGAACAGCACATTAGGTGTTGCAGACAGCCCCCTTTGCAGAGCCTGTATGACGGAGGAGGAAACCGCAGCCCACATGCCCCCATGTACATCATCACAAAAGTGGTCAACCACCCTACGGTTGAAGTTCATTTGCACGTCATAATCAGTGATCGTACTTTTTCCAGCAATCTTGGTGCGATGACGTCAAATGACACACAATAGTGACCTAGGGTTGTCGACGTGTATAATATGATTGACGTTTCAAATTATTTAATTAATATTATGTTGTCGTTGAAAATGAAACACTTTTTTTTTACCTAATCAGTTACTATAATTGTGTATAACATTTATTACTGGGACGTCAGTGAAGAAACAAAATGACTTCTATATTTATGCACTGCCATTACCTACGCATTATACTGTCTATGCTAATAACTATACAGTTAGTATATCAATTCCCAATCGTAAATATAAACTATAACCTGAGATAAGAATATATTGCAACAGTGTTACATTTTCTCATATACTCGTAGTAAATTAACCATACATACATACATTCATTTCGGATTTGTTTAATGCGCTATTTTATTTTTATTTTTTATTTTATTTGATTCTTGCTTCAAAAAATTTAATATTGAGTACTACTGACGACCCTAGCACTGCACCGAAAATGCTGGAAAAAGTACGATCACTGGTCATAATACAACAAGTTCGATTTTCCCTTACAATAATATTATAACAGTGACCAGTGTCAACCTTAGCGATAATCTGCCCACTATTTCACCATACTGACAATGATGGGTGACATTTGAGTGTACATTGCGCAGCCTATATGAAACCCAGTGATGAATCCACGTGTTAACTTTTCGATGTATATCGAGTTGTCATCTGTCACGTGTATTGTCAAGATTGTGAAATAGGGGGCAGATCTCACAGAATCTTTTAAAAAATCTGATACACCACTTTCTTGGCCGACCGTAAATTACCAGATGCTACGGTGAAGGAAAAATATCATGAAGAAACCTGCACATTCGAATAACTGAGTTTGTAAGAGCGTAATTGCACAGAAGATCCTAGAGGCGGAGTGTCCGAAAGATCCTATTTGTAAGATAAGATAAGATAAGATAAGCGGAAACACACTAATGCATGTAGACATTGTATAAGTATGAAATAAGCTACTAGTGAAGCGGTTATAAGGCGATTTCTATGCATTTTGTGGCGAGGCCGATTGTCAATCAATGACGGCCCCATCCTATCGTAATGATTAGGCCCCTATACCAACAAAATCGATAGGGGTCACGAAAAGTAATCCTCTATTACTCGTACAGTCAACGAAAAATTTGGTCTACCGCCAACGGTTGAAGTTGATTTGCATGTCATGATACAAGTTCGATTTTCCCTTGCAATAATATTATGACGGTGACAAGTGTCAACCTTTTGTCAAGGTAGACCACTTACTTGGCCAACCATATGATGCGCTGGACTAGTTGGTACCTAGTTAACCCGGCCTATGAAACTAGCGGTTCTGGGTTCAAATTGTTTCTTAGTTTTGGGTATTTTTATACATGTGTATTTCTGTTAGAATTTTTATTGTGGTTTTGTACAGTCAACAGCATAAATAAGTGATCATTTATGTACCTTGTCACTTTAACGCCATATGTTTGAAATGTTATACAAAATTGTGAAACGATTGAATGCGACAAGGTACAGAAATTGTCACTTATGCTGTTGACCTTATCATTTGCAAGATTTTACCTAAATTGGCATGTACACACAAATATTGCAAGTTAATAAAAAAAGCTTGTAAAAATAGGACTATGTTAATTTGTAGAAAATTACACCCTGATTATTTCTTATTAATTTCCGTAAAGATGAAATCTTATATGATTTCCAAGGTTTCAAGCAAGACGCATATATTTCAAACTATTTATTTACGAGTATATTCTTGATCACGATTATTCTAAAAACCTTTTAGCGTGTGTATAATAATTATGAATAATTTGCAAGGAAACTATGGCCTTTATTAATAATAAATAATAACTGTTATTAATCATTATTATTTCTCTTCCGGTGCATCTTCCTGTCTAACGCCATTGACATAATAAGGATTATTATAAATTGTATGAAATTATTGTATGTATGAAAGGCCAAGTAAGGTGGACTATTATCTTAACAACGCGGTAGGACAAGATTGTTCTGCCCTAATGAAAAAGGGCGTATGTCTCATAGAACTGCGCATGTATAAGTGACTTTATTTCCTAAGACAGAAGGTTCAATTTGCTTTGACTATCAAATGGCACATGCGTGGTTTTTTTTTTAGAAGGGCAGTATTGCGCTTCCTTAGTGTCATCCTCATAATAATTGTTGTTTTCTGAATAGTTATAAAACTGTTATACTGTTGCATATCCTCGTACGTAAATAAATAAAATACCAGGGTCAATCTCTTTAGGGCAGTGATTCCCAAAGTGGTATAAGTATATCAACCCCCAGGATGGGGGTTCATGACATGAAAATGAGGGTCCATAGTGGATCCCATTTAATCAGATCGTGACTTTAGTTTTGGCTTTACATTAATAGCATAATCCATAAAAACCTGCTACAAACCTGCACATTCGAACAGCTGAGGGTGTACCTTGTCACTTTAATCGCTGTGTCAATTTCATATGACAGTTTAAGCATGAAGTTAAATAGACAAGGTACTAAAGTGTAAACATATTTTTTACTTCGACTGTACCTTAGAGGGCAAGGGTACAAAAGATCCTAAAGGGTCGAAGTGTATCCGAAAGAGATAAGATAAGATAAGATAAGGGGTCAATCTCACACAAATTGACGTAGATCTAGGCTTGCTCTGTGGGTTCAGTCAAAGATATTCATTCCTAGACCACTTTGGACCATGTCAAAGTGACGCTGTAAATAAAATCATTAGAAGTCTCTTACGTTTTGATTGATTACGTCATTATTAAGTGGTCTAGAAACCAATTTCAATGTATAGGATCATTCTGAACATTTACCTACTAATATGCAAAGATGCGCGGTTTTTACTAATATTGTAAATTTTAATATAAAAAAAACGCTTTGTTCGCCAGAAAAACAATTAATGATCCGTCAACGGTCAAACGTCAACGTTAAACAATAAACATTATTCTATTCTATTCAAGCATAAGTAGGCGTTAATTTGAATTTATTTCGAAGAGCCAAGGTATGGCGACGGTAAAACGAAAAAATAATTCATAGGTACGGGCTATTGGGTGTTTAGTAATTCTCTTTCTGGCAAACATGGCGTTTTAACTTGACAGAAGCGCGTGGAGCTAACCCCATGTGCTTCTGTTTAGTCCATTGGAGAAAATTCTCTTTTACCGAACAATTGTCTTCGCGTGTGATATCCACGGACTTATTGCTCTAATACGTCCATGGGAGTGTCTATAAATAACTTGACATTGGCGAAATACATCTAAACAGGAGTAAAAGCCATTGATTAAAAAAAAATGACCCCTCCAAACACACTGTATAACAAAACATCCTGTATACATAAAAACATCTAAGACAAAAAAACAAATGCGCTGTTCATACGAATATTTGTCCATACCCAGGCTAGTGATTCTGTAAACAACGCCGGTCGTGCGGACTGTTGAGTGATATCCAAGCGGCGAGATAAGGTAGTCCCGTCAGTGCGAACAAAACACATTGTAGCGCGTGCATTTTCAATTTAGCAGCACGATGGGTCGAACGTATAAGGCTGCTTAATTGAAAATGCACGCGCTACAATGTGCTTTGTTCGCACTGACGGGAACACTTAATCTCGCCGCTTGGATATCACTCGACAGTCCGCACGACCGGCGTTGTTTACAGAATCACTACCCAGGAAAAGAACCCGGGACCATTAGCGTCGTAGGCAGATGCTATGGATACTATGGACTATATTAAAGTGACGTTGTCAACCAAAAACGTAAGAGACTTCCTATGATTTGGTTTACAACGTCACGTTGACAAAGTCCTCAGTGGCTTAGGAATCAAATTGGTTGACTGTACATGTTAGATTAGTCTAGGCTCACTACTGCAGCACTTAAGACTGCACCGAGCAAACGCCGAGCGTCCAGTGGCGCCCTCATTACTATTATTGTGTTTTCTAATTAACTAAAGAATTTCCTTGGAATCAGATCAAATGTTTTTGTAGCGTAAGTAAAAACACGATTTATGGGATACGTAACAAACTATAATAACAATTACCCTTTGAGTAGTCAGCTTAACGGGAAAAGGTGGCCACTTTTTTCCGTTCAGTTGATAACTCGAAGGTGAATTGTTATTAAACTATATGATATGCCCTATAAGTTGTGTTTTCATTTGTAGTACAAAAACCTACAAACCAATTTCAAGAAAATAAGAAAGAAAAAAGAAAACACAATAATAGTAAATGAGGGCGCCACTGTACATCCGGCGTACGCTCGGCGCAGTCTTAACTTATACACAGTCTTATTCAAGTGCATTACTTACCCATACTTTAACCCAGTTTTCGCGATGCACCGGTCATAAAGCCGCATTACAAATGACAGACACTCAACACTTCACTTTTAACGCGTTTAACCCAATTCTAACATATCGTGTATAAATCATACATACACCCATACCCACAAGTATCCCACCTCACATACAACTCAAGCGAAATTAGACTTGAATAAAAAGGTGTTAAGAGTGAGAATCGGTGTAGATGGTTAGAGCAAGTTGTGTGATCGTCGTACGTAGTACTTTCGATTCGTATGGAAGAACGTGTAGTTAAGTATCCATTGTGTTGTGTCCTTAACCTGCCGTGTGAGGGCATTTTAAACGGTTAGTTGTCGTTGGAGTTTAACGTGGTTAAGGCGTTTGCATGCAACGTTAAATTTCATCGGAACAATGCACCTAGACATTTTTTTTATCTTTACACGGCAGGGGTGAGATGTTTTCAGAATTTGCATAACATGGACATACCTTGTCATTCAATGGTAGATGTGGTGTAATTTAATAACTAATTAAATTATTTAATTTAGGCTCCCTTTCTACTACGATCTTTACGTCGCCATCGCCATCAAAACAATCAAGAAAAACATACATACATACATTAATTCACGCCTGTTTCCCAGAGGGGTAGGCAGAGACCACTTCTTTCCATTTGCTACGATTTTGACAAATTTCTTTCGCTTCTTCCACATTCATACATCGAGTCATGCACTTTTCTAGTATTTCTCCGGTTTGACTCGAAAAAGTACGCCTAGGGCGGCCCATTTCGACTCTTCCACTCACTTTCGATCTGTATATCTCTTTCGTCAATCTTCTTTCATCCATCCTTTCCAAATGACCGAACCATCGAAGCATGCCCTTTTCAATCTTAGTCCCTACATCATCTTTAATCCAGAAAAAATGCGTTGAAAATTGAAAATATAGAAAAAGAATTTGTTATTTATTACAAAAACTTAGTGCCTACTCGTTTTGTACATAATGCATTGTCATCTGTTTCTTTAAATATTTATTTTTAAGGTGTATCTATATTCAGCTCTACACTTGACATTAATAACCTACTCACCCTCACTCACCCTTGCCGCATTGTATATAGGGTGTCCCAGAAAGTGACGTCAACCCGCCTGGGGCTTATAGAGCAGCTATAAACCTATCGATTGAACCCCTATATGTACTTATATATTCAGCGGTTTTAGTTTCGGAGATATTGATCATTTCAATCTGCAGTATTTGTAATTTCCCCTCATGTCGATGTTACGAAAAATCATTAATTTCATGTTTTATTTCATAAGTTTTCCAGTGGTGTTTTACATAATGTGTCATTTACGTGCGTACCGATAAACCACGTGGTCAACTCTGCCCTGCTAAGCCAATAAGTATTTAGTATATTAAATTCAATCACCAGATTCAATTTTACGTCGTTAAATTATAAGGTTGATATAAACAGGAGGTTCATCTTAGTTACTACATATATTTTACATACATACATACATAAACTCACGCCTTTATTCCCAGAGTGGGGTAGGCAGAGCTAAAGAATTACCAACAACTCTAAAAACTTATTAATAATTCTGTAACCACATTTTGCACTTTTAGGCTAAGATGTTTACCAGTGTATTAGTGACAGGTTGCAAGCCCATCGCCTAACAGTACTATACGTCTTTATTCCCTTAGCCGTCTCTTACGACATCCACGGGAAGATATGGAGTGGCACTATTCTAACCCGGCAACCACACGGGTCTAACCCGGCAACCACATATATTTTCAGTTATAGAAAAGAAAAAGCTTAGATGCGTCTGCATCTTGACTATTGGGAAAATAATGATTTTGATTCAATGATCTAACCAATCCCCTCACTATACTAACGTATCTATAGCTAATATTCTTGAGTAGAAATTAATCGCATGCGCAATACGAGTATACAGAAACATCACACATGACAGGTTGCGATGCATAAACACACATAAATATAGTCAAGTATATTGTAATTTGTCGTTTACTGGTTTGACGGCCTTCGCTAACCTTCCGGTAGAAGATTTACTAATAAAAGAGTTGTTTAACCGACTACAGCGAAGCAAAAAGGGTTATGACTTCGATAATATATCATGAAAGTATAATCTCTTGACTGCACAGGTTAGCAAATTAGCCACGATACTTTAGCCTAGTTTTTAATGACCTCCGAAGCTAGCGGTCACGGGTTCTAATCCGAGTATTTGTATATTCAAATCCAATTTGTAATTTTTATTTCAGACAAGTGTCCATATAATCTGAGTGAATTTCGTCCCAATAATTCTCGAACAGCCTAAAACCGGAGATTCTAAATTATTAGCCTATTTAAATTTAAAGTAGTTTTGAGCGGGTGCGAAAGTTTTGCACACCACTTTGCTTTTGGGGTTGACAAACCACTTCACAACTCTTGATTTGATAGGTCTTTCGGAATGCGATGACGAAAAGAGTCCGGAACTCAATATGATAAGTAATTGCCATGTTTCATGTGAATATGACATGAGCAATTATCATACTTCCCCACGTTATTTAAGTTGTAATTATACTTGTACCTCGTAAATGATTGCGAAGTGTCCTTATGAAAGATTATCTTGTTGTGATGACTGTATCTTTTCCTGGTTATCGGGGAACATAATTAAATACACAATGATTTGTTTAGGGCTTTGAATAATGTAATATGTACAAGTTATATTAATACTCGAAGAGATTGTCGATCTATGAAAGAGAGCCCGTGGTTCAGACAAGATGCATATTAGCAAACCTTATTATACTTACTGTTATTATTTATTTAGAATAGTACCACTCCATGTCTTCCCGTGGAAGTCGTAAGAGGCGACTAAGGAAATAAAGGCTTGTAGTCTTGTTAGGCGATGGGCTTGCATTTGCATAGTCTACATACAAACATAAACTCACGCCTTTATTCCCAGAGTGGGGTAGGCAGAGCTACAGGATTTCCAACAACTCTAAAAACTTGTTGATAATTCTGTAACCACATTTTGCATACTTAGGTTAACATTTTTGTGTATTCCAGTGTATTAGTGACAGGTTGCAACCCCATCGCCTAACAGTACCTACTATACGCCTTTATTCCCTTAGTCGGCTTTAACGACATCCACGGGAAGAGACGGAGTGGCACTATTCTAACCCAGCAACCACACAGGGGAAACTATTCTAACCCGGCAACCACACGGGGGGGGGGAAATAAGTCGGTAACATGTATGTGTATTTTCGACACTTTGTGGTGTATACATATTGGTGACCTTGACTGTTCAAAGGCTATTTGTCTACGTTCTGATACTTAGCTCGTATTTACTTATCAGTAATGGCAGCCGAGTCAAAAAATACGAAAACATGGCAAAAGCAATATGATTTTATCGAGTAAAATTCCAAAAAAAGCCGTCTTGGGCAGTTGTTTAAAAGGTATTGAGTAATTAATATGCTTTTAAAATATTGTAAACCAGTCCCATCCTGACATAACCCTACTAACATAACGGTTGACGCAACGGCAATTACAACGCGGTAACACCGGTCCGCGCGTTACAAGCCGCACTGGTAGCGTCGCGCTCCATTTAGTGCGAGTCTACCGCGTGTACACACTGGAATCGAGGTAATCGGTAAATCAACACCGTTGCTTAACGATTCAAATGAGGATTATACGATTGATCTAGTAAAAAAGAACTAAACTAAAAAGCTAAGTAAAAAGAAACCCATTACAATAGTAAAAACCGTTTTAAGTAAAAAGATTTTAGCACAAACAATCATTAGGAGTAACAACTTTATGCCGGGTGTCCCTCGGAATCCCTAACAACGTTTGTCCTAACACATCGTTTGTACGAATTTTAATTTGCCCTAAACTGGTTTTCAGCTGAGTCAGTCAGGTAACTTTTTAAGTTTTCCAATTACATCTGCGGTTGAGTTAGGTTAGGGTTGTATTGTAACCACGTTAAGAAGTTTTAAAACTTAAACGCAAAATGGCTTTAGGGTTCCCCTGTGTTCATCACAGGGGAACCCTTTATACCACCCAATATTGACCCGTATGCGACATGCCTAGTAAATTAGGGTTATTCCCACCTGTTACCACCAATTTGTTACCACTGGTAACAGTTGGGTTTTTTTTCCCACCTGTTACCACTGGTAACTACTAGGAATAAAAATTCCCACCTGTTACCACTAAACTAAAAAGCTTTTTTCCCCAGTAGTTATCACCAAATATTTTAGTGGTAACAAATGGGAAAAGTATTCCCAGCTGTTACCAGTGGTAAAACTTTTTTAGTAACAGGTGGGAATAACCCGTAAATTACTGAAATAACTGGGATACTGAAGGGGGTTAAAGCTCAGGTAGAAGGGTGTAGGATACTTGAAACCTGTATAAAGTTATATACCCTAAAACAGTGATCCCCAAAGTGGTCTATATCGACCATGAGAGCTAAGAAAAAAAATAATATGAAAATGGTGGATCCCATTTATAAGTAGGACGTAACTTTTATTTTGGCTTTCCATTGATGGAGCAATGCATATTTATACACATAGTAGGTTCCCGCTTATTTACGTAATACTTTCATATACTTAAATAAATATATAAACAAATACATTTCAATCTACACCGAATGTTTGAGCCTGAATATTTGTTCCTGAGTCATGGATGTTTTCTAATGTATTTTAGTATGTATTTCTCTATATAAGTGTTTATATCGTTGTCTAGTATAGTACAAGCCTAGAGCTTAGTTTGGGACTAGGTCAATTGGTGTGAGATTGTCCCCTTATATTTATTTATTTATTTTATTTACATTTATAAATTACTTTTTTATTTTCTGTGCGTGTATTTACTTAGTAAATAAAAAAAAACTTTCCTAAATTTTAATTGTAGTTTGTGTCAATTTTAGCCGGCTAGACCTCCCACTTATCCGTGCATAAGACCCCGAGGATTTTTGTATACTAGGTAAGCAGGGGCTAAGTACAGTCAGCAGTAGAAGTAGCTACGCAACCGAAGAGGTCAAAATGATCTGCACTCGTCTCTGTTGTCAAGAGAATACGTCGTGTCTAGATCATTTTAAGCATGTTATTCTGCTTAGGTAACCCGAAAAAATGCTGAGTGATCTACGAGAGAAAAAAGTTTGGGGACCTCTGCCCTAAACTTTGAGAAACTCTGGTCCACTGTTCTGAATACAGTACAACAACGAAAACTAAACGTCCTGTTCTTAAGTCGTAGATTGAAACCATTTCATCACCGTGTGGACAAAACAATGCCGTGCCCCGATACATTGTCTACAGATCTTATCTCGAGTATGTAGTGTAGTGCAGAGGTTCCCAAAGTGTGAAATGCGATGCCCTTGGCTCCATGAAAGAGCTGAACTGCCGAAAGACGCTGCACTTTAGTCTTTACCTTTAGGTACAATTGACATCTGCAATCGAAAGCATTTGATATAATTAGATCATATCGATTTTAGGAAGTCAGGAAAGCTTTACATAAATTGACTTAGCAATAATCTGAGCCAAAGGCAGCTGGAGGTACAGTCAAGTGCAAAAAATATGTTTCGAAAGAATCCTCTTATAAATATGTTACGAAATGCGTATTACAAATACAACGTACTGCGTGCTATTGCTTAGGACATATTTTTGAGATGTTGCGTGGTCTCATATTTTTACACTTGACTGTACCAGACAAATAAATATAAATAAATAATAAATGGATAAATAAATACGAAAACAACCAAGATTCAAGCATATTTTTTGCCAAACGTTAGAGCTAGCCAAGCTGCATTTTACAAAGGCTACTATAGAAATCGGTTAAATGGTATGGAATTGACAAAGCTTACCTAAAATCTTAGTATACATAACCTTTTATTTCTGCTGTCGGTAACATAAGCAGAATGCAACTTATCTAGACTTACTGTTATATATTTTTGGAGACGATTAGCGATCAATATTATAAATTTAAAAAAACATTCATGATGTGATTGCACTGCAAACTGAATAACTTTGAGAACCGTTGGTCTAGTGTTGCGTGCGTGTCCTAGACTCGCAACTGTATGGACAAAATATCAGTGTTTAAAGACTCCAAAACAATTAGATAGTTAAGATCTGAGGAAGAGCTTTATATCTCGATCCCAATAGTCGATTTCAAAATAAAAATGAATTACGCTTGAGTAGGGACATATTCATATTCATATTCATATTCTTTATTAAGTATTGTACATACATCGTCAAAGTTAAAAGTTAAAATAATTAAAATAAAGTCTTAAATATACACATCAAACAGTTAGTAACTAGACGTCAGAAATTTTCCTGTCCCGTCAGGAATTTGGTAAGAATTAGCGTATACTTATTACTTTCAAGTAGTGAAAGTAATAAGTATACTTTGTCCTTACATTTATTGAGACTCTTGCATTTTGCAGAAATTGACAGACAATGCATTAACTAAAATAGGTTTATTGTACCTTTATGAATGCAGGGTTTATTCTTTAAGTTCTTTCTTACTTTAGGCACTTTCACATTTGAGTCTACTGTCACTTCCCAAGATGAGACTGTTGCCTATCAGAGCCTTCTCTTTGACACACTGATATAGCAAGACATGCCTACTTTTTCTTTTAATTAGCCTAGGTAAGTTCTTCTTAGTCTCCCTTTTTTCCATTTTAGGGTTCTGTAGTCTACAAGGAACCCTTATATTTTTGCCATATCCGTCTGTCCACAGTCTAACTCAGAGAGTCTTGGTACTACAGAGCTGTAATTTGGCACAGTTATACATTTTAATCACACCGACCAAGTTGTTATATAAAATCTTGAAAAATAAGTTTAGGATACTGTAAAGCAAAGGTAGGTTTATTGTTACATTATAATATCGAGTGAGTACTACCCAATGGAACCCCGACCCACCATAGAACTGTGTCAAAGTGAATGATTCAAGTCGTAAGAAGTGTCAAACAAATCGGTGCTTAAATACAAAAGCGCCACAAATCAAAAACAAATGTAGTTTGATTTAAAACTTAAAGTAAATAGCATTCCGATTTTAAATGCAACACAAGCACATTTTGGTTTGTGTCACTTTTCTATTTAAGCAACGAAATGGTTTTATGTCACTATGACACCGTTTTATGGTGGGTCACTGTTCCATTGGGCTAATAAAACATGTTATTAAACATTTGTACATTTAGTGGACACCGTTTAGGAAATGTTAACTCGTAAAGTGTCATTTTCAATAGAATGGCGAACGTGGTAATCGGACTTGATTTAGGGGGTGAGAATAGTTATCGCCCGGAGCTAAATTACTATTTTTTTAAGCATGTTGGTTCACAATCCTCTTAAGACTGCACCGAGCAAACGTCGAGCCTCCAGTGGCGCCCTCATTACTATTATTGTGTTTTCTAATTAACTAAAAAAAATCCTTGCAATCAGACTTTAGGATTTTGTAGCGCAAGTAAAAACACAATTTATGGGATACGTAAGAAACTTTAATAACAATTACCCTTTGAGTAGTCATCTTAACGGGAAAAGGTGGCCACTTTTTTCCGTTAAGTTGATAACTCGAAGGTGAATTGTTATTAAACTATGTGATATACCCTATAAATTGGATTTTCATTTGTAGTACAAAAACCTACCGACCAAATTCAAGAAAATACTTTAGTTTATTAGAAAACACATTGTTAACGCCTTATAAGGCAATGGACCGGAGCGGGAGGTGTAACGGTTGTTCCGGCCGCTCGCCGCGCTCTTGCTATTCAGCCACGGCCACGAGCGCACGCACCGACTTAGATATACCAATCAATACGACTGTACATTTCAGAAGTAAATCCTTTTAATTCATATTTGTATTCTTGTTCCTTTACACCAACAAGAAAGTGGCGACCGTGACAGGACAACCGTTACACCTCCCGCTCCGGTCCATTGCCTTATAAGGCGTTAACAATGTGTTTTCTAATAAAACGCTACACGCCTTTATTACCTTTGTCGGCTTTTACGACATCCACGGGAAGACTTGGAGTGGCGACCGTGACAGGACTTCACGGGCAAAAAAAAAAAAAAAGTAAATTAATAAAAGTACCGTTAGGCGACGCAACCACGCGGCGCGCGGTCGAATGTTCGAGAAACGGAGACAAAGGAAGATAATGGCGAATTAACCAGCGGCGTGTGCAGCGATCAACAAAGCAGGGGAGTGCCCATTTCTATTCCTTAACCTTATTACCTTTCTCAACTTTCATTTGTGTGTTAATTTACTTAGCTCTGAATACCTACGACGTAAGTGTAAGTACATGATATTTCGAGTCTGGATCTATTCCTTTCTCGAGTTTCTTGTGTGCTTGCCGAGCCTATTTTGCTAAATTCTTAATTAACTTACAGCATTATTTTACCAGCATATTTTATAATCATAAGCGCATTTTACATTCGTGTGCCATAGCAAGCCTACATGCTTAAGTTAAATAATAACCTTTAAAAAAGCCCTAAAATTGCAACGCTTAATACCTAATGTTTAAATAAGTACCTACATAAATCAAAATATTCGAATATCATTAGCACGTGCACGGACGTGTGTCGTTTTTCATCCCCGTGTGGTTGCCGGATTAGAATAGTGCCACTCCAAGTCTTCCCGTGGATGTCGTAAAAGCCGACAAAGGTAATAAAGGCGTGTAGTACTGTTAGGCGATGGGCTTGCAACCGTCACTAATATACTGGTAAACATCTTCGCCTAAGTGTGCAAAGGCGTGAGTTTATGTGTGTGCATTAGCACGTCATTTTGCATTAGTTTCTTTCTTCCCTCTTCATTCCTTTATGCATTTTCAACATAATTTGTGGTTTCGGCCTTCTATTTTTTTCCGATTCTATCTATAATTCCGATAAAATTCCTAGTCGCTCAAAAGTATGATTACGTCACACTCAAGGATTACGGGCTGATGTTTACAGGAACCAAGCAAGTGTAGAACATTCAACGCGCTGCGCTAGTAAGTTAGGTGCGCCCGCGCTTCGAAGTACTTACCTGGCGGCTCGCTCCCAGCTCCCGCCCGGCGCAGATCAGCTGGCCGCGTTGACCTTGAACTACTCGGCGCTGCATTGTGCGCGCATGGAATTCCTGCCTGGTTTGATGCACAGTCTAATTTTAATAAGTTATTGTTTGCCTTTATTAGTTAAGTCCTAAGTGCTGACTTATTTCGGTGTTTATCTTAATACCTAACTAGATTCTTAACATTGACAAAATGGTTACACCGGTCGATTTGAATAACCTTGAAGCGGAATTAAAATTGAAAGATTTAATTAAAAGTCGTGGTTCAATTAGGGGTCGATTGACTAACTTTGAAAACTATCTTTATGATTTGAAAAAATGTAAAGTGGAAGATATTACGGAATCTCAATTTAATGAATTGAATTTGCGAATCGTGCGAATTGAGGCGTTATTTGCTGAGTTTGAACAATTGCAAACTCAAATTGAATTCTATTGTGCAAACCTTGATGATCAATTGAAGGAAAGGGAAATAACTGAAACAAAATTTTATACCAGTATTTCCAGTGCCCAATCAATAATTAAGTTACGTCCTTCAAGTGACGACGACAAACGAAGTTCATATAGTAGTTGTTCTCATCAAGATAACGTTAACATTAAATTACCCGTTATTAAATTGCCTTGTTTTGACGGGAATTATTTCATGTGGTTAGAGTTTCGGGACACCTTTGAATCGCTAATACATAAAAATGAGTCCGTCCCGGATATTAACAAATTCCACTATTTACGTTCCTCATTAGAAGGGAGCGCTGCACAAGTTATAAAATCAATTGAATTTTCATCACAGAACTATCATATCGCGTGGGATTTGTTATGTCAGAGATATGATAACAAAAAAATACTCATTAATAACCACTTAAAGGCTTTGTTTAAAATCGAACTCATTTCTAAGGAGTCTCATAGATCTATTCGCTACTTGATTGATATTGTGACTAAAAACTTGAGAGCTTTAACTACTCTCGGCCAACCGGTGGATCAGTGGGACACGCTCATCATCTATATGGTCTCCACAAAATTAGATTCTATCACAAGCGGTAAATGGGAAGAGTATAGAAACAATCTGTCCGATTTACCGCTCTTAAGTGACTTTATAAAATTCCTACGTAACAGAGCTGACATATTAGAAACCGCACTGGCAAACAGAAGTGAAAAAAGCGTCTTTCAACCGAATAAAGATATTAATCACTTAAAACCTGATCATAAAAACTCATTGACTCATCATAAATTCGCTAAGACTTTTCTCACTGCTGGTTCCTCTAAATCTAGTGGCTCACTGTCGTGTCCGCTTTGCAATCAAGGTCATAGACTTATTGATTGTGAAAATTTTAAATCATTGTCACTCGATGACAAGTTTAGTGCAATCAGTAGATTAAGACTTTGCATTAATTGTCTGCGAAGGGGTCACGACGCGGGTACGTGTCGCCTGGGTTCTTGTAGGTTATGTCATAAAAAACATAACACCATTTTACATAAACATGAAAATAGCTTACCTGATTCTGTTATTGCTACCACAACGGCAACCAACTCGGACGCGGCTTCCCCGCGTAAAACACTATCTGTGAAAACGTCCGGGCAGGTTCTCCTTGGTACCTCTTTAGTTAAGGTCACCAATCCTGAAACAAAAAATACTTACGTTGCTCGGGTCCTGCTTGATGCCGGCAGCCAATCCTCATTCATGACAGAAGCTCTGAAAGAAAAAATGGGGTTAGTTAATCGTGATCCTGATCCTTTATTAATATCGGGCATTAACAACCTCCAACTTACCATTTCTGATAGGTGCGAAGTAACCATCGGTTCTATGTCTCATAATTACACCGTAAATGTAAATTGTTTAGTTATTCCTGAAATTACCGGTCAGTTGCCTAACATCGCCGTTAACATCACTCAACTAAACCTACCTGACAATATTTCCCTCGCTGACCCCCAGTTCTTCCAACCCTCAGGGGTTGACATACTGTTAGGGGCTGAAATATTCTTTAATGTTCTGTGTCCTGAAAGGATATCTCTGGGCGTTAATAAGCCCGTCCTACAAAATACTCTCTTTGGCTGGTTAGTAGCCGGTCCCTTAAACCCAATCTTAAAAAAAGGTTCTCAGACTCTTCATTGTAATTTCACAAGGGAAATTAGTGAAAAATTAACTAAGTTTTGGACCCTTGAAGAACTACCATTATCAAAGGTGCCTGCGTCAGCTGATGATGAATTTTGTGAGGAACACTTTATTAAAAATACTTACCGCTTACCAAATGGCAGATTCTCAGTCTTAATGCCGCTGAAAGAAACACCTGAAACATCACTCGGCGATTCTTATAACATGGCTGAAAAACGGTTCTTTAGCTTAGAGAAAAAACTAAATAAAAATCTTGATTTAAAACAACGTTATAGTGAGTTCATTCACGAGTATGAAACCTTAGGGCATTTATCAAAGATTTATAGACCTAAGTTCGGGTATTTCTTACCACATCATTGCGTAATACGTGAAAACGCTGAGAGCACCAAATTACGAGTGGTCTTCGACGCATCGGCAAAGTCGGCTTCTCGAAAATCTCTCAATGACATACAGTATGTAGGCCCTGTTGTCCAAGATGATTTGTTTAATATCTTAATCCGATTTCGCGAGCACAAATATGTCTTTACTGGGGATATTCAAAAATGCTATCGTCAAATACATATTCATGAATCCCAACGTAATTTGCAGCTGATACTGTGGCGTGACGATGCGTCGAGGCCTCTCAATGTGCTCCAGCTCAACACTGTGACGTATGGGACGGCCTCAGCGCCATACTTAAGTACTCGCTGCCTGCTCCAGTTGGCACTTGAATGCCCCGACCCAGTAATCTCCGAAGTAATCAAAAAGGATTGTTATATGGACGATTTGCTGACTGGAGCGGATAGTGAAAATGCCCTAGCTCACATACTTCGCGGTGTTACTAACGTACTCACCTCAGCATGTTTTCCGTTGCATAAATTTCGTAGTAATTGCCCAGAAATATTTATAAATTCTACTTCAACAGAGTCTCTCAACATAAGCAAACAATCTAGTGTTCTGGGTGTACAGTGGACCCCAAACACTGATAAATTAAATTTTTGCATAAATATGAATCAAACAGATATAATAACTAAGAGAACAATTTTATCTAATACATGCAAGGTATTTGATCCTCTTGGACTTATCAGTGCGTGCACAATCACGTTTAAAATACTGTTGCAAAAATTGTGGCAATTAAAATTGACGTGGGACGAACCAGTCCCGCAAAACATAAGGAAAACTTGGATAAAGTTAGCTAATAACATAAATATTTTGCTGGCAGTATCCATACCGCGACACGTTTTCGGTTCGTGTCCAGATACCTGCGAGCTCCACTGCTTTGTGGACGCGTCGCAGGAGGCTTTTGCTGCATTCGTTTACGTACGCACTGCTGATAAAACGAAATGCGTAACAATTAAATTACTTTGTGCAAAGACAAGGGTCGCGCCTCTTAAAACGTTGACTATACCGCGTTTGGAGCTTTCAGCAGCGTTATTGGGGGCCCGACTAGTAAACAAGGTCAGTCAAGCCTTCCGCTGCACCATAAATAAACAGGTTTTCTGGTCGGACTCCACCATTACTCTGGGCTGGATAAAAACTCAACCAAGACTACTGAAAACTTTTGTCTGCAACAGAATAAGCGAAATTCATGAGCTGACTAGTAGAAACTCGTGGAGACATATACCCACTAATATGAATCCAGCTGATCTGGCTTCAAGAGGCGTCGATCCGAGTCAACTTCTTAACTCAACTCTGTGGTGGGAGGGTCCCGAGTTTCTGAAATATGAGGAATCTCAATGGCCTCAGTCACCCAACACCGAGTTAAGTTTACCTGAAATTAAAGCTATGCAAACTAAAACTAATGAAAATAATGAACAGAACCAAATAATATTTTTTGAAAATTATTCAAGTGCATTAAAAGTTAAAAGACTATTTGCATACGTTGTTAGGTTTATAAAAAATTGTAAAATTAAAAAGAAAAGTGATAGAACATTCGGTCCCTTAAATAAAAACGAACTGGACCAATCGCTTACTTACCTAATTAAAATATCACAGTCGGAATCATTTCACAGAGAACTTAACCTAATAAAAAATAAAAATAAACTTACCTCATCTCATTTGTTGCAGCTTTCTCCTTTTCTCGACGACGACGGCATACTAAGGCTGGGTGGTCGGCTCGAGAACACTGACTTTAACTTCGATAGAAAACATCCAGTGTTACTACACGGAAAAAACCACTTCACCAAGCTGTTAATGCGAGCCGAGCACCTACGCTTATTGCATGCTGGTCCGCAACTGCTTCTAGCTGGCTTTAGGGATCAGTTTTGGCCTTTAAGGGGGCGGACGTTAGCTCGTAAGGTATACCGGCAATGTGTCATTTGTACCCGGTTTCGTGCAAAAACAATGGAGCCGTTGATGGGCCAACTGCCGTCAAGTAGGGTCACTCGTAGTTTTCCGTTTGAAATTTGTGGTAGTGATTTTGCAGGTCCGCTTCCAATCTCAAGTAAGACCGGCCGCGGAAATAGAATTTCGAAGTGCTATATCTGCTTATTTGTTTGTTTTTGTACCAAGGCCATACATTTAGAGGTAGTAAGCGACCTTAGTAGTAACGCTTTCATTTCGTGCCTTCGCCGGTTCATTTCTCGAAGAGGAAAACCCAGTAAACTATTTTGTGATAATGGCTCAAACTACGTAGGGGCAAACAATGAATTGGGCCGAGCACTAAAATCAGGCATGGATTCTATTTATAATTTCACAGTTGAAGAACGCATTAAGTTCGTATTTAACCCCCCTTACTCCCCGACCTTTGGAGGTTTATGGGAGGCAAATGTAAAATGCATTAAACATCATTTAAAAAGAGTTATAGGCAATTCTAGTTTAACGTACGAGGAGTTGAGTACGCTTTGCACACAAATCGAAGCCGTCCTCACCTCCCGTCCCCTCACCCCTCTATCATGTAATCCCAGCGACCTTTCTCCTCTCACCCCAGGGCACTTCCTCGTCGGGCGGCCGCTGACATCAATACCGTCGCCGCCAGCGACCGCGGAAAGAAGCATAAAAACCAGATATCAGCTGATCGAGACGCTAAGAGAAAGTTTCTGGACTCGGTGGTCCAATGAATATTTAACAGAGTTGCAGAGGAAAACCAAGTGGCAGCAACCATACAAAGGCCTGAAGGAAGGTGCAATGGTAGTATTCAAGGACGCCAACCTGCCCCCCACGAGATGGAAGTTGGCGCGAGTTCATCGACTATATCCTAGCAAGGACGGCGTCAGCCGGGTCGCCGACTTTATAACAACGCGAGGTGTGGAGCGGCGCGCACTTAACCGAGTATGTCCCCTTCTCGAGGAAGATGATACGTTGGAAGCAGCAGCACATCCTGCGAGTACTTCAGTCGCTTCCAACGGGCCCCAGGATGTTAACGCCTTATAAGGCAATGGACCGGAGCGGGAGGTGTAACGGTTGTTCGGGCCGCTCGCCGCGCTCTTGCTATTCAGCCACGGCCACGAGCGCACGCACCGACTTAGATATACCAATCAATACGACTGTACATTTCAGAAGTAAATCCTTTTAATTCATATTTGTATTCTTGTTCCTTTACACCAACACACATTAATAGTAGTGAGGGCGCCACTGTACATCCGGCGCAGTCTTAAGTTAAAACTTTTCACATCTGTGTCTTATTCAGTATACTTAGTTCATGCTGCCATTTTCACCTTATACATATTTGAGTGTAATAGTGACACAATGTGTGTTTATAATGTTCATTCGCAAAACCCTATATGGGGAAACTGTGGCACTCCTATCATGAGCTAGGTTCTCAATCAGGTAATGGTCAATCAAGTTTCACTAGACAGCCGTCAGTACATGACGAAAGTGAGATTTGCGGTGAGACGTAATTATGGATCACTTAATTATATACGTACTCTGATGTCTTTGCTTAGATTTATATCGCTCTTTCTTTCTTATTATTAATAAAAAACCGAGCACGAGCTTGTCTAACCATGCTCAGTGTAGGGTTCTGAAGCCGTACACAAAAACTATCTCAAAAAATAACAAGGATGAACTAATTCTCTATTTAAAGTTACTCGTATTTGTTGCTTTCTTAGATGATTTTAGTAAACACTGATTTTGAGTACGTACTTATTTTTTTGGCTACGGAGGGGACGTCCCTTGACTCAAAAAAATATTGCGCTTTAAATCTGAATATTTCACAAACGGATCCTTTAATCGAAAAATTGTTTACTCAAACTCGCTGGGGTAGACCAGAACTTAAAAAATACATCCCCATGTTATGTGTAGGGGAGGCACGCATTTTATTTTTTGATGTTTTTTTTACTACTTTTTTGACAAAGATAAATTTACATTTATTCGCAACAATGCAAAACAACATTAGGTACATAGATACAAAAAATAAGATACTGAAACAGTTGCGAAACAGTCCCAACTCAGTATTCGCCAGCCGTAAAGCCAGCACTGGTCTTCCGTTGGAACCGCTTGGTGAAGAGACGGAAAGTGACACACTTACTAAAATGAAAAACATCAAGGATCAAAATTTAAATCATTTGTTCGAGATTATCTCGATCAGCTGTTTCTTTTTCAATGAGTCCGCGGAACATTCTTTTTACATACAAACATACCGTCACACCTTCATCCTTGTGTGGGGTAGGCAGAGCTACAGAATTACCAACAACTCTAATCCTAACTCAACTCAACTCACTCACTCACTCAACTCTAATCTAATCTTGTTGTTAATCCTATAACCACATTTGGCACAACAGGCTAAGATGTTTACCATGTGTATATTAGTGACAGGTTGCAAGCCCATCGCCTAACAATACTACAAGCCTTTAATCCCTTAGTCGTCCCTTACAACTTCCCACAGGAAGACATGGAGTGGCACTATTCAAAGCCGGCAACCAAAAAAAAAAACTTCAAATCCAAGCTCAGTCTCCATCCCGACCTATATTCCTCACCACAAACCTACTCCCAGCTAATTCTCCACTTTCGACGTAAATAATTATAATTTCAGCTTGCGTAACTCCCCAGTCGCTTCTGTAGTCACGACCAAATCTCCGCACAAACTTAACCCTCCTGCAACCAAAACATATTCACACAAAACCATGCTCTATCACCAGTCACTAAGGTGGCTTAAATAGTTTCTCGACCGTAAAGTTACCATGGTTATTACACAAAGCTGTAAAAATTATATCAAAACGTCAAAGCGGTTACGCAACCTCGTGCCCGATACAATAATGGCTGATGTCGCGAAAAAAAACGAAAGTCAAAGAATCAGAGCAAGCAATAGGCACAATGGCAAACTCTGCACGACTCCGTATGGCAAAAACTTTTATTAATAGAAGTGTTTAAGGTAAACATGAAACGTCAAATTGATTTTGGTATGGCATGACAAGGTATTCTAAAGAACTGTGGGCATAGGCCGCATTTGACCAAACATGAATATGACTTACTTCGAGATTAATCTAGGTAAAAGACCTTATTCCAGTTTGGTCGAATGCAAACTAAGTCAAGATTAAAACCGCTAAGTTAGCGATTTTCATAAATCGACAAAAGATGTCAACTCTTATGGCAACTCCATACATTTCGAGTCAATAGAAAACATATGTCAGTCGTCACTCAGTCGGTTTCTCCTTTTTAGTGTTCCATACTCAGCACGTACTTTAAATAAATAAATCGTTCATACTTGTTGTTTTTTGAGATATTTTTTGGGTAGTAATAATGGCTTCGGAACCCTAAAGTTAAAGAAACTCTCTAGATTGTCCGAATTATAGTAACGATTTTTCATACACAAATATGAAAAAGGAACAAGTTATTTGTCTCTTAAAATGTCTCTGAGTAACTACGGCAGTAAGATTAGTACATACTTCAATGTTCCGCTTTTACTAGTGACATAAGTTCCAAATAGATGGCGTTAGTTGTACCTCTACTATACAATATGGCGCAATCGTTTGGTTACCCCGCAATCTATAAGAGCACATACACTATGAACCCTTTTATACCTCGGTGTCATGAACAAAATTTTGGAAGTCAAAATTCATTCGTAAAACGATGAAGTAGACTAATATTTACTAATACTTACAGATACCGTCAATTAAAAAACCGGGAAAGAACATGTCGGACCATGCTTAGTACGGGGTTCCGAAGACGGCTTCGGAACCCTGCTACTCACACAAAAATCACAAAAAAACATACAACACAACAATTTTTACTAATGTAATATTTACACACTTGTTATTTTTCTCGTAAGTACTCGACTGCCGGAGGAGGGGGGTAAATTTAAAACTATCAGCCCAATATGGAACCCTACTGACCCACCATAGAACGGTGTCACAGTGACATTATAAATCAACTTCATAGCGAATACCACAAGCATTGGGGTCCTGGGGGCCTAATATAGATGCCTTTATCGCTTGCGAAAATGTGGATAAAACATTCGTCACTTTCTTACAATTCTGACACGTATAAAGTACGAGAGTGACGGATGCTTTACCCATATTTTTACACGCGATAAACGCCAACCATACTAGACCCACAGTCACTGACGTATTATGGTAGTTTGAGTCCAAGTATTATATTTAAAAAAAAGCTATTACGCACAATGGTAAAAAAAACCCCGCGGTATTATTATGGATTTACGGTCGATTTTTCTAGCATACTAAGACACTATTTACGATCAAGTGTGATAAAAAAAACTTACACAGCACAGATAATAACAAGCTCCTGCGTAAGCGTATGGCGACACTGACCGTTGCTCGTTAGTTGCGCGGGAGTACTGCGGAACATTACCGGTTATGACATCCCACGGATCGTTGGAACTGTAATATTGGAACTCGTGGGTTACACAAGGCTTCTGATACCCTGGTGATTGGATGACTTTCGAGGCTCCGTTTTACTCGGTAAAACCATATTGATTTTGACGTTATCGTATTGTCAACAGTACGATGGCTCTTATTTACTTGACAGTAATGGGGGCCGAGTTAAAAACTATACGATAACATGTCACAAGCAATATGGTTTTATCGTGTTGAACAGAGGCCCAGTTCGTGGTTAAAATATAAAACCGCCCGTCCGTCTGTCTGTCAAGAACCTTTATCTCATGAACGCGTGGAGGTATCGAGTTGAAATTAAAACCATATACTCAAGTCTACAGCCCCTTGAAGCTGTGAAAAAATGAAGCTTCTAAGTTGACGTAAAAAAAAGATACCGACGTGTATGCCGCAAAAACCGTAATATTTCGACATTCTCAAGGGAATTTTTACTTCTGATGACATTACAATAATATAGTACCATCGAGATGATCTGATGAAGGAGACTCAGGGTGGCCATAGGAACTCCTAAATTACACATGATAAACCCGTCGTGTTACGGCTTGTTACAAATTGTCTTGACGAGTAGATGACGAGTGTGCAAAAAAAGTATAGTCAGCAACAAAATCTTGTCACAAAAATGATTTTTTTGAAAATTAGTTCATACGTGTTTTTCTTGAGATAGTTTTCTTGTGTTTGTCGTAACGGCTTCGGAACTCTACACTGAGCATGGTCCGATAGGCTCTTGCCCGATTTTTTAATTTAAAATAGGCCTCAAAGTATACAACCCAAAGCTTCCATTATTAAATTATATCAGCTATAACTAACAATGGAGTCATCCAATTACAAATCACGCAACAAAAGTGAAACTTACTGAAAAGTCAATACAGAACGCATAACCATTGAAAATATATACAATTGTATATTCAATTGAATTCTAAAACGTTATAAAAACCACTTACGATTTCAACTTTAAGGTATAACATTATGATTGTTATTTAATTTGAATTGCATTTGAGTAATCTTAGTTTCGGTAATTTGTACACTGCTCTCCTAAGCCAATAAACAATATCTTAATTCAATCACCAGAGCAGATTAAATTCTATTCTGTAATAATAAGGTTGATATTACTACAAAAGTTTATCTTTGTTACTGCGCTTTGGCTTAGGAAGACAGTATAAGGGTCAAAGTTATTCCTGAAAGGTTTTTTGTCGCCTTTTTTGGCGAAAACTTGCTTTGTCAAGAGAGCCTTGAAACGGCGGTTCGTTTTACGCCTAATTATGACTTTTGACACATTACAAAAGGTATAGGATATTTATGAAGTTCAAAGCCAGGTTCACATCATCTTAAGACTGCGTCGAGCAAACGTCGAGCGTCCAGTGGCGCCCTCATTAATATTATTGTGTTTTCTAATTAACTAAGGAATTTCCTTGCAATCAGACGATACGTTTTTGTAGCGCAAGTAAAAACACAATTTATGGGATAAGTAACAAACTTTAATAACAATTACCTTTTGAGTAGTCAGCTTAACGGGAAAAAGGTGGCCACTTTTTCCCGTTAAGTTGGTAAATTGTTGAATTGTTATTAAACTATGTGATATATCCTTTAAGCTGTGTTTTCATTTGTAGTACAAAAACCTACCGACCATACATACATACATACATTAAATCACGCCTGTTTCCCAGAGGGGTAGGCAGAGACCACTTCTTTCCACTTGCTACGATCTTGACAAATTTCTTTCGCTTCTTCCACATTCATACATCGAGTCATGCACGCACGTCGGTTTCGGGTACTTAAGATTCGGCCCTTTTCCAGTATTTCACCGATTTGACTCGAAAAAGTACGCCTAGGGCGGCCCCTTCCGACCCGTCCACTCACTATCGATGTGTATATCTCTTTCGTCAATCTTCTTTCATCCATCCTTTCCAAATGACCGAACCATCGAAGCATGCCCTTTTCAATCTTAGTCAATACATCATCTTTTATTCCACATACCTACCGACCAATTTCAAGAAAATACTTTAGTTTATTAGAAAACACAATAATAGTCATGAGGGCGCCACTGTACATCCGGCGTACGCTCGGCGCAGTCTTAATGAATGGCGTTCTTCCACCACGCGTTTCACTAGGCACTTTTCACCTCGTACAGTGAAATTGTTTATTGAACTCCCATGGGCGGTATTTCCACCCAGTAACGACATGGTTGCCGTCCAGAAAAGAGGTTAGGTAGGTACATTTCCCTAATTGGCCAGCAACGGAGCGACAACTCTTCTTGACATGCTTGTGTTTGTGGGCGGTGGTGATTACTTCCCATCAGGTAACCTACATGCTCGTTTGCCTCTAACGCTTAAAATAGTTATTTGTTCAACAAGAGAGCAAAGTTGGTTTTTCTGCGAGTGATGATTTTGAATCCCGAGTAAGCGAAGGATTCTATTATTGAATCACGAGCGTAGCGAGTGATTCTAGGTTAGAATCCTGAGCGTAGCGAGGGATTCAAAGATACGAGACGTAAAAAACTTTGGTCTCGTGTGAGACATACAACTTTTCACCTCAGCAGCGAGAACAACACAGCGTGAAGCTGGTAGGGCCAACGCAGGTCTTCCGTTGTGACCATTTGGTGAATACACGACTAAATAACGACACGATCGCATATGCATCAATCACAAGCATTTTTGCAAAATACTAATAAAATAAAAAGTGGAAAAAATAAACATGAAACAGATAAAACCTGTCACTCAACTTGATAATGCCGTAGTGCAAACACAACTTTATACAGCTTTATGTAGTCTGTGGCTTTAAAAAAAACCTAACTAGGCCTTGTCTATGGCTATTGGCTATGGCGGACAAATTAACAAAAATTACATCGTCATTTACATTACATTACTTTTTTTTTTTAAGTACAATAATCCCGCTATTTTTGAAATGCGTTCTGAAACTGCCCCCGCGGTTTATGTCACGAAATTAAAGATTGTTAAAACGATAACAAAATTATGTAGATACATAACTTCTTATTTTTCATTAATTTTGTCTTCAAAACATTAAATAAAAAAAATGATTGTACCTACTGTATAAAATAGTTATAATAAACACATTTCAAAGTTTAACAGATAGTTTTATTTGCAATTTTACGGTTATGTGTGCATCCGAACGTGCGTTTCTTTTTGGGCCTACTATGTGTGGAATTTGAAAATCGAACTTCGAATCATTTATTTATTTATTTATTTATTTATTTATGTGCACACATGTTACAAAAAATGATACATGGGACCCTGTCAGGGTGTAGCAAACATTGAAGAATAATTTTAAAACTAGGTCTTACATTATAATATTGTATTTCACGAGTTGGTACATGCAACTTTTATATAAATCAACGCATGCATCCCTGATAAAAAGGGAGAGACAAAATACGAACAATAAAAATCACAACACAATCATAATAACAGAATAGTCATATAAATTTTACTTGGATGTCAAAAGAGGGTTCAAATAATATATGTCATGTTAGGTAATCAAGGGTCTCATCAGCCATAAATTCATTCCAATGGTAATAACATTTGTCAATAAGTATTATTTTCAATTTTTTAGAAAAAGCATTTAATTTATTTTCTGATTTTATTATGTCCGGCAATTTGTTATATATTTTAATACATCTATAGTATGGGCTTTTTTTATATAGATCAATTTTAGGCGGTGGAAGGGCTATTTTATTATTTCGCCTTGTACTTTTAACGAATTTAAAAAGGTTCAAGTTTTTTTTTACGAATAGTTCTAGTTGTTTCAAGTTGTTTCTATCTCTCGCTTTTTTCCTATCGAAGTGAAAGTGACAGGACAAAGTGAAGTTCAATTTTTTCGAATGTTGTGAGTAGCCCCAGCACTGCTCACGGCATTTAAAAAAAAAAATTAAAAAGCTACTTTGCCTCTCGCTCGCAGCAAAATTGAATTTTGCTCACTGTTTTTAAGCAGCAAAACCTGCTTGTTTGAGCTGCTGAGGTGAAAAATTACTTACATACTTTTATATAACATTAAAACATTAGTATTTACCTGTAACGAAGCAAGGCTCATCAACTCAATAGGCATTCGTGCGCTTGGGGTTATTCCCACCTGTTACCACCAATTTGTTCCCACTGGTTACAGCTGTTACCACTTGTAATTAGTGGGAATTAAAATTCCCAGCTGTTACCACTTAACTAATATTTTAGTGGTAACAAATGAGAATATTTTTCCCATTTGTTACTATTAAAATATTTGGTGGTAACTACTGGGAAAAAAAAGTACTTTAGTGGTATCAAATGGGAAAAATATTCCCAGTTGTTACCACCGAGTACTTTAGTGGTAACAGGTGGGAAGAAAAACCCAGCTGTTACCAGTGGTAACAAATTGGTGGTAACAGGTGGGAATAGCACGTGCACGTATGTTTATTCGACAATAACTTGAGTATCGATCAAAACTATCCACATATTAGGATCGAAGGTCTTCAGCCGGCTACCTTCACATATTAAAAACTTAGAAATCAATGCAGTATTCTGTAATAAATTGAGGAAATGGCTTATTTACAATTCTTTCTTCGATTTTAAGACTGCGCCGAGCAAACGCCGAGCGTCCAGTGGCGCCCTCATGACTATTATTGGGTTTTCTAATTAACTAAAGAATTTCCTTGGAACCAAACAAAATGTGTTTGTAGCGCAAGTATAAACACAATTTATGGGATACGTAACAAATTTTAATAACAATTACCCTTTGAGTAGTCAGCTTAACGGGAAAAGGTGGCCACTTTTTTTCGTTAAGTTAATAACTCGAAGGTGAATTGTTATTAAACTATGTGATATACCCTATAAGTTGTGTTTTCATTTGTAGTACAAACACATTTCGTCCAATTTCAAGAAAATACTTTAGTTTATTAGAAAACACAATAAAAGTAATGAGGGCGCCACTGTACATCCGGCGTACGCTCGGCGTAGTCTTAATCAATTCATCTTAGACTAATGAATTATAAAATGACATTTTAATTTCAAATTGTGTTATCTATAATTTATTTTTAATATTATCTAAAGTACCTACTATTATACAACTAACTATAACATAACCAAATTTTTGTAATTATTTTGACATGTAATATTTTATAATATTATAAATAAATGAGTATGAGTATGATGATCGGGGGGCCTAGTCAAGGTACATAAACGCAAAGTTATCGATTTTTAAAAATCGACGAGTTGTATCGAATTGACGTAAACATAAACTAGCCCGTGTCTATGTACAAGCTGGCCCTGCGACTTTCACCAGCGATTGGACAATGCTAAAGCTTCCTGGTTCTAGATTCAGTCACGGTTTCATACAGTAACTTATCTTTTGATTCTCAGAACGTATTTACTCAATTTACCTACAAATATTAGGTTATGTTGACATTTTTGTGTATGTAGGGCATGCAGTACCGGGTCCGGTTCCAAGAATTCCATTTCCCGGTTCTAGACAGGGACGGTACCGGGACTCCCGGTTCTTTTTTTTTTACCTCAAATTACTACCACTCATTAACGTTTGAGAAATAAAACGATTCAAAACATTGGTCAAACTAGTTTTTTTATAAATATGCAAAAAAGTCATGCAATTTTTTCTTTTCTTAATTAAGTAAAACACTTACTAGAAACTCGTTTGTCCTTCCTTTCATTTTTTTTATTTACAAATCTAGAGATCAATTATTGCATATCTATATGCCACAAAATATGATGGATGTTGAGGCGATATTGCAGCTTGCTTGCGCCGGGGCGGCGTTGTCGCTCAGGTGTGAATTTTAATATTTGTGATACGCGCCACGATATTTTTTTATTGTTCATGGAAAGAACCAGGAGAACCGGGATGTAATCTTAAGTACCTGTTCTTTAGCCACTATGTAATTCCCGGGATTTCCCGGGAGGATTCCCTATATGTATGTACCTAATAGAGACCCCGCCATCGCTTCGCTTCGGTATATGTAAGTTTTCTATAACACCCGTACATAATCCAGAATCTATTATACCTACCTACATAAAAACCTTGAATGACTCGATCTATTGATGAAAACTGCATTAAAATCCCTAGTTTGAAAGATCTAAGCATACCTACATAGGTACAGAGAGACAGACAGCGGGAAGCGAATTTTTACCAGACTACGGCAAAGCTCAAAAGGAAGGTCATGTGTATGACCTGTACAGTCAACCAATTTGATTCCTAGGCCACTATGGACTTTGTCAACGTGACGTTGTAAACCAAATCATAGGGAGTCTCTTACGTTTTGGTTGACAACGTCACTTTAACATAGTCCAAAGTGGCCTAGATATCAAATTGGTTGACTGTACCTATGTCGGACAACTCTATGTTCCCCCGTAACTATTAAACGGCTAAAGCGATTTTAATAAATTATACATGGTTACAATCGTCAACCGCTTGTGTCATAGGCTCTATTAAAATTATTTAAATGTGAAATTGGCGAAATAAAAAATGTATACATGATAACTAACATTATATTGACGATATTATCCAAACACCAGTTGGGTTTTCAAAGCTGATTTTGCTGCCTTTTTTATGATGTGTATTTTCAAAAGACATTACAAATATAGAGTTAGTAGGTACCGTAAAACTACACAACTGTGGTCCTGGCCTACAATAATAGTCCAATTTTACTTATCACATTATTCTAAAAATATGATAGCTTTAGCTCTAAGTAGCTTAAGTTTAGAGCAATCGATTTTAGGCCAAACAGTAGGTACATAATTCCCAGCAATAATATGCGTAAGGTATACATACATACCGTCACGCCTTCATCCCAGAGTGGGGTAGGCAGAGCTACAGAATTACCAACAACTTTAACAGCCAGTTGTTAATTCTGTAACCACATTTTGCACATACAGGCTAAGATGTATATCATGTGTATATTAGTGACAGGTTGCAAGCCCATCGCCTAAAAATACTAAAAGCCTTTAATCCCTTAGTCGTCTCTTACGACTTCCACAGGAAGGTATGGAGTGGTACTATTCTATTCTATTCTGCCGGCAACCACACGGCAACATGCTTTAAATTAATGTAATGAGGAAAATTGGACTATTGATTGTTACAGGCTAGGACCATAGTTTTACGGTAACTCGTTATTTAGCAGACACGTACCTACGAAAAATGAGAATGCTAGCCCAATCGTAATTGTTTGTTGACCGCCATGACAAGGCCTGCATAACCTGCAATTAGGCATTATTATAACATAAAATCACGAACGTAGGAAATAGCTATTAAGTCATTAGTTATTCAAGTGCCATGTTAGATTAGGACAGTAATTCAATTACTCATACATGCAATAAGGACATAAAACAGAACATTCTAGGCTCCAACTCGCCTGGTAAACAGCTGTAGGACTATCTAAAACAGTTATATCTCAAAGGACGTAAAAAGTAAGTGGTGATCAATAATTAGATAATTTCACATTATTGGCTTTTGGGAGCATAATGGACAGTCTAAAAAAAGTAAAGAAACATAACACATTTTTCCATGATAAAGAATTAGCACCTGCTTACATGCCAAAGCGTCTAAAAAGGAGATATGTTGAAAAGACTGTTAAGTTCCAAGAGAAAAGACCTGAAAAATACGACATGGAACGGATTATAAGCAAAAGCATTCATGAAACATTCTTGGAATACATGGCGAACTCGTCTCTTAGCGGATTCCGGTTTCTCGTAGATGACTCGAAGAGTTTAATAGAAAAGTTTATGTGGTTAGTCTTCATCGGCTGCGCTACTTTCGGCTTCTTTTACTTAGTCAACAACACTCTACAGTCTCAGGATGAACAGCCTATCTACACGACCTTAGAGAATGCTGATTATCCCGTGGAATACATAATTTTCCCAGCGATAGCCATCTGCAACCATAACCGACTGAAGAAATCGGCGGTTGAACAGCTAGTCGACGTGTTATACTCGCACGATAATACTACATTCCCTACTAAGCAGGAACTGATGGAAACCGTGACTATGCTCGGTAATCTATACGATTACTCGTATTCAAACCGAGCGGCGATCTCGAAACTTAACATCTACTTTGAAAAACTTGAAAATATAGTGAACACAAGCATTTTAATTAGGAAAGGCGACATATCTAAACTATTACTATCTTTAACGCCGTCTTGCGAAGAGACTTTAGTTAAATGCAGCTGGAAGAACCAAGTTGTGAACTGCAGCAAGTTATTCCGAATGGCCATAACGCAGAACGGTTTTTGTTGCGCTTTTAACTATTATAATACTGAAGCTGGTAGGTTGGTTGAAGATCCTTCGGATCCTTACGATAATCCACACATCCTTAACGATTCTAACCCTTATAACGGTCTGATGGTGGCTGTGGACGCCAACACAAATGATTATCTCTACTCAACCCACCAAAGTTTCGGCTTCGACATCTTGTTATTCGATCGCTACGACTACGCGGATCAGACAGCCGGCGGTCTCATCCACAGATTAGTTTCAGCAGGACAACAATACAACATGGAAATAGAACCAAGCGGTTACTACTCTATTGATGCTATAAAGCAGTTCCCTCTTGAGAAAAGAGGATGTAAATTTACCGATGAAATGGAAGACCAGTTCCACAATCACTATAGTCTTAGTAACTGCCTGGTGCGCTGCAGAATGCGAACCATTGAGCGTCTTTGTCGCTGTGTCCCTTTCTTTTTACCGCGAAGATCGAATGTGTCAGCATGTACTCTCGAAGAGCTGTACTGTCTGAATAAGTACAGCCAGAAGCTTCTGTTCGTGTATCCGCCTCAGGATCTTCCAGGGTTGGAGATCGAGCGAGAGAACTCCCTACACTGTCCGCAGTGCATGCCTGACTGCACAGCGACTAAATATAAAGTCATGCCTAATAGAGTGTTGCATCTTCTGAACGATACTACATCATTTACTAGTAGTCTGAACATGAATGATGGTAACATATCTATAGTTAACTTCTACTATACCGACGACACTTTGTTTATTTACCGAGTGGATGTCACGGTGTATTGGTATGAGTTAGTCAGTTATTTAGGTGGCCTCTGTGGATTTTTCACTGGTTTCTCAATGATAAGTTTGGCTGAATTTTTTTATTATGTTTTCATACGGTTCAGCTACGTTTTGATCAAAAACTTTGAATTGCACCGTTAAGTTTTGAGTCACTTTCTCTCTATTGAAGAGCCATGGTCTTATCGGTGGAGTAATCGCCAACCACTCTGGTCTTCCGTCAACTGCTTGACTTCTTGGTACGACCCAACCTTAAACTTCTCTTTTATCTGCTCAAAGTAATTTCTTCTTGGTCTTCGTCTATATTTCCTTCTATGATGTCTCTTAAGGAAAAGGTCGTGTCGTAGCAGGTGTCCCATCATTGTTCCTCTTCTATTTTCTATTATTGCTAGTGAATTCCTACTTTCATTTATTATATGCAGCACTCGGTCATTAGATATTTTCTCTGTCCAACTTATCCCCTCCATTCTTCTCCAACACCACATTTCGAAAACTTCCAATCTTTCTCTATCTCTTTGTATCAGTGTCCACGTTTCACTCGCGTATAAGGCTATGGTCCAGATGTACGATTTTATAAAATGCTTTTTAATTTTAGTTGCTATGTTTGATCTGAAAATGTATTTCTTATTGTTAAAAGCTTGTTTAGCTATTGGAATCTTGCAATTATATCTTGGCTACATCTTGCGTCACTGTTTAATAATACCTACCTACTACTGAGATATTAAAAAAAAATTACTTGATCTATTATAATGTTATTTAGTTCTGATTCTTTAAATATTGAGTTCATATTATTTAGTAATTTTTGTCATCTGCAAATCGTACGAAATATTTTTTAAAAGCATTTATTTAACTTGCAATGTATGTATGTATGTAAGGGTCAAATCTTGCGAGTTAAATTTGACCCACTTCCCGGTTTCCGATGAAGCTGAAAATTTGCATACGTCTTAAGTTCTGATGACAATACAATAACATAACACCATCGAGCTGGTCTGATGATGGAGACTCAGGGTGGCCATAGGAACTCGTAAATTACACATGATAAACCCGTCGTGTTAGGGCTTGTTAGAATCGTCTTGACAAGTAGATGACGACTGTGCAAAAAAAAGTACAGTCGGCAATAAAAGCTAGTCCCAAACATTAAATTTTTGACAGAAACTTTTTCACCATTTACTTTGTCACCCTTTGTTTTTTTTGTTTGCCTTTTCTGTTATTATCTTAATTGCATTTTCTATAAATAGATTACATAATATTGGTGAAAGTGGACACCCTTACCTTGCCTTTAAGTTACTCAAATAATTTGATTATGTTAGTAAATAATCTCACTTAACTTGGTAAGTAAGTAGTTTTACCAAATGTTTATTGTGTTTCAGTGTATTTTTGTCAAATAAACGTTGTAAGTTTAGTTTTGTGAGTTTGAGTTTGTCAATAGAATTAGGGGTGCATGAAAAATATTCAGTTTCCTGTTTTGGACACCATTATTGTGACCATTCAATATAAGTACAGCACCTAATCCTAAATAAAAACCCAGCCAAGTGCAAGTCAGTCACGCACACGACGTGTTCCGTACCATACTTGTATGGAGTCCCATTTTATATTTTTATATTTATCACTAGAAATACAGATGTAGTGCAAAATGATTTTCCTTTGGGAAAACTCGGATCTCAATCGGAATACGATGGCACCCGAACTGTCAATCAATGATTGTATTAAATGAGTGACGTTTTCATGTCCATTAAAATGGAACTTTATTGTTTAGTGTCAAATGACAAAGTGACAAATGACAGCATTTGTCATTTGACACTAAACAATAAAGTTCCATTTTAATGGACATGAAAACGTCACTCATTTAATACAATCATTGATTGACAGTTCGGGTGCCGATTGAGATCCGAGTTTTCCCGAAGGAAAATCATTTTGCACTACATCTGTACACCCTCTAAAAATTTCAACTTTCTACGCTCGCTGACAGACAGAGAGATGGAGAGCGAGGCTTAGAAATAGGATCTAATTGGGACCCCTTGAGTACGGAACACTAAAAAAGGGTAAAAAAGGGTGCAACAAAGAATCAAATAAAACAGGATTTCGAGTAGCCCTTATATTATTGGCTAGACTTTTGCAATTCTATAATACGTACTCCTATTATATAATAACTCATATTATAAGTTGTTCTACAGTAAAATGGAAAAAACAATAGCATAATAGAATACAGATTCCACAGTCACTGGTATAAATACAAGTCAAATAATATCAAATGCTAAATAAAATTTGTCTTTTCTCAAACCTTACGTGTTATGATTTTTTCTTAATCACTTCTAAATCGACAACTACATTTGTTTTAAAGATGTTTCTCTAGACTACAATCTCAACATAAAGTTCGTGCCCTGCTAATCACTATGCACCTAACTGTAATATAATATAAGGTAAAGTATTGACAACATCGAAGCTGACACAACGTTAACCCAGTGACATGTCTGCCACGTCACGTTTTCAACTTTTTGAACGCCACTGACTCTGCTACAGCCGTCACAAGTTCAACATTTAAGGAGACTTTGTGTTGTATCAATTAAGTTGTTATTTGCATATTCATACAAAACATCTCCACGGAAAGATACGGAGTGGCACTATTCTAAAAAAAACTATCTATGTCGTAAAAGCCGACTAAGGTAATAAAGGCGTGTAGTACTGTTAGGCGATGGGCTTGCAACCTGTCGCTAATACACTGGTAAACATCTTCGCCTAAGTGTGCAAAATGTGGTTACAGAATTATCAAAAAGTTTTTATAGTTGTTGGAAATTCTGTAGCTCTGCCTACCCAACTCTGGGAATAAAGGCGTGAGTTTATGTATGTGTATGTACCTATGTACAAACATCTCTTTCATTCATTGCAACAGTGCTGCAATGAATAAAAGAGTACTGGTGCGCGGGCGCGCGTGTCTCGTTTGACGGATGTCAAGAAGAATTCGGAGAGCCGTTGCGACTATTAAAATATATGTTCTTTCTTTAACATTTACATCAGCACAACGCATTTGTATTTAACTACGAGTATATAACATAGCAAACATGTTTGGCGAGTGAGCACAGACCACAGAACGTGTAAGCGACTTTTGTATTCGATGTAAGGCGTTCAAAAGTTTAACACGACTTTAGGGCCTCAATTCTACTGGATAAAACCATACTGCTTTGATGGCTCCTCTACTAGACACTATCGGCGATGGTCTGATCGTCTATAATCGGCACGATCATCGTGCAAGCATAGTAGCTATCGCCCGTAGTAGTTTGTCGAACGGCAAGCGTACAAGATTACCTTTGATGCGTGCCCGAAAAACAGAGAAATTACGGGTCGCAGGAGATCATAGACGATCATCGGTGAATACAGCCGAGTATACCCTCTACACTATCGTCTATCGTGCTTGCCCGTAATCGTCTATAATCGCCGATTGTGCAGAGAAGCTATGACGTGTTATGGTTTTGTTTTTCCCGGCCGTTATAACTGTCAGGTAAATGCTATATCGTAACGTTGACAACACGATAACATGCCAAAGGCAATATGGTTTTACTGTGCAGAATAAGCCCAGTGTGGTCATGACTAAAAAAACACCAGGTAATTACTTTCTGAGGCAGATATTTTTGTTTTGTTACACTTTTACACCAGAGATATCCACTGTATCAAAATTCACTTAAACTGGTGTTCTTAGCTAGTTAACGAATTTAAGGAATATTGAAACATGACAACCGCAGAATATCACCTAAGGTACTAACCCTATTGATTAAACCTAAACCTGAAACCTGTTTGGTTGCCTGTAACTTAAAAAACAAACTATTTATCCTCCCAGACCTAGGAATATTCGGGGCAAAATTAAATGACAGCTAGGGATTGCCTATATCGATAAACTCAATTATCGATCCTTTTCCCATATATTAGTGATCGCTCCAAGTTTTGTTTGTAAAAATAAAATTTGATTGAAAGTATGTAATGAAACAAAATAGCAAAATAATTCTGGTTATTCTTTATTTTGAAAGGATTTTTTAACCTTCACTCATCATCATCGTATTGTGAATTTCAGAATGACTGTCCCATTTACTATTGTTAAAATAAACGACTAGAATTTGTTAGGAGTAAAAACAATATGACGATGATGAGTGAAGGTTATAAATCCTTATAAAATAAAGAATGACCAGAATTATATTGCCGTTTTGTTTAATTTGCATACTTTAAAAAATAAACTATTTTTAAAATCAAAACTTTGAGCGATGGGAAAAGCATCGATAATTAAGTTTATCGATATAGGCAATCCCTAGCTGTCATTTAGTTTTGCCCCGTATATTCCTAGGTCTGATCCTCACACTATACATATGTAAAACTTTGGCACACTTCATACAAATAAAATATGTCAACACAAATAGTTTTTTCATTGTTCATATAAATAACCAATACTTCGACCATGGCTAGCACGAAAATAAAAAACAGTCTGTAACAAAAAAGACGCACTGAGCAACAGGCATAAAATCCTAGCCACGCAGATGCGAGAGTGCATGGTTAATTTTCTTAGTTCTTTGCTTTATGTCAGCAAACTGCTCATTGATCTCCTCTAGCAACTTAGCCGACTTGTGGATATTTTCATACTGGTAGCCCATGTGGACGCTGATGAGGTTCATCTTTTTGAGGTTCTCTTCGGATCCTTCTATGATAGGCTCTGTAGCTAAGAAGTCACGGGCAGATTTCGTTAGGAGCTGGAATTAAAATATAATGTTTTAAATATTGGTTTCCGTAAGTGATGGAACGATTGAAATAAGGTCATGTCAAACAATAGCATACTTTACATATGTCAATTACAGATAATACAAAATCCCGCCAAAAACATTTTCATGTAAAATGTAGCCAAGACAACCATATGGCTCGCACTGTCAAAAAGTTATCAGATGTAATGTAGAGCCAAGCTTCTTACTCTACCCGCCCTAACTCTACAAGCTCTAACTTCACAAACTCTACACTTTAGTCAAAATATGTAGCGTGGCCGTTTCGTTACTACTAGAACTAATTGTATAACAGAAAAGCTCATGTGGCGGTAGTTGCCTGTCACCCTGTATTATGTTATGTATGTACCAATATAGGCTATAGTGACAGGTTAGCAGTAGTACTTAACCTACTAAACCTCTAAGTTTCCTAGGATAGCGGTGCCGTCATACAGCGGTGAATGACGTCACAAAGAACGTTGTCTATGTAAACAAAATGGCGCGGTCTCCTAGAGGGTAGTGATTGACACCGTAATGTCAAATAATATTATAGCGGCCGTCATAATACGGCCGCTATAAGACGGCACCGCTATCCTAGGAAACCAGAGCTTTAGGCTTGCACGTAAAATGTTAACCCTAGGTTAACAGGTTAATTTGTTTAAATTGACAGAATAATATATTATTCAGTAATTCTTGAATAATTTAACCTGTGGCTAAACTAGTATCAAATTTACGTGCAAGTGGGCCTTAAGGATTAGGTCCTAAATTTCAAATTCATAAAATCCATTTGTGACCATATAACAAACCTGTCAAGTATTGTATTGTAGGTTTATATATCGTCGTATTACCTACTGCAAATACCGCTTATCTACAAAAAAGTGATTTTGAGAAAACTCAATTTTAAAGTTTTAGTGTTGGTTTTAAAATGAAATTATTGAATATAGCATACTATGTGTATCACATATTAAAGTTTATATTCCGTTGTTTAAGGTTCAATAGTGCAAAATATTGAAGTCGCTTTCAAATTACGATATATACATGATTTTAATGATAGAGATGTGCAATTTGCGAAACTTAATCGGTTTTACCTGTAAAAATACATTGTTGTATATTTAAACAAATAAAAGGTTTATCGCTGTGTTTCGACTTGATTTAGCTCTAGTTTTCATATTTACTACTTACAAGTCACAAAGTAATGAAAAATTACAATGGCTTTATAATTATTTTTGGGACAAACCAATGATTGTTTAGAACATAAGCGGATTAACCTGAATGAACTTTAGATATATATTTTTTTAGTTTCTTATGGTATTTTGCCATTACTAACAACTGTAATGATTGACGTAAAACAGTTTTTTATAAGGACATTAATGGTATAAATTTATGATTATTGATTAGTTTGTAAATAAGCAGATGCTAAAAAATTTGAAGAAAAAAAATGGTACTTGTGGTAAAAAATTATTAAATTAAATGGTGGTATATTAGAACTGGCCTTTAATATTTGCCTAGTTATTTGGCAATAAGTTACTATAAGTGGTTAGGTATCTTCAGAATGGAGAGTCGTATTGACAAATGGATTTTTACAAATGTAGAGCTTAAAGAGTACATTCCAACTGTTTAATAAAATAATTTTTGATAAAATGGCACTTAAGCGGTATTTGCAGTAACACAACAACATTTATGTTCACACATTTTATTATTGATTGTACTATATTTATTAGCCTCTTACCTCAAACCAGCTTTTTAACAGTTTTTGAAAGCAAAGTTTTAAGAGAGACAAATATGTACCAAGGGACACCAAAGTCAAATCATGAGAGTTCGCTCTTTACGTAAAAATAAGATAAGAAGACAACCCTAACCCTGACATTACAGTAAAAAAAAACAATAAAATTAAGGTTCCGTAGGTAAACATAAGGTGAGGTATAATATAGTAAACACAATATATTGTACAAATGAAAAAGTAAAAACAATTAACAAAGATAAAAAATTATGCACAAAGTAGATTTATCCTATACACGGTGTTTTTTTAACCGTCTTAGAGCCGAAGCCCACTTAACGTATCCAAAACGTACTTATCATTCGCGAAAAAATAAAATGTATTAGTTAAGTTACGCACAAGTTAGGCACCTACGAACTACCCGGGTGAATGAACTTCGCACCGCGCGCGACACAGGATGTTTCAAACCTAATGTATGTAAGAAAAACTTAACTAATACATTTTATTTTTTCGCGAATGATAAGTATGTTTTGGATACGTTAAGTGGGCTTCGGCTCTAAGACGGTTAAAAAAACACCGTGTATAGGGATATCTTCCAGGTAACCCTTGAGGGATTATCATTCATTTGTTTAAACTTTACTGCACAATAGGTACACAAAGTAAGTACAAACGTCGAATCTAATGATGTTATGAGAAACGTTGGATAAAGTCGTCGTTGTTAATGTCGTTAATATGATGGCCAATTACCGCCCGAGCATCAAATTAGTAAATACAAACAGAAAACTTAACTTACGTCACAGGATTTGAACATAGGCAGTGTTTTTTTTCTTACCTCGGTTGTCTGAGATCCTCTTTGAATCTGCCGTGACAGTGATGAAATATTGTTCATGTTGACCTGTACCCTTTGAGCCAGGCGGTGCTTCGATTCAGCAAACAAAAAGCGGGCGCTGGTTGTCGAAGCGGATGTCATCTTAATAGTCTAGTTCAGTTTATAATCTGAAATATATTAAGACCACGTATCGATTTTTCTATAATAAATAAACAAATGAGTAGGTACGTATCATAGCTATTCAAGACGAAAGTCGTTTGAAAACTTATACTGGAAATTAGGCTTGCAAATTCTTACAATGTAATTAATATTATTTGGCATCTACTGCAATCAAAACTGTACGTCGTACATACATATTTTTTTAAAGGCTTTAATTAATTGCTCCCAAATAATACGTATATTTAATAAGATTTTCGTTTCTGTGCATTAAAAGATTAAAGTCATTTCAATCCAATCCAATCTTGTTTTAGTGGCAATCGGTCACAATAGGTGTGCGACCATTTCTGCCAATGACTTAATTTTTTGACAACAGCACGTATATATTGAATGACAGGTATTCTAGTTGACGATGTTCGTTGCGAAACCTGTGAAGGACGGACAAAACATATAAACACCACAAACATACAATGAAATAACAAAAGCCAGCGGGAGACACTTACAGTTTAATATTTTGGGAGTGGATATAATGTAAAAGCTTTTTTAGATATTTTTTATTAGTAAATGCGAGGATGAGGAGTGATTTGAAGTTGATCGGTTTTGGGATAGTAGCAGGTAGGATATCGTATAGAGCAACAGTTCGGTGGCGACAGTTAAAGAAAATATGATCCGTGGTACCATCCTCCTGACCACATGCACAGGTAGGGGATTGGATAATACCCAACCTGTGCAGGTGTCGAGGAGTGCAGGTGTGCCCGATCCGTAATCGGCAAAGAACAGAGGTAGTTTGTTTATCGGCTAAACGATAAAAGAAGAACCATGGTTTACTTGGGATGTTAGGCTGAATATCGCTATAGTAGCGTCCCTTGACACGTTTGGAGACGTCGTATGTACTTTGCCAGTCTGATTCCATATCAAGCTTGGCCACGGCAGTGAGATCGTGAGAGAAATAGTGAGAATGTACAGGAATGCCGGTCGTTGTTGCTCCTTTGGCGAATGAATCTACCATTTCATTCCCAGCGATCCCCGAATGACTAGGAATCCATGACAGAGTTACCTCAATATTTCCAAGATGGCAATCAAAAAGGGACTGTCTTATCCGCAGTACTAACGGGTATAGGTTTTTAGTGGTAAACTGATTGGCCTTGATGGCCTGTAAACCACTCAGGGAGTCCGAGAATATGATGGATTTGTTTAACTTGTGAGAGTTAATAAAATTGACAGCTTCCAAAATAGCAACCAACTCACCCGTGAAAATAGAAACTTGAGGGGGACTTCTAAAGCTCAAGACAATGGAAAATTTAGGTATCCACACAGCTGACCCTACCATAATGTCATTAGATACTTTAGAGGAGTCCGTAAAGACAGTCGTCCAGTCGTGCCAATCTCTGTTGATCATTTTGTTGAACAGGTGGTCAGAACCGGGTTGATTTTTATAAATTCCAAAGTTAAGATCTATGTTAGGCTGGAAAATTAAAGCGTCATAGGAAGTAGAAAAAAGAGGAAACAGAGAGCAGGAAAACACTGGATGAGGGAGAATGTTAAATTTACGATAACTATTAATTAGACATGGTGTAGATTTATTAGCCCAGAAATTACTATTGGAGATAAGGTCCGAGAGTACTTGCAGTTTAGAAATAAGAGGGTGATCTGAGCGTTGGGCGATCCTATAAAAAAATCTGTCTGAGAGGTACTGACGGCGTAGCGATAAGGGGGGATCAAGAGCCTCCACCTGCAACGCGTTCGTAGGTGAAGATTTCATAGCTCCCAATATGAGTCGCAGAGACTGAAATTGTATGCGGTCCATTTTCTTAAGTGCCATCTTATTGCATGGTTCTAGAATAATTGACCCGTAATCCAGAATGCTTCGAATTAGGGCGTTGTAAAGAAGTTTCTGGGAGTACGGGTGGGCACCCCACCACACCCCAGACAAACAGCGAAGGATATTAATATTTGACTGACATTTTTGAACCACCGAATTTATGTGGGCAGCCGCAGTCATACGTGAGTCTAGTGTGACTCCCAGAAATTTAACCTTACTAGAAATGGGGATCACTTGGTTGTTAAATGCTATCTCTATCTGAGGAATAACCCTTTTCCTGGTAAAAATAACTACATTGCTTTTAGAAACAGACAAAGACAGACCGTGGGAAGAGAGCCACTCGCCCAGATAGAACAAGGCTTGGTTGAGGCTGCTAACGGCCATATCGAGGTTAGAAACAGGAGTGTAAAGAGCTAAGTCATCGGCGTATTGCAACACATTGCAGAATGGGCTAACAGCCTCCTCCAAGTCGTAGGTATAGAGGCTATACAACAGCGGACTAAGCACTGACCCCTGGGGGAGGCCATTCCAGATAAGACGAGGAGGAGAAAGCGTGTCGCGATGCTTGGTTACTACCGATCTTTCCATCAAAGTATTGCATGTGAAATTGATCAGCTTCTCAGGCAAACTCAGCTGGAATAATTTTTCCCTGAGTAAGGAGAGCATCACGTTATCGTATGCAGACGAGACATCCAAGAAAACCCCAACCAGAAATTCGTTTTTAGTCAGCGAAATCCTAATATCTGTAGCTAGAATAGACAAGCTATCCATAGTGCCCATTCCACGTCGGAAGCCGAACTGGCTCCCGGCCAAGATTTTCCTGCCTTCAACACACCACTCAAGACGCTTCTTAATCATATGCTCTACGATTTTAAGTAAACAAGATGAGAGGGCAATAGGGCGATAAGAAGAAGCGACTGAAGGATCCTTGCCAGGTTTTAGGATCGGGATTATTACCTGCTTCTTCCATGCATTAGGAATGAAACCTTTTTCATAAAATGAGTTGATAAGTTGGAGAAACAAGGCTTTCGTGATTTGACCCGCATGGATAATAAAGGCATATGGAATGTTGTCCAAGCCAGGCGCTGATTGTCTTAGGTGGTCTAAAGATGCCTGAAGTTCTAGAATCGAAAAGGGCTCGTCAAATCTACTAGATGGTGCAGAAGCGTGATAATAGGCAGGAAGAGAGTTTAGGTTAGGGACAGAAGGAGGAGACAGAGAGTCAGTAAAATCCTTGAGCCAACCTGAGGGGTCGTTGCTGCTCAAATTTGAGGAGGCAAAAGCTCCACGGAAGCGTTTGATTGCTTTCCAAAGCAATGTTGCAGGCGTACGGGGGGATATGCTCTGACAAAATTTAATCCACCCTAATCTTTTTTTCTTTTTAAAAAGCCGCTTAGCCAAAGCTGCAAATCTTTTAAAAGTAAGATAATTGTCGATGGACATGCTCGCACAGTATGCTTCCTCCGCTTCTCCTCTACGTCGGATCATGTCTGTACATTCTAGGTCCCACCAAGGTGGCGAGGGTCGATAAGCTCTACCTGGTTTTTTAACGGGTATATTTTTTTTGGCCGTTATTGTCATGGTTTCAACCAACCTATCGTGACAATCATAGGCGTTATTAGGGGATACCGGGGGGAATTCACTGACAGCGGCATCTAATTCGTCGGCAAATTTGTCCCAATCAGCTTTGGCAAGGCGGAAACGAAGAATAGAAGACGTAGTTGAAGGTGGAGAGAAGGAAGAAGGTGCGGAGATAAGAATGGGAAGGTGGTCACTACCACAAGAGTCCATCAGAACAGACCATGACAGAAAAGAAGCAAGGTTGGGAGAACATAGAGATAGATCGACTGCACTCGTGTTTAGACCGGGAGCCGTCCTGCGTGTAGGGGAGCCGTCATTAAGGAGACAGATATTTTTCTCCTCCATCAGGTCCACCAGATCACAAGCCAAAGAGTCACAGTCTGGGCTTCCCCACAAAAAATGGTGACAGTTAAAATCCCCCAAGATTAGGAAAGACCCCGCAAGGGCAGAAAAGAAGGGTTCAAGTTCGGAAATTACGACTGAGCGTGGATCTGAAACATATATAGAAAGCACACAAATATCTAAAATTTTGGCTGCAACTGCATTGATTCCTGAGGGAATCAGTGGAAGAGCTAATCGACTAAAAGTAGCCGACGATTTGATAAGTAAAGCAGTACCAGCATAACCATCCCCTCTGTCATCCCGGAGACACGCATACCCCGGAACCCGGAATCGGGAATCCGGGACCAACCATGTCTCCGAGATGGCAAAGGCGATGGGATCATATAAATTAACCATGTGATGAATTTCATGTATCTTAGGACGTAGGCTGTGGCTATTCCACTGGATCATGTTGAATGTTAACAACATTCAAGAGGAGTCTCAGTTTGTCGGCAACGTTGGACGGTATGGGAAAATCGTTCATTCTTGTAAACATACTGATAAGCAGGGAGAGCATGACCTCTATTAAATTATCGTTAGGAGCAGATTGAGATGGGTCATGGGTTGAAAGAGGGGACTGCAAAGCAACCCCGTTGGCAGGTGCTGGGGGGTTAAACTGTCCAATAATAGCCTGATGGGCTAAACGGTCATAACCCTGGGATACGGGTTGACGAGGGGATCTGGGAGAATAAACGGTTTTTCGGTAACTTTGGGTAGAGGCAAGATGAGCTGGGGGGGAGGAAGTAGGGGATGCTGTGATGCGTTGGGAATTTGGGGGGTTAACAGGAGCAAACATAGTCCTAGCGGCATCTGAATATGTACGCTTAACCGGTGGGAACCTTTCCGAAGCCTCTGAGTATGGGATGTTCTCTTGGGTCATCATAGCCTTTATAGCCTTTTGGCGTCCTTGCTCTGGGCAAGTTTGACTCGTAGAGAAGTGTCTACCTGAGCAGAAAAGGCATGAAGCTAAATCTTCCTGTACCGGGCAACTTCTTCCGATATGCTCCTTGGTACATTTAAAGCAGCGAGGTTTTGATCTGCATTGGTCTGCCACATGTCCGAACCTGCAGCAACTATGGCATTGTATGGTGGGAAGTTGGTAGGTCTCAACAGTGATGGAGGTATACATGCTAAAAATCCTAGCAGGCAGAACCTGTCCACTAAATGTGAGAACAACTGTTCCTGTGGGGACCCATTCTATAACCCCCTCTCTGTGGATTTTCCTATTTAGCCTACGTGCTTTTAAAATTTCACCACACCCTGTTGGCAATTCAACTGTTTGGACAAACTCATCCATTGAAAACTCTGTTGGAATTCCTCGAACAATACCCATTCGGGTAACATTAAACGTAGGAATAACTGCCACAAATTGCTTTGCAGCCAGCAAAGGATCGCTGAGAAAAGAATTGGCAGAGTCTCCAGATTTGAATTCCATAGAAATCCTATTCCTACCTACACTTTTAATTCCCTCTCGTACTATGTTTTGTACTTTGCAATTAACCATTACTTGACCAAACTTGATAGGGTTCAGTGTTGTACCGGCCGCCGGGTGGGAGTCAGATCGAGAAACGTGAACTAAATAGGGTCCCGCATCAACGCTACTATATTTTTTCGTCTCAGTTAGGCTAGGGTGAATAAATATTTGCTGCACCGCGGATGACGGAGCCCTATTTTGTAGTTTTGTTGGCTCTTGGACCTCATCTCGTGGATGGGGTCTTTTATTATTACGTCTATCAGCCTCCGCTTGCTCACCAGAGAAAATATCTTGCGACATGTCGATTGGTGAGCAATCGGGAGCGGCCATTACAGAATTATTCTGAATGTCGGGAGGTTTAGGGAGGATTGGGGCCATAGTTAGTTAAAGCTATGGTTATCAGCACACAATACAGTTAATACACTTACTGCTACCGCAGACACGACACAGGCACACAACAAAACCACTTAAATAACACGAGATTTTAATTGACAATCTTAGCACACGTGCTGTCACCAAGCCGGTTATCAAGTCTATGATTAAAGTCATTTGTATATTTTGCTAATGGTTTTAGAACAAAAACTATAGTTTGACATTTGTCAATTTTGACATTGTTGTATGTTCCGAAACGAACACTGCCTGAGCTTTTATTGGGTTTACTTATATGTTTTGTTATTATTTATCTTATGTTTATGATTAAAAACACAATTTGTAGCAACAAAGCACTATGCTTTAGGTTTATAGGTTTTGTACCACTTACTAAAATTTATATTCAACCAGACAGTATCAGCTGATTAATTATGTTATATTATTCTACTTAGGCAACACCGACTGTCTTTTCGCTCGTCACGAAAAGGGTTCGTGTTGTAGAAAATTTCTGTAATCTAATTCAATTATTATCCTTTTCCCCGAAATGTTTCCCTCATATTATCAAGAATTAATATTTTTTAGTCTGGATGCTAAAAATATCGCAATAAAATCACTATTCGCGTAAAACATGTCCTTTATTTACAATTCTTCAGTGTACCAATAAACTTCTTATTTACGTATTTGTGTTATTGTTATAATTATTATAATGGATATAGGCGTGACGTGTGAACATCTCAATAAGGTCTCGGAGTTTCTCGGGAAGGATCTTTGGGAGTCGAAAGAGGTAAGTAACTTGGTGATTTTCGTCATAACCTCAAAAGCGATGTCACTTGAGTTTACTTGATAGGTAATTATGGCATTCCTTTCTTCGTTTATCATTGTGTAACGATACGACGGCGGTGTGCGGGTAGCGTGTGAGTTCACCCACCGGGGGCTGGTAACGAGCGTCTAATCTATGTGTTTACTGCTTGCCAGTTCATAACTTCCTAATACATATGTACTCAGTTAACTAAGTTTCGCGCTGTCTTTCTACCCTTAAACATGCGATTTTACAAATATATTGTGCATGTCCCTATTTTTAATCTCAACAATGTGTCTTATGTAAACAAGGGAACTTTCATAGCACATGAAGATAATGTAAAACAAAGACAACACTTCATCTTGGGGCTGCTGTTGGCTAGTATGTTCTAATATTCTGCCCTCATATGAAAGAAAGCAGTCATGTGTTATACGAATCAAATTGCATTTGAAACCTCATGTATAATCATACAGCGTTGAGAACGCTTTAACTATTATAGTGCAAATGGCCTTCATTGGTATGATGGCAGTCTGCTTGAGAATAATAAAAATGATAATAATTGATGAAGTACAGACCCGCAACCCGCTCTGGTTGCAAAGACAGAGCATATACTGAGATATTGAAAACATTTTGTTTTTACGTACCTTTTATGAATATTTTAATTTTCTTTTCTTCTTCCATTTCTGCTCTGCATGGTTACACACTAATATCTATTATAGTGTTGACTAATAAACTAAAGAATTATAACTTAAAATTAAATAAAAATTAAATTTCCTATCCTTGATCTTCAGCTGAATAAACAGTTTATAGGATACTAGCGACCCGCCGTCGCTTCGCTTCGGTTTATATAGTCGTTTTTTGTAACACCCATACAAAAAAAAGAATTAATTATACATAAAAACCTTCCTCTTGACTCACTTTATATATTACCGCATGAAAATCCATTGCGTAGTTTTAAAGATCGAAGCATACATAGGAACAGACAGACAGCGGGAAGCGACTTTGTTTTATACTATGTAGTGACTAGCTGATGTCGGTGACTCTCTTCCCGTAGTTATTTATCGCTTATACCTTAGTACAGTCAAGGATATTAATTCCTATACTACTTTGGACTATGTCAAAGTGATGATGTGATGTTGATGATGTCAACGTAATCAATCAAATGTAAGAGACTTCTTATGATTGAATTTACAGTGTCTCTTTGAAATAGCCCAAAGTGGTATAGGAGTTAATTTCCTTGACTGTACTGTGTACCTGTCAAATTTCTCACGGTAAAAAGTATCCCTTGTCCTTCCTCGTACCTCAAGCCATGTCCATACAAAATTTCATTGAAATTGGTTCAGCTGTTTAACCATGAAAGTGTCAAAATCAAACAGGAGTCAGTTTTTTTTTTTTTTTTTGGGTATGGTTGTAGCCTAGCTTAATTACAGTTGACCTTCAGATAATTCATTTAATCATTAAAGTTGACCACTGTGTAAGGTTACATTAATTTTATTAATTACCCTTTATAATTTACAAAAAATACTTAAAACTACAGTAACCTCAACGGTGATTTTTAGCGCCTTCTGGCAAAACGCCTCCCCCAGCCTTCTCCACTCATTGTCTGTGACCATGACCACTCTGGTCCACGTCCTCCCAAGCATATCTACTATTTTTTCCTCCTGTGTTTTAAATTGTCTACCTCTCTTATTATAACAGTAATCTTAAGATTATGTACGAATTTACTTTGGTGATTTTTTATAACAACAATTTTATTGTAATACTACAATACAATCGTATCTACAATTCAAAGTTAAAAACTAAACTTATTTTAATTAAAATAAAACTAAGCTACTGAAAAATTAAAGATTAAAATAAAAATCACCACTACAAAAAGAATACCCCCTCTAGCAGGTCCGCGCGCGGCATAGTCCCTATAACACTGGCTGCATTACCTCTCTGGATAGCTAGCCCAATCCTTTGGGAGAGGTAAGAACCAGCTCTAGGATCTCCGGAGGCGTCTATGAGCCGGGATGATAGGGCCTTTATAAAACTTTTCATATCGGCTGACCAAGGTCCCATAGTCTCTACTGCAAGCGCCATAAATTCGTAATTATTTAATAAAGATGAATATTTGCGGCGCTTGTTGGTTTGGGCCTGATCAGCTGCTGCACCGGCTCGATTACGGGTTGACTGTACGTGGGACTTGTAATTGTTTTTATTTATTGTGTAATAAAGAGTTTACACACATGCAACACACATACATACATACAATATAACAATTAAAAAAGAAAATAATAGGTAACCTAGCTGTCATTGAATTTATTTCAAATTAGATTTTAAGGGCAGCATTCTAAATGATTATAATTTGGAACTATCCTGTGACAATAGACTTTTTGTCTATCAATATCTTGTCAGTTTTGTCTTTTTGTCTGTTAATATTTTTTTCCTTTTTGTTTGTCTGTTTGTCACTTATAAATATTTTTTCTCTCTGTTTAATTTATAACGTTTTACAGAGCCTAACATGCTTCGATTGCGGCAGCCCTGGTCCAAATCTATGGATTTGCCTGCAACCTGACTGCCAACACGTGGGTTGCTCCGAAATCCGAAATGATCATAGTACTTTACACCAAAAGGTATGAGTAACTGTAACGTAATTTAATTTCATTAACATGATTGAATATAATGTAATGGGACAACGCCAGTTGCACTGATCAATGCTTCAGCATACTAAGGGCCTGTTTCACAATCGACAAGTAAAGCATATCTTGCAGGTTTAAGGTGGCAGATAAATTTCCTTGTTGATTGTGAAACAGGCCCTTAGTATGCTGAAGCATTGATCAGTGCACAATTTTCATACTTAGCTAGGGTGACGGTACCAGTAATGGACAGAGCACCAATAATGGACACTTGATTCTTATTTTGCAGAAGATAATGGTTATTCATTTGTTTTACAACAATCAATTTAGATTCAAGAGTTAGAATTAAAAAGTGAAGTGTCCATTACTGGCGCCTGTCAGCTAAAAGTGTCCATCATTGGTGCCGTCACCCTACTCTAGGTATATATTTTTGTATTTTTTAACTACCAATTTTTCGTATGGGATTGTTATGTAAAGAGACTGGGTTTTGGTACTTTTTTCCCGACTGCGGCGTAGTTCAAGAGGGTTATGTGTGTTGACCGTTGAACCGACATTGATAATTGATACATCATTAGGTTTGTTTTGATGGCTATTGGATACAATAAAACTCTTAAAATAAAACAAAATGGCGGATTGTATGCGCTTTAATGTTTTATATCGACGACATTATCAAAAAACGCAGTCGGGTTTTTAAATCTTTTTATTTAGTTGTTAACACTCATAACAATGGCAATGGGCTGGTCACGTTTCCCGAAAGTCAGACTCATGGTGCAAGACCCTATTGGAATGGAGACCGTGGGAGCAAATAAGACCGGTTGGAAGACCCCAGATGCGTTGGAAGGACGATATCAGAAAGGTTGCGGGAAATAACTGGATGCAAACAGCCCAGAACAGAACAACATGGAGAAAGCTGAAGGAGGCCTACACCAAACTGGTTGAGAATGGCTTGAGATGATGATGATGATGACTCATAACAAAGGTTAAAAGCCGAAACAGTCTGACATAGTTCCGTACTAATTAGCGTAGGAGTTCCATAATTGTGCGTCGTGACGCCTCGGGGCGTCCTGCCCTGTCCCAGGGGCGTCGCGGACCGGTATGCTCACGCCACCGGAACGCGACGTAATGAGTACACGCGAATATCTTTTTTTACAAGAGAGACACGAAAAAAACGTGTAACATGGGTCACAGTATAAAAAAAGGTGTTTCTTTGTTTTACCGACATTTTTTATCGAGCTTGTTGACCGAATTTCACTTCATCGAAAGCTTTTTTCCGCTGAAGCTTTGTTGTTTTCAAGTTATCCTTCTATGGTATTATAAATACTAAAGTTGGTGTTAGTTGGTTTTGTTACTTCTTCACGCAACAACGGCTGGACGCAATTGGATGAAATTTGAAGTGGTGATAGCCTTATAGCCTTATACCATAATAAAAATTAAATAAAATTGAAAATTAAATGGGGCGTCGAACCCTGACCCACAATAGAACTGTGTCACAGTGACGTTATGATTCAACTCGTAAGAAGTATCATACATACATACATGCACTCACGCCCTTGTTCCCAGAGTGGGGTAGGCAGAGCTACAGAATTACCAACAACGCTAAAAACCTGTTGATAATTCTGTAACCACATTTTGCACAATTAGGCTAAGATGTTTACCAGCGAATTAGTGACAGGTTGCAAGCCCATCGCCTAACCGTACTATAAGCCTTTATTCCCTGGCCTCTTACGACATCCACGGGAAGACATGTAGTGGCACTATTCTTACCGGGTAACCACACGGGGCAAGTATCAAACAAATTGTTTTATATTGTCACTGTGACACCGTTCTATGGTGGGTCAGGGTTCCGTTGGGCTGATAGTACAATAATGGTACGGAACCCTTCGTGTCCAACTCGGCGGCCAGTTTTTTTTAATTTCTGCGATATTGCCTGTTAAATGGGCGGTGTACATCAGGGTTACAATGTTCACTTCTTTTATGGGCATTTCTCCATTAATTGGGAAATTTGAACAGTCCCCTGCCAACTTTCTCTTCAAATAATAATGAATTAAACAGTAACAATAGTTTTGCATCACAAGTCAATGCATTTACTAAAGTCAATCTCATGAATTATTTTAATTTTACAATCAGGCGACAGGGGACTGTTTTCGTACCTAGTCTTTGGACAAAATTTAATTAATAGTTCTAATAAAATGACTTGCATATTAATTGAAATACTACTTTATTGTAATGGATTGTGTATTCACAGATTGCTAATATTATGTGATAATTATCAAATTCTGGGTTACATGTTTAATTTTTTTTAACTATATAGGCCGCCTTATTTTTGGTATTATACCAGACACGCTTCAAAATATAGCTATTATTTGACACAAAAACCTTTTTATTTGACATTTATCTAAAGATATTATACCAAAACAACCAACGGACAGCGATTTTCCAATTAGCGGAGAAATGCCCTTATGTGGTGGCCCTATTCCCCGTGTGGTAGCCGGATTAGAATAGTGCCACTCCGTATCTTTCCGTGGATGTCGTAAAAGCCGACTAAGGTAATAAAGGCGTGTAGTACTGTTGGCTTGCAACCTGTCACCAATACACTGGTAAACATCTTCGCCTAAGTGTGCAAAATGTGGTTACAGAATTATCAAAAAGTTTTTATAGTTGTTGGAAATTCTGTAACTCTGCCTACCCCACTCTGGGAATAAAGGCGTGAGTATGTATGTATGTATGCCCTTATGTATACCTCGAAGTCATACGCCTAACTTGCGTACGAGTACAGTCTTTATCTAAATTAACCCGAAGTCAGACATTCTTTATTCATTCTAAACAAAGAAATCTTTGTACGGTCACTTCTAAATATACATTGACAAGGTTTCACTAATATTATAAATGCGAAAGTTTGGATGTTTGTTCACTCAATTAGGACTCAATTACGCAAGAACGGCGGAACTGATCTGGATGAAATTTAGCACAGAGTTAGAATACATACATACATTAAATCACGCCTGTTTCCCAGAGGCGTAGGCAGAGACCACTTCTTTCCACTTGCTACGATCTTGACAAAATTCTTTCGCTTCTTCCACATTCATACATCGAGTCATGCACGCACGTCGGTTTTGGGTACTTAAGATTCGGCCCTTTTAGATAGAGACAGAATATAGTTTGGAATAGCACATAGGCTATCCCGGAAAATTGGACAGTGACCGAGGGAATAGCTATAAACGATTTTTATGCGTATGGAGTTGTTAGCAAAAGCTAGTAAAATATAAGTATTATTCAAAATCTATATCTACTTATAAGAAGGTAAGTCAGTCGTCAATCAAATACATGTCAGAATAAACCGATTTTAATGAAACCTAGGTAGTACCATCCCAATTAAACAAGCTTTCTGTAAACAAAAAACGAGTCCTTACCGGTCCACCCGTTTGGGAGCTACGGGCGCACAGACACACAGACACCAGCTAGGACTTTAGATGTTCATCCACCATAGAACCTTGTCATAGTGACAGCGTCAAGTGACGAGATAGAGATAACTTAGGAATTAATCGTTGGTTATGTAGTGGCTCATCAACAGTGATCGAAATAGGTAGTGCAATTTCGGGTGAATGACCTCAAACATTATAAATAATATGGATAAGACCCGGGATTCGTATTTTTATAAATAATAAGATAATTATTAAAAAAGGTTTCTTGTTTGCAAGAATGTCAAAATTAAAGTGTCTACATAATTTCGTCAATACCAACTTTGTACTAGCAGTATAATAATTGTCAAAATTATAAATAAATAACTTTTTTGAGCTTACTGTGGGGCTAGGTCAATTTGTGTAATGTCCCCTGATATTTATTTTAAACCAAACACAAACTAAAACTTTTCAAAGTGAAAATCCGGGATTGCAAGTTATATCCATACTAAGCTTACGCACCGAAATCCCGTGAAATTGCACTACCTATTCCGATCACTGCTCATCAATTAAAATCCGTGACCGTACACAGACTAAACTTATAGCCTAACACCCCTGCCCAAAAAAAGAGCTTACTTTGTAGATAGACTTCATATTTATTTATTATTTATTAAAAAAGGTTCTTTTATATTCTACTCAATCTCGTTGTTATTCAGTCATTGAAAATGCGTTCGTCATGTTTAAATGCATTTTGTATAAAAATACTGTGTTTTGTTTGAAATTTAGGTCGGCTCGGCATCATTCTAAAAATACTCTCCAGCTCCTTATGATACGTATTTATAAGCATCTTTGTTCCGCCATGCGACGTTATAAAAGGCACATTTGCTATATGAATTGTATTGCAATTCCAACCTTATTATAACCTATGAGAGTTTAATATGCATCTATGAATTAATTGCACTTTTGCCTTTTCTCCATAGTTTATATTCATCAAAACAACCTAAACCTATACTTACGGCCTCTCTGTAGTAAAATTATCAAAACAACCTAAACCTGTACTGAGTCATGCTAAAATCTTATATAGGTACCCTTTGTTTCGTAAAACTGTACTGAATCTTGCTTTTATAAGTTTTTTTTGGCAAGTTTCTTCATAGTAGTCTAAAAGTTAGTCTATTTAACACTCAAGGCCACAGCAAGTACTTATTGTTAAATAAATTATTCTAGTTATGGCTTTTTTTTATTTTTATCTAAGGTTTATTCACCTTACATTTGTAATGATTTAATTTTTTTTTGTAAGTTTTAAGTATAATTATATTACTTTATTACCTAATGTAACTTACTTTACTTAATGTAACTTGGTTTTAAGTTTACGTTTTTATGATTGAAAAAATGACCTACTGCTGGAGTTTCTTGCGGCGCTTCTTCTCCGCAATGATGGTCTTGTCCGAAGCGCTGGTAGACTCACACTCTATATTACCGACGTGTAAAAGAGCCCTCACGTGGCCTATTTACTGAATAAATATTTTGTTTTTTTTTAAATTTTGAATTTCTATTTCTATATCTTTCGACATATAGAAATATAAGTATCTCGTATGAAATAAGTGCCTTTCATCCCTTGAATAACAATCTACTATTAAAGACGCTAATTTGTACTTTGTCTTGAATCGAGTCGAAGCGAATGACATCATTCCGTTGCCAATATATAATCGATGGTATGTTAATACATTTCCCTGATTGCATAGATCTGTATTGTGTCATCAACTGAGTGCATATAGATAAACATTTTGACCTTTGAACTTAAACTCATGACAACGTAATATCCTGTCACAAGGTTGTTTGTTGTTTATTGAAACAGATCGTAATTGGTTTTAGTTTCCATGATTTGATTTCACATGAGTCACAGTTAGTTGAGTTGGTAGTGACGGTCCCAGGTTCGGTTCGACTAGATGAAACCATCAACTCTTGACTAAATTATGAATATCGCAATTCTGCAGTGAAATTCGACGCCTATATAACACATTGAATTAGATGTTAAGTCCTATTTCATGACCTAACTCTCATCTTTGTTGGTTTTAGGACCAGACAATGTTACCCATGGTCATTTAAAAGTATGTACAAATTGGATCATGTCGCCAATTTCGTTTCGAACAGCGCCCGCATATTTTCCAAAATCTTTGTTACCTAACTAACTGTACCTACCTACGTTCCTATACTTATTAGTTAGCCCTTAACGATTTTTTTCTAGTGTTATTCTGTCATAAAATGTCATAGTTCATGATCGGCAACCGGTTGCAACTTTTCGACGACAGTATAGCATGGATATGATTCTATATAAATGGCACCTTTTTGTTAAATATGTATGCAGTTTTATCATCGAGGTTTTAACATGTTTTAAACGATGAAATATCATTATAAAATTTATGTAGAAAATGTATATAAGGGCATTTCTTAGAAAGTTTGTACCTAGTTAAGTTCAAAAATTAAGAAATGTTAACTTTTCCGCTGAGTTACGAAAATTAGCTATACTGTTATAAGACAAATGGTGGTTATCTCAGACAAAACTCCTGTAGCAAGAGCTGGCATATTACTAACGGGTGAGGATTGAATTTGCTTCATTTACTGAATTTGAGATACTGCTAATTGGTGTTGAGAAAAGTATATATAAATGTACGACAAATTTTCGTAACTCAGCGGAAAAGTTAACGTTTCTTAATTTTAGTCCTTTACTAGGTACAAACTTTCTAAGAAATGCCCATAAAGGAATCCTCAATGTTAAAAGGAATCTATCGACTATATCAAATATAGAAAAAAATGATAATTTACTATTACAAATTGAGTTTTATAAAATATAATTATGGTTTTATTTTTAACAACACAGACTTATCCACATTAGGCATTACGTTTTATAAAATTTATTAATTTATTAAGTGTTATAAAATGCTAACGGTCACCGATCATTAGTCCTAGTGTGTGTTTGTTTGTCGTAGAGCTACCCGTCGCACTGCGTGCACATGAACGTGTCGACGGAGCGCGTGTGGTGTTACGCGTGCGAGAAGGAGGTGCACGTCAGGGCGGCCGTGGCGTACAGCCGGGTGAGTCATGACCAGGCCCTAACATGGCTGTGCTTATCGCGTGACAGTTTGGATAAGGCATCCGTCACCTTCTGACACGTAAATAAGTACGAGAGTGACGGATGCTTTATCCACATTTGACACGAGCATCCGTCACTCTCGCACTGGTCAGAAAGGGACAGATGTTTTATCCACACCGATAAACACGACCTATACAGTGTGGAAAGTTGAGATGGGGCATTAAGGGCAGCTACCAGAACCTTTGCTGCCACGCGAAAATGATCTTAGGAGACCTCACCCAACTTTTTGAGTGATGACAATCGACATTCACAGATTTTTGATAAAAGGTCAGTCAGCGAGAAAATCGTCAGAAATGAGTTTTTAGTCGATCCCATTTCTCATAAGGATTAAAACATTCTTTGGTTAGAGTACTAGAGCACTCACAAATCAAAGAAAACGTTTTGGTATTGATCTGGTGCCGGGGCATTGTAGTTATGTAGACTGCACACCAACTGCAAGCAGACTGCGCGATTGGTTTGCAGTTGTAATGCAGTTACGTGAACAGCATCAGAACTGACGTCGAACTGCCATTTTGCATGTGGGGTTGCAGTTAAATGCAGTCTCGTCTATACCGGCCCTATTCCGGGTCGACATAGGCTATTTTACAAGCTTTTATTTAACTTGCAATGTATGTATGTACGTGTGTACGGGTCAAATCTTGCAAGTTAAATTTGACCCACATCCCGTCAACGGAATGGGCTGAAATTTGGACCACGTATGTAAACCCGATGACAATGCAATATTATGGTATCTAAGACATGATCTGATGATGTGATGATGGATACGAAAGGAAGCGACAGGATCTCTGCTATTCTTAATGCAGACCCACCGTGTTAGGACTCAATAGTTTGTCTTGATTAGAAGATAAAGGTTTTGCATTTTATTACTTTATTACCTAATGTAACTTACTTTACCTTCTGGTGGAGTTTCTTGCGGCGCTTCTTCTCCGCAATGATGGTCTTGTCCGAAGCGCTGGTAGACTCACCCTATATATATTACCGACGTGTTTAAGGGCCCTCGCATGTGGCCTATTTACTGAATAAATATTTTGAATTTTGCAAAAGATACAGTCTGCAACAAAACCTTGACCCAAAAAGGAAATTTTGACAGATTTTTTAATGTAAAACCGGAGTGAAGCGAAAGACGCTCGTGTGTCATAATTTGGATGTTCAACATTACCTCTTGTGTAGATGAGTCCCGACTCGACGGCGGAGGCCTCGGGCGGGCGCGTGGCCGCCGCGGCGCTTCGGCCCGGGGACCTTGACAACGAGGATGTCGACGACGACGAACAGCCCATGGGTATGCATCCATTTTCGTTATAGTTATTTTTGTAAAAGATAAAGATAAAGAGACTTTTATTCCCAGCAATACAAAACCACATTAGGTACATAGATACAAAAAATAAGACACCGAGAAACAGTTGCGAAACGGTCCCAACTCAGCATTCGCTAGCCGTGAAGCCAGCACTGGTCTTCCGTTGGATCCGGTACATAATGACGCTTCTTTATGTACGAGTGTTAAGGTTTCAGCGTGAGCTTGCGAGCTTGGAGGGTGGAAAAAACGGAACGCCACATGGATGGTAACTTTCACGCAAAGGAGACTTAGTTTTGTTTTTGAAAACAATAAATACTACTGCATACTGAGTTTGTGGATTTTTGAAAATTCTTCTGCGTTAACCGAGCTGGTTGAATATCCATAAATGCAGAATTAATTGTGTTCAAAAATAAAAGTAAATTTATGCTTAAATTTTGCTATTTCCAATATTTATTATACGGTATTGGTACTGAAGGTAGGCTCTAGACCTATAGTTCGCGCGCGAGCTCTAAGGAATCTCAAGAAAGGTCAGGATTCAGTGCAGTGATTTAGTCAATATTACGTTAAGATTATAGCTAAGTAAGGCGATATACCAACTCCCCATACTGGGAGAGACGGGGTACGATGTGATGGGCGTCTTCTTTGATTCGATTCCTCTGAATTCGCGCGCGGAGTACTTATCAATTATTCGGATAACTTCGTATTTATCTTGCTTTCTCAGTTGGCTTATTGATGGGTACTGAAGCTAATTGAGAAAGCTAGATAAATACGAAATAATCCGACCAAAAACGATGGGAAAGGATTATTCACTACATCTGTACTGTCAATGGTTCCAGGTCTGGTGGGTCTCCAAAACATGGGCAACACCTGCTACATGAACGCGGCGCTGCAGGCGCTCAGCAACACGGCGCCGTTCACCTCGTACTTCCTGGAGTGTGCCGCCGCCGTCAGCGTGCTGGCCGGGGACAAGAAGCCGGGGCTCAGCCGGTGAGTAGACTTGGAGGTGAACCCTGTCGCGGGCCATGGAGCTAGGCCAGCTAGGTCTGGTAGAGCTGGTCGTGGTCTGCTGGACAGAAGTGACTGGCGGGAGGTGAACCCTGTCGCGGGCCATGGAGCTAGGCCTGCTAGGTCTGGTAGAGCTGGTCGAAGTCTGCTGGACAGTAGTGACTGGCGGGAGGTGAACCCTGTCGCGGGCCATGGAGCTAGGCCTGCTAGGTCTGGTAGAGCTGGTCGTAGTCTGCTGAAGAGTATCGACCGACGGGAGGGAGCTGTCGCGGGCCACGGAGCTAGGTCCGGTAGAGTTGGTCAGGGTCTGCTGGGGACTAGTGACGGATGGGAGGTGAGCCCTGTCGCGGGCCACGGAGCTAGGCCTGCTAGGTCCGGTGAAGTTGGCCAGGGTCTGCTGGAGAGTAGCGACCGACGGGAGGGAACTCTGTCGCGGGCCACGGAGCTAGGCCTGCTAGGTCCGGTAGAGTTAGTCAGGGTCTGCTGGACAATAGTGACTGGCGGGAGGTGAACCCTGTCGCGGGCTACGGAGCTAGGCCAGCTAGGTCCGGTAGAGTTAGCCAGGGTCTTCTGGACAGTAGTGACTGGTGGGACATGAACCCTGTCGCGGGCTACGGAGCTCGGCCAGCTAGGTCCGGTAGAGTTGGTCAGGGTCTTCTGGACAGTAGCGACTGGCGGGAGGTGAGCCCTGTTGCGGACCACCGGGATAGGCCAGCTAGGTCTGGTGCTACTGGCCATCACGGTAGCTAGACGTAACCGTGGCGAGATGGTCACACAGACGGCGTCACGTGCCACTCGCGTAACTTCACCATTTTTAAGCAAATTGTCTGGTTTGGATATTAAAGAGCTTCTACTGTAGGCTCCATCTAAAATTGTCGCGATCTGAATCTTCTTTCTCCTTGAGATAGGTATAATGTATTAAACATGATTGTTTTTCCTGGAAACAATACATTGTTATTTACCTTTTTTGTTTCAGGGCATACCAAAAATTAGTGAGAGACATGTGGAGCAGAAAAACTAGGGGTTACATAGTGCCTAATGGAATCATCTACGGCATAAGAAACGTGAGTAAACACCAAACTTAATGCTTTTCTTCTAAAACACACAATAAACGCGCTTTCCTACAAGACTCCGGTCAGTATCTGACAGATGCTGTTACATAGAGATTAAAAGATTAGTCTACTATATAAATAGTAGACTAATAACAATAATGTCTATGTAACAATAATGTTAATCAAGAATTACATAAAGTACAGTACCTAGTCTCTTCCAGCTATATTTAGCTTTATATTTATTAATTAAAATAAACAGATTTGTCAGAATTCGTCTCTGCCTACCCCTCTGGGAAACAGTCGTAATTTAATGTATGTATCAACATGGGTCCCAACCATACCAAAAATTATTACCAAACAATTAAATAAATAGTTTTTCTTTAACTAAGGTGCACCCCATGTTCCGAGGGTATCAGCAGCACGACACCCAGGAGTTCCTACGCTGCTTCATGGATCAGCTGCACGAGGAACTGAAAGAGCCGGTAAGTAGAAAAACAAATACTATTGACGTTAGGGTTCTAAGGGTAATATGCACCACACGGTGGTGGGCGTTTTTATGGTCATATTTATCCTTTTAATGGAAATATTAAATATTTAAACATCTTATTTAAGACTGCAACGAGCAAACGCCGAGCGTCCAGTACTATTATTGTGTTTTCTAGTTAACTAAAGAATTTCCTTGCAATCAGACGATACGTTTTTGTAGCGCAAGTAAATACACAATTTATGGGATACGTAACAAACTTTAATAACAATTACCCTTTGAGTAGTCAGCTTAACTCGTTAGTTGATAACTCGAAGGTGAATTGTTATTAAACTAAGTGATATACCCTATAAGTTGTGTTTTCGTTTGTAGTACAAAAACCTACGGATCAATTTCAAGAAAATACTTTAGTTTATTAGAAAAAAAATGATAGTAATGAGGGCGCCACTGTACATCCGGGGTACGCTCGGCGCAGTCTTAAATTTTCCAAATAATTAAAAATGTGGCTACTCCACTCTGGGAACGAAGGCGTTAGTTTTTATGTATTAATAAATATTTCAAATGAAATCCTTTTTGTTACCATTGAGGTAACAAAACAGAATATCTGTGCAAAGTAGCTAAGCAGAATAACATGCTCAAAATGATCTAGACACGACGTATACTCTTGAGAATAGACACGAGTGCAGATCATTTTGACCTCTTCGGTTGCGTAGCCACTTCTACTGCAGACTGTACCACGTGTTTGACTGAGGGAAACCAACTAGTTCCAAACGCATTGCAAATTGTTAAATTAAACGCATACTGCTTTTGGTATGAATAAAGAAATAAAATGAATGTGTTGTGATGGAACAGGTGTGGGACAGCGCGCTGGAGCAGCAGCCGCCCGGCGACGCGGACGGCGACCACCGCGACGCGCGCGACCGGGACTCGCGCGACTCCCGAGCGCGCGCGCGCCACCGCGCCGCACACGGCGCAGGTAACACACAGGACGCGTACTGACTAATGGACACAACAGGGACACTCCTACTATACACATAAACTCTGACTCCATGACGCCACAACGACGTGCCCAGTCATTCATGGCAGGCATGTCTTCCTATTAACCCATTATCGCCCAAAAGTAAACTGTCTATTTTTTTTTGTTTTTATTGCAACAATAGTAACCGTAACCTACGAACTAATAATATTTACTAAGAAAATCCAAAATTAAATAATTCCTTTTTTTTTGCTATAACTAGCTTTATTAACATCTAATTCGATTTTCTTAATGCATAATCAATTTGTCATAAATTAAGAGACATGTATGACCATATTGAGCAATGATATCAATTGAGACTTCAGAAAATACACTGAATTCTCAGTTTTATTAGCTGTACCGTGCGAGTACAGTAGGCGTTAAAGGGTTAAATTCGTAACGCTGAGTTCTGTCGTTTTTCTGAGAGAGTTTCACGGAACGATGCAGCAGTGAGACCACTCAAGCGTTTGTTTCTTACTATTATTCTAGTAATCCGCCGAGTCCACACCGTGAGCACGACAGGTGATACCGCACTGTTTCATGTGTAACTTCCCTGTGTGAAAAAGTATTCTGATATAATCAACTAAAACAAAACACACTGACAAATACGATTTACTCAATGGATGCTTTCGGATGATTCCGATAACGCTGAGATGGAACCATTTCTTTAAAAAAAGCCTCTTATCTATATGCGTATTTTTTTTCCTTTTTGTTTGTTTGTCACGAATAAATGATTTTTCTTACTTTCTTTCCTTCTTTCATGTTTAGCATTTTACATTTGGCCTTCTGATTCAACCATCAGGATCACCAGACTTATTCCTAGGTAAATAAAAAATAAATAGTAACTTAGTTCTCAGGGTTGACAACGCTTGATGCACCAATATGCGATAAATTTCTTCATCTGTATAAAACATAATAGCCTATCCTAGTATGACACAAGTATTAAATAAATTAAGGTTATTCATAAATTATATTTCCTAGCAGCGAACGATGGCCCTTTCTTCGCGAGGATGAGGCGGAGATCGCCCGCGGCTTCTTCTTACAGCGAATCTAGGACTGACGGATACCTTAGGTAAGTTATCTACATTCTTGGATCATATTTGCTAATATAATAAACGCAGAAGTGAGTTAGTTTGTTTCTTTTGTTCGTGGCCAACGTCTTGATCGGTCGATGTGAACTTCCCTTTTTGTTACTAAAAAAATATTGGTAATGAAACCTTTTCACATGTTTAAATAAGTACACGCTAACCAATTCACTGATGTATATAGGTTGTAGCGGGCTAATTTCCGCAACTCGACGACTTAACAAATGCGCCTTTTTTGCGTGAAAATCACTGATGTATATTTATTGTAAAATTATCAACCATGTAATTTTGTGTGTTGGTAACACTCGCGCCGGTTGCAGGATGGCGCAACAAGAGGCTACGAACAAGCACCGGCGCTCCGCGAGCTTCGCCGGCACGCAACATTCCTACAACTTGCAGACACACACACACAGTCGTTAGTACTATGCTTCTCTATTATAGGATTAAGGAGTGTACAGGGTGGTATGTGTACCATATAAAAGGGGAACGGCATTTATGGAATTTTGAAAACTCGGGTACTTATGTCGAGAATAATTACAAAAATACTTTATTTTATAGGCATTAATACAAACGTACATTTGTGTCAAGCTCGTACACAAAAATGAGCCCTAAGCCCAAGCTTAATTAGATAAATGACCCAAAACCTGGTTTACATAAATATATATTGTTGATTTAATATTTTAAATATATTATTGTCGATATTAAAAATTGTCAAAGTGGTGGAGACTGCTGGGATTATTTCCTGTTACCGATAGTAACAGAAGAAAAAACCCAGTAGTTACCAGTGGTAACATAGTAACATCAGGCGGGAATAGCCCAACGGTAACTGTCTTGTATCGCTTGCAGCGTTCGAGTGCGCGTCGGCGGACTGCGGCTCGTCGTCTTCCCTGTCGGGCTCGGACGTCGACGAGCGCTACGAGACCTGCTCCAGCGGCAGTGACGCGCCCGACCCGCCGCCGCCGTTAGTGTTTCCTTTAAATTGTAGAATCGCTGGGATTGATGGGATTTTTCTTATCTAGGAAGTTTTTAGTAATTTACGATGTACGGTCACGAGCGATAATTTGGGACCCATTTCAAGAAAAATATGCTTGAAGTCGCCAATGTCATTAGAGATGTCAAGTCATTGTATCTTTTAGGAAACTCAACGTTATTGTTGTAGAATGTCAAATTGACTTTGGACCTAAGGTGGGTACCAAATTAAATCTCGTGACTGTAGGTACAAGTGGGAATAGCCCGTTCCATATTTTACCCTCACTCCGGAACATTAAAAAAAGCCATTGTTGCTTGGCGGCATCGGTAAGATAGTTGTGTTCCGGGTCAAGATACTGCATTTAATATCAACATTATTTTCAGTGATGGTAGGAGCTTGTAAAACGTCCGTCCGGAACGCTACCAACATCTTATCCTTTAACCTACCACCAAACAGTGTTTACATTGTTGTGTTCCCCAGACGGGGGTTCCATAAGACAGCCGGTGAAATTACTACTAGCGTTACCTAAGACTTTTTATCTTAATCCCCTGGGTTGGCAACGCATTTGCAGTCGTAGGCCCGTATTAAATATGTATGTTGTTCCAGCAAGCAGCCGTACGGGGGGGGGGACGGCGGCTCTGGCGGCGCGCGCTACCGGAGCATCATCTCCGACGTGTTCGACGGGAAGCTGCTGTCCTCCGTGCAGTGCCTCATCTGCGACCGGGTCAGTGACCTAAGCCAAAAAAAAAAAAAACTTACTTTAAAAAACTCCTATCTCACATTTTGTGACATACGATTTTAAACTTAAACCCGATGAGAATTAAGTACATACTTATACATCTCGAAATATCAGATACGAGTTTTTTTCCAAAGTTATAACAATATGCTTATGGTCTTAGTTTCAATAACTGTATTATATCCAAACTGAGGTATTGTGAGCTGTTAAAACTAGCCACAGATTCCAGTCGGTGAAATTAATAGTAAATATAAATAAATATCAGGGGACAATGTCACACCAATTGACCTAGTCCCAAACTAAGCTCAAGGCTTGTCTTATGGGTACTAGACAACGATATAAATACTTATATAGAGAAATATATACTTAAATACTTATATAGAAAACATCCATACTACCAACTAGGCCAGCGCGTCGTCAAAAAAAAATAGTGCTCTAGAATCTCTGGTTCTCTATTCTATATCATACTAGCCCACCTTGCATCTATACTATAGTCAAAAGCAATGAAAACGGGTCACTTTGCATATCATTTCCATAGAAATAGAACAGTTTCTATGGAAATGATATGCAAAGTCCTGTTACCTGTTACCTGTTACCTGTTTTCATTGCTCTTGAGTGTATAATCAAATTGTTAAAGTTATGACAGCTCTTATTCATTTGACAGGAAGGTCGCGTTCTTAGGCTATCCATAGAGAGGCTTATAGAAATCTCTTGCATAGAACTAGAAAATTACATAATTATTTGTGTTTATAGACCACCATCAGCTGATTTCAGCACATTTGAATCTACTATGGAAAATGTGTTAAAATTAGCATGTAAAACTCAAAAGCATGTTGTTGTCTGTGGAGACTTTAATGTTAACTTACTAGAAACGTCAAATAATACTATTAAGATCTTAAGTTTATTTAAATCTTTTAATTTAGGTAATTTGTTCTTTGAACATACACGGATAGGTGTTTCAAGTGCTACCTGCTTAGACAATATTTTTTGTAATTGTGAATGTTTGGATAAGGAGATATTTAACTGCTTTAATTCAGATCATAGTGGTCAAAAGGCTTCCTTTCTAAATGATTTTAATCAGGAACCACAGACAATAACATACAGACACATAACTTGCAATCGTTTAGAACTATTTAAAAATAAAGTTCAGAGTAATCTCTGTGGGTTATCCTTTTCACATAATGATTCTAATAGTATTTATAAAGATTTGTTTGGTGTAATTCTTCATCAATTTAATAATCATTTTAAGATGAAAACTATTTCTAGGTCAAAAACTAAGTTTAGTGAATGGGCTACTGTAGGCATTCATAAAAGTAGAAACAGGCTTTATGAACTTTACAGAGAGAGGGAGGAGAACAAGAACGCCGACTTCTTAGTTTACGTTAAGAATTATTCAAAAACCTTCAAGCAAGTTTGCTTGACTGCTAAGTCAAACTTTCTAAGTCTTAAACTCAAAGCTTCTGACAATAAGGTAAAAACTGTGTGGAAGATAATAAATAGAGAAACAGGTAAATCAAAAACTCGTGATAATAAAATCGCTCTAAACAATGGTGACAAACAAATCACCTCAAACAAAGACGTGGCCTTAGCGTTCGAAGATTATTTCTCCACCATAGCCATTAATACCACGAAATGTCTTCAATCATCTGCGATTGAAGCTCAAAAATCACTTTGTGCTAATGTTACTAAATGTAATGTTAGCTTTGATTTTAGCTATGTAGATTCAGCTACTATTGTTAAGGTATTTAAATCGCTCAGTTTAAAAAAAACTGAGGATTTATGGGGAACTTCAGTTAAAGTCATCCATCATGTCATAGATATAATTGCTCCTCACTTAGCTTTAATCTACAATAATTGCATTTCAGAGGGGGTCTTTCCAAATCTTATGAAATATAGTAAAGTCATACCACTTTTTAAATCAGGTGAGATGAGTGATTTAACGAATTTCCGTCCCATTTCTATTCTACCTGTTTTAAGTAAAGTTTTTGAGAAGTTAATGTTAAATGATATGTTAGGTCACTTCAATAGAAATAAACTGCTTAACAGTAATCAGTTCGGGTTCACCAGAGGACGATCCACAACTGATGCAGCATCTGTACTCATTAAATATATATACAATATTTGGGAGAAATCTTGTGATGCAATAGGAATTTTTTGTGACCTTTCCAAAGCTTTCGATTGCGTAGATCATGCGACTCTCATATTAAAATTAGAACATTATGGTCTGACTAATAATTCTCTAAATCTCATGTCCTCATATCTTAGTGATAGGACACAAACGGTTGTTGTAAACAGAACACAGTCCATTGGAGCAGCTGTTAAATTAGGTGTGCCTCAGGGCTCCATATTAGGTCCTTTCTTATTTTTGGTTTACATTAATGACTTACCACCCATGATAGAGAATATTTGTGCTATTTGCTGATGATACATCATTGATTTTCAAGGTAGACCGAAAATCCGTCAATTACACTAGGATAAACGCCACGCTAGGTAAAGTACATAATTGGTTTACTAGTAACAATTTGCTACTCAATGCTAGGAAAACTAAATGTGTTAGGTTCGCTTTGCCTAATGTTAGACCGGTAGAATCTAGTATATTTCTAAATGGCGAGTGTTTGGAAATGGTAGATAAGGCGCTTTTCTTAGGGATAACTATAGACAAAAACTTGCAATGGAGTCCCCACATAGCAGTACTAGCAGGTAAATTAAGTTCTGCAGCTTATGCTGTTAGGAAAATCAGGCAACTTACGAATGTTGAGACAGCTCGCTTAGTTTATTATAGTTATTTTCATAGTGTTATGTCATACGGTATTCTGGTTTGGGGAAAAGCTGCTGACATACAGACTATATTCGTGTTACAAAAAAGAGCCATCCGTTCTATATATAACCTAAACTCCCGTGATTCTTTAAGATTACTATTTAAAGAAATTAGTATTTTGACAGTAGCGTCACAATTTATTTATGAGAATATTATTTATGTCATTAAAAATCAGGACTCTTTTATTAAGAATTGTGATATACATAATTTTAATACAAGAAATAAAAATAAAATAGCTATTAAAAAATTTCGTGTTCGTAAGGTTTTTAAATCATTTGTAGGTCAATGCATCCATTTCTATAATAAATTACCTGACGAAGTTTTAAAGTTACCATTTCCAGTACTTAAAACTTACTTGAAAAAGTCGCTAATGTCTAAAGCTTACTATAGGGTCGAGGACTATCTATCAGATAAAAGTGCTTGGCCTAAACTAAACACCCAAATAACTTAATAATAACTTCATCGTAAGAAATATGTAAACATTGTATATTGTCTAGGGGACACGGTTTCTGTAGGAGAATGTATCGAAACTTTTTATGTAGTTGTATTACACCATCATAATTAAGTATAATTTTTCATAATTATTTTCTATTACTTACTACCAATTAGTTCTGGAGAAAACTCAGAGTTTTGACACATTTTCCTGCTCAACTACGCGTGAATACATTTATTTCTTATCATATATATGTTAGATTCATTGTTTTATATAATGCTAGGTTAAGTTTTAAAATTGTACCTATATTTAAAAAACGACTAACTGTTGAGTTTCTTGCGGCGCTTCTTCTCAGCAGTGGTCTCTTGCGAAGCGCTGGTAGATTTTTGACGTGTAAAAGTGCCCGTGCGGCCTACTTACTGAATAAACATCTTTTATCTTTTTTTTTTATCTTTTTTTTTTTTTATCTTATCTTATTATGTTGTAACGTTTATTGTTATTAACATTTCGGAAATATGAGTATTCGGAAGAAAAATAATTTGAAGGAGCTCCTGTTTTGTTACAGGTATCGACGCGCGTGGAGACGTTCCAAGACCTGTCGCTGCCGATCCCGTCGCGCGAGCACCTCGCCGTGCTGCGCGCGCAGCCGCTGCTCGACCACCTGCCGCACCCCGACCACGAGTCCTGGGTACCTACACTAGAAGCCATCACTCGACGGACTAGAGTCTGATTTTTATTCCCACAGAAAAAATGTAAACAAAGGTGTTGCCGTAAACGAAAAACATTTGCGGTATTCAAAATATTTTTACTTTCCACAATTATAAGAAATCGACTGTCTATAAAAAAACTATATATTGTAATTAAGATTAAAGAATTTAATCTGTTGATGGAAAACTTCATTTTGATATAAACTCTTTGTTGTGTTAATTTCAAACGTGAAAACCGTTTTTTTACGCATAATTTATTTATTGCACTGGTATCATTGATTCGATACACCCGTGTTAACGGGTTGACGGCTGCTTGAAAGATTTGAGACGTTACTTCACTCGCTTCGCTTCACCATTCGTGCTCCCGTCATAATCGCTTTCCAGTGACTCATTTATGCGATTTTAATTTCAATTATATCTCAAATTTATTTTTATATCACGGTTCGAGCGAAATGATAACTTAATATTATATTTCTTGCTGGCCCAAACTTTGAGATCCCCTGAAATGTCACTTTGACAGTGACGTAACTTTGTTTACATTTTTTCTGTGAGAATAAAAATCCGACCTTAGCTTAGATTGTGGCTACCTAGCGACATCTAGCGCCAACTTGTAACAGACCTAGTTGTTACAAGTTGCAGCTAGATGTCGCTAGGTCGCCAATGTCTAAACGGGATCGACAGCGCAACTAAATCTAACTGTGCGCTGCATCGTTCAATATGAAGTGTGCCCTGTCAAACAAACTAACACAGAAACTTTCACATCTACACTAATAATTATTCTAAAGAGGATTTTTTATTGTTTCTGGCTGTCTTCGAAACTGCTGGACCGAATAGAAAAATTCTTTCACCATTAGAATCGTACATTATCCCTGATGACCATAGGCTATGTTCTATTTTTCTACATGGACGGAGTCGCGGGCAACAGCTAGTTTATAATATAACCACTTTGATTGCCCCCGACCCGCAATTTTGTATAAAAAAATTGTATAAAAATCAGAGCTCTTGGCAATAAAAATGCTAATAGGATTTTATATTTGACGCGATGGCTGCAGTGCTTTTGACTGTACACATCTATGTCCATTCAATTATAAGAGTATAATAAATTGTATGTATGTATGTATGTATGTTATGTAAACACTTTATTGTACACAAAAAAAAAGAAACAGAAAATCTAATACAATATAGAGTTAGAATGTACAAAGGCGAACTTATCCCTTTAAATTATGGTGAATATCAAATGCATTAAATACATATAAGTCACAGAAACAAATAAGTGATCAGGTCTTGGTATTTCTTTGTATTTCCCATATGATATGTAATCAGCTCTTGAGATATTCTTGTCTATTAATAGAACTCTCGGATGTCCTACATTCGGCACTCCTATCTTAAGAGACTGCATTAAGTAACAGTTTCAAAATCCACTTAGCTCTTAATTTATTAGAATACTGTTACTCCTCATGTCCTTAATCTGGTACTGGTATCATAAGAGGCCTTATTATGTAACAGTTTCATAATACCGCGATATACTACCTCTCTCAGATGTGGTGGATACTGAGCTGGCTGCGCTCGTGGTTCCTGGGCCCCGTGGTGTCGCTGCAGGACTGCCTCGCAGCCTTCTTCAGCGCCGACGAGCTCAAGGGAGACAACATGTACAGGTTCGCTCGAAAATTAATAAATTATAATTACAAACGCCTGGTCTAGTAGAACCAGTTATAACAAGTTTTTAATTTCATTACCTCCTAAGGCCCACCATTAAACGAAATTCGTCAATGGAATATGAATCTATCGCGAATGACATAAAATAATTTTCTGATTTGATCATTTCATTAGTCATAAAAACAAAAGAAATTGCACTTAAATTTCGTTGCTTGTACTCTTATTAGTACTACTCACTACGAATTATAGACGCACCGTTCTAAGAGGCACGATTTGACAGCTGTCAGCGCAGTACAAAATATAAGCTCAAAAATGCCTCAAATACACATTCTGTACCGAGTTAAAAGTAGCTCATCATAGTTCATAGTTCATAGCATTTATTCATAAACAATACAAATATTGTGTTTGAAATATGTAAGTAGGTACATTAAATAATAATTATTTTTACTTAAAAACTAACTCTAGTCACACATGTTATAGGAAATAGTAAAACATTTTTAGTAAATTCTCTTGTTAACAAATTAGTTGGTATTTTGTGTGTCTCTAAATATCTCATCAATACTGTAGAAGCATCCCCGTAACAAAAAGTTTTTTAATTTTCTTTGGAAGATTTATTTGTTTGTAATCACTTTTAGGTCAGAAGGTAGCTTATTATATAGTTTCACAGCTTGATGACTAGCACAATGCACTGCAATCTTAAGTCTCGGACAGAAGTGGTACCTTTTGTTTTTTGTACGCGTAAGTAATCGTAAGTCTTGTTCTTCGGAGGTCTCTATCTTTGAATTATTTTTAAGGGACTCAGTGAGCAATATTAAAACATATAAGCAAGGTACCGTCAATATTCCTAATTTTTTAAAATAATCTCTACACGAGACCCATTGAGGAATGCGAAACATAGTACGCACAGCTCTTTTTTGAATTGTAAGAGCCCTATTAATATTGTATTGGAAACTATTACCCCAGAACTTAATACTAAACCTCAACTTGGACTCTATTAAAGCATAATAAACAACTTTAAGCTGATGGATTCCAATAACCTCCCTGAGACACCGTAAAGCATAGCACGCAGAAGCAATGGAATTCTCTACAGCCTCCAATTCTTGTTTCCAATTTAAGAGAGAATCAATGCGGATACCAAGACATTTTACAGTCTACAACATCTAAAGTAGTTCCATTCATTAACACCTCAAGTTTTTCATTTTTCTTAGAGTTATATTTAAATAGCATCAGTTGAGTTTTCCCCGTGTTAACCCGTAAATTATTTTTCGAAAACCATTGATTAAATGTGGAAACTGCGTTATTACTTACGTTATTGAGTTCGATAATATTGTCAGCGCAAACACATACCCTATTCTAACATTTGCCCCCAGCTGTTCGCGCTGCAACAAACTCCGTAACGGCGTCAAGCGCTCCGGCGTCGTCCGATTGCCGGAAGTGCTCTGCGTGCACCTGAAGCGCTTCCGGCACGAGCTCATGTTCAGTGCCAAGGTGGCAGCGCGCGTCTCTTTCCCGCTGCGGGACCTCAACATGGCACCCTACACGCACAAAGGTATGATACCTTTTCTTCTGGAGTTGCTCAAGGTTCACATCTAGGGCCTTCTGCAGGGTCTATCCAAATATCTACGACACTCATACTTATCAATGTTAACCTGATAGCGAGAAATATCAAGCATAGAGGCATTTCATCATAGTTGGCAATGCATTTGCATTCTTTAGAATGCATATACGAGTACCTCTTTCCATGTGGTAAACTGCTTATGCACAAGTTATATCAAATTGTTAGTTCCAAACTTCTCCTTATAATTATAATAATAAATAGGGCGAGAATGACGAGAACAGAAAGTGATCGAAAGTACCAGCAACAAGCACTGCTTCGTGAAACGAATGCGACCCTAGTACTTTAAAACACTGTGATATCTATAGATATCCTGCTCTAACGAACGGGGCGTAGTGCACGCTACACTGTTCTATCAAAAACAATTCACTGCTACACTGTTGGCTACGCGGTGATGCTGTCTACGAATCGTGCCATACTACGCATTGTGCTACGACTCGTAGCCTACAAGCTGCTTGCTACGTACTACTCCTAATAGATTCTGCTTCCCTAGTACTTTTGAAACACAAAGATTGCTACGCCACGGAACTAACGGAGTTTGAAGTAACTCGGATAGGCATAGAAATGTACCGTTCTTGAGAATTCTCAACGACTGCGTGTCTTTAAGCTTTCGCGATGTTCACAAATACTGTAAAAAATGTACAACGTAACTTAATCGCGTAATAGTACATGTGTATTAAGGGTGGTAAAGAAAGAATTACAAACGAGAGTCTGTTTAATGACTCGAGCTTTGTATTTCCTTTACCACCCGTGTAACATACAATGTTTTTCATCACAATTGCGAGAAAATGAAATAAAATCAGACAAAAGATCATATTTTTAACTTATTAGCGGCAGACTACATCATTGTCTGTGACTTAACCACAGATAATGTCAAACGTGTTTGGAGTCCGATTCTAGTGACAGTCGAGATCAATAGTAATATGCGAGATTTTTAGGAAAATGTATGCAACTGACATTTTATCTCGAATGACACTTCATATCGAATGGCACAAGAATTGGGGTCCTGACGTATTGTGATAGTTTGAGTCCACGTATAATATTTTTCATCACACTTGCTCGTAAATAGTCTCCTAACATGCTAGAAAAATCGACCGTAAATCCAAAATAATACCCGTGGGCCTTTTTTTACCATTACGTAACTAAAGTGCGTAATAGCTTTTTTTTTTAAATTTTATACGTGTACTCAAACTATCACAATACGTCAGGACCACAATTCTTGTGCCATTCGATATGAAGTTTCATTCGAGATGAAATGTCAGTTGAATACTATTTCCTAACAATCTCGCATAATAAACTATTGATCTCATATGTCACTAGAATCGGACTCCGAACACGTTTGACATTATCTGTGGTAAGTCACAGACAATGATGTAGTCTGCCGCTAATAAGTTAAAAATATGATCTTTTGTCTGATTTTATTTCATTTCCTCGCAATTGTGATGAAAAACATTGTATGTTACACGGGTGGTAAAGGAAATACAAAGCTCGAGTCATTAAAGCCTTCGGCTTCGGGCTTCTAACAGACTCTCGTTTGTAATTCTTTCTTTACCACCCTTAATACACAATGTACTATTAAAAAAAACCTATTACACACGATAAGGGCGTAATGGTAAAAAAAAGGCCCGCGGGTATTATTTTGGATTTACGGTCGATTTTTCTAGCATGTTAGGACACTATTTACGAGCAAGTGTGATGAAAAAACATTATACCTTACCATTATACTTACATTGGTGGACTTCTAGCTAACGCATTTAAAAATGTAGTTATAGATAAAACAAGTAGTTATCAACCGTTTCCCTGTACAGACTGCACCTCAAAGATAACCCGGTACGCGCTGTGCGCGGTGATCTGCCACTCGGGCACGGCGGGCGGCGGGCACTACACGTGCGTGGCGCGCAACCCGCGCGGCTGGTACACCTTCGACGACCAGAGCGTCACGCCGCTCGCGCCGCCGCTGCTGCACCACACGGAGGCCTACGTGCTCTTCTACAGGTCTACATTATGTTATAAAACCTAGGGAATAATACAAGGCTCTTTCCCTTTAGTATATTAAAAACTGTCATTATGAAACAGTTACATAATAAACTATTATGCAACAGTTGCATAATTAACTATTATGTAACAGTTGCATAATGCCTGCATTCATTTGTGATGCGAGTAACATCCAAATATTGTATGTTACTAAGTTAAATAGTTATTACTTCATATCATGAAACAAAGTCCCCAGCCGCGTTTGTCTGTCCATATGTGTTCACCATGATCTTAAAACTCCTGAAGGGATTTTTAATGCTAGTTTCGCCATTTGTTATATAATTTTTCCTTATGGTCGATCCTGTAATACAAAGCTATCCGATAAAGTACCGTTAAATTATACCCTGCATCTGTACGGAATTCCCAGCTTATAGCTTTCGGCTGGCTATCGCTATCACGCGTTCACTCACAACTGACAGTATATTTGGCACTCGTTTATCATAGAAAAACATAGATTGCCGACAGATATTAAGAAAATGGTAGCACTGTAACCTGAAACATTGGCCTCCTTCGGCATTTGATAAAAAAAAACGATGTCATAATGTGTTAATATCGGATCCCTTTGACTGCCATACATATCGTTGGTCATAATGTATTGTTAGTCATACATTTTTTTGTCATAACTTATTTCAGGGTGAAGTTACAGTTTTTAATAAACGTTTATCGTGTAGATTAGTCAGGTTAGGTTAGGTTAGTTTTTTAAAAAATCTGAAGAAATAACCGTGTCCTGAGAAAAATGCATTATGACTTGCGAAAATTATGACTTGAAACAGATTATGACTTAAAATAATTATGGCAGTCAATAGAGACCCCTGTTAATATACATACATACTAACCGACATGTTCTTTACAGGAAAGTAAATCCACAAATGGCAGTGCTGCGGCAAAAAGCAGCCGAAATATTGGATTCTATGACTCCGGAACAGAACGATATCAAGTTCTATATCTCTAAGCAATGGATTAATAAGTAAGTGCTTATTTTTTAATTAATTCTCTACATATAAAGGTGGGTCCACATTTGTTACATTTCATCGGAACATTCCGTGACCGTGTCAATACCGATTATGTGGACGGCATTTGTCATGTTACGACGTATTGCCACGATGCAATCCATTATATGGCAATTTTTTTTCAATGAAAATTTTGGGATTGTGTTTAAATTATAAACATGTTATATTTTCTCGCATTGTTAGAGAAAAGCGCTAAACAAGCCCCGTCGGGAAGGTTGGTTGCTGAAATCATCTATAGCGTGGTTTTGACTGCGTTTTACAGCCTTTTTCCTGGTCTCTACAGTAATGTACTATGCGCATGACTTGTTTATTTTACAGTAGGTGGAATGAAATAGTACTTTGATGTGTCTGGTGCATAATGAGTGGCAATAATACACGAGTGTGGGTTTTCGAAACGAGCCGAAAGGCGAGTCCTAATTATGACATGTGTACAGTCGCATACATAACTTTATCTACATGCATATCATAAGTTTTCTACAATATATGAGAAACCTGTATCTTAATGTTGACATTAAAGCATCGGTCACCGATACTTTAATGACATGCAATAATGAAATGTTAACATTTGCTTATCGTTTCTGAATATATTGTAGGGAATTTATGGGGTCCATATTGACTCACATAAAATTCTTATTCCTATTTTTAGTTTTCCTACCGATTTGTATTCATAATAATCACTCTTCATAATTTTTATGTCATAATTATCGCAATTCATTATGCATTTTTTTTAAGAAACTTTCCCTTTTTGAGATTTTTTATAAATCTAACCTAACCTAACCTAACCCTATTACACGTAAGATATTTAAGAAATTGTGAAAAGTGTACGGCTTCATTAATATTTGCGTTATGAATTCAGATGATTATGAGTTCCGATCGTTAGTACTAAAAATGTTTTAGAAGAGTATGAAGAGTGATCATTATGATGTGAAATGGTATGAGAAACATTTTCGGACTTCCGATAATAGGATTTAAAAAGTTATGTGAGTAGATACGCACCCGAATTTATGATATGGATATAGAGGGTAGGGGTCGGGTTGCATAAAGTTTAAAGTCATATTTTTGATGGGCATAGGGCGGTGGTACTAGTTATGGACAAGAACCCAATGATGGACACTTGATTCTTATTTTACAGAAGATAAGGGTTATTCATTTGTTTTGCAACAATCAATTTAGGACCATATGAAATTTGAATTAAGAGTGAAGTGTCCATTACTGGTGCCTATCAGCTAAAAGTGTCCATCATTGGTGCCGTCACCCTACAAGGATTCGTCATACTCATCATTGCGCATAACTGTAAATTGTCATACATTTATGCGCATAAAGTTTTTAATCATAATGTTTAAGAACATATTGTGTAACGCGCATAAATTTGATGCGCATATAATTATTTAACCATACTTTATACGTAATGACGTAATATTCATTTAATAACAAGCTTTTCCGCTCTTTTATAAAAAAAAATAACCCTAACCTATCCGCGATCTGAGTCGGTTTTATCATATTATGACTAAATAAATGTATGACATTCTACAGTATAATTATGACAGGGAACAATTATGCCTAGTATAATTTATGCCAAAAAAAAATTATGAGCATCAACTTTATGCGTAAAGTGTTATGACAATCGATATTATGACAATAGTTGTTATGCGACCAGACCGCCACACGGATGTAGATAAAGTGTTAAAGTGTATTGACCTGTTGTGTTAGGTTCAACACGTGGGCGGAGCCGGGCCCCATCGACAACGGCGACTTCGTGTGCGCGCACGGCGGGCTGCGGCCCGAGCGCGCGCGCCTGCTGCCGCAGCTGGCCGCGCTCGTGCCGCAGCCGCTCTGGGAGTTCCTCTACACCAAGTGAGAGACTACTACAATTACTATTACCGTACTCACTAGCCAGTCCAATGCTCTGTCCCTCAAATACCTACTAACAAAAAACTGACT